>BLSH010024038.1:1163141-1205533 GCA_018402905.1 Glandirana rugosa
GGTTTTTTCATGTACTCGAAGAAATCCCGCTGCCCGAAGGGTGCTAAGATAAACGCGGTAAAATGACGCTAACAACGGGGGTATACGTTTAACGCCATTTTCGTACCATTTTTTCGCCATTCCGAGCTAAGTGTGATCACACAAAAAACTACGTAAAACGTCTTTACGTCCCTTATAAAAATTGTACCAAAGGATACCTTGTACAAGTGTCGTTACGTAAAAACACGGGGACGCAAAACCTTTCTGTGCCATTGAAAAAATGACGTTTTACGTCGCAAAACGTACATTATCTGAAGTTACCTGTACGTTCTTTTTGCGTTCACGACGTAAAAACTACACAAAATGGAGCTAAACGCCAAATTTAGACGGATCGGTTTTTTAGGGGGGGGGGGGGGTTTGGGGGGGGGGATTTTTTGGCTAGGCAGATTTAAACCGCAAATCGAGGTAAAACACATCAAAAATGCAGCACTTGCGTTTTTCTTGCATGTCCATTGAAGTCTATTACATGCAAAACGCTGCATTTTGCAGTAAAAAAGTTACCGTGTCTTTCCAAAACGCAGGGGCACAAAAATGCATTGCTGTGAACATGTTCCATAGGAAACCATGTTAAAAATATTCCCTGCATTTCTGCAAAATGCATCAAAAAACACACTAGTGTGAATCGAGCCTTACCGCTTTTTTACCATGCTTTTACCGCAATTTGCATATGGGGGCAACAATCGCAGTAAAATGGCGCAAATAGAATCGTGGGAAGCCCGTCGCCCTAAAGAAGCTCATGTACTTTTTTGGGCGACAGGCATCCCGCAATTCTCTTTGCATGTTTTTATCGCGATTGCCGCATTTGGGGTGCTATTGAAATCATCAGGCAACAAAAAGGGAACACACGGGCGCCCTGCGATTTGCCACTTTTGTGAATCGTGGGCAGAATCACAGCGATTCCGCCCGAGATTCGCAGCACGGAGATGTGAATGGAGCCTCAGGCGTTGCTAAATGCAAGCCAGATACCAGACTCCAAAGCACAACGATTACTTGCATTTGTACATTCCGATTAGCCACGATTACGTGCAGCTACGTTTAGCTGCAGTGGAAACATTCCTGACATTTCTGAAGTGCATTCTTGACATTTCTGAAGTGCTTGCTATTGATTTTCTATGCTTGTTGCCATTGCTATCCGTAGGTGACACAGTGCACTGCTTTTACCTGCAGATAGCTGCAGATAGCTGCAGATAGCTACATTACATTGTTTCTGGATGCATTCAAATCCATTTTTTCTAATTATTCTAAATCGTCTGTAACGAAACCATTGCTAAATGCAGAGTGTGAATGGGGCCATAGGAAAGCATTGTCACAGTATATCTGCGGTAGATAACTTCATTTATTCGCAGCTAAAAGCTGGATTCTATCTGTCCGTGTGAAAGGGGCCTTAAAGAGGAAGTATACCCTGATGGGTTTTACTTCCTTTATGTTACCCTGCAATGTAAAATAATAATGTGCTACTATTCATCGCCTATTAGCCCATTATGTGGCACTTACCTGCATTGTAAGCCTGCGATGTTCCCGCTACAGGCCCATCTTCAGCCCCTCTTTCTTCCGGGGCCACGGATTCCGGCTCTGTGACTGGCCGGAGCCGCGTGATGTCACTCCCGCACATGTGCGGGGGAGCCACCAATCTCGGCACAATCTCAGTGAAGAAACAGCAGGGAGGCTGTTTCTTCACTGCACGTTTAGTACACTGCATATCTCCTGAACCATGCAGGTTTAGGAGATATGCAGGGCACCTACAGGTAAGCCTTATTATAGGCTTACCTGTAGATTAAAGTGGTTGTCAAGGGTTGACAACCACTTTAAATCTGCCCAACAACAAATTTTCCCCCAAAAAAAAAACCTTAAAAAAAACAAAACGCAAATCGCCACAAAATCAGGATAAAAACATGGTAAAAAATGCAGAAAGTACAGCAAAAAGCACTGCAGAAACACTCAAAAGCAACGTATATAGATGTGAATTGAGCCTTACTGGCCAGATCACCAGGTGAAACCAGAGGAGATAAAAACAAAGAAAAGAAAACGAAAGCAGCCACCACATCTAATGATTGGTAGGCTGCAATGTATTACATTGTTGGTTTTGGGGTTAATACCGCTTTAAACCAGCATCATAGGGATTTCCCCTACGTTGAAAAATATCCTATCACTTCCTGTCGAGTTTCAGGACAGGAAATGATGACAAATCTCACTAATGAGATACAGATGGGGGAAAAAAGAAGAAACTGACAGCGGTTATAACTCTCCCTTTATTTATCCTAAATAATGGCAATAGATACTTTAACCAGAAGGATTTCCCTCTTAGACCCCTTTCACACCAGGGCCTCCTGAGTGTTAGCAGTAAAACACCGCTAATTTGCAGCACTTTACCGCTCGTTATAAAGGCGCTATGGTACCGCTATTCGGGCGGCGGCAGTGCACTTTTAACCCCCCCCCACAAGGGGTTATAAGTGCCGGTTAGCGTCGCTCCCGAAGCGGTGTTCAGCACTTCAGGAGCACTGCCCCATTGTTTTCAATGGGCAGGGGCGGTATAGGAGCGGTGAATACAGCGCTTCCAAACCGCTGCAAAGATGCGGCTTGCAGGACTTTTTTTTACCATCCCGCAAGCGCACCGCCCCAGTGTGAAAGCACTCAGGCTTTCACACTGGGGGGGTATTGGGGGGAATTTTTCAGGTGCTTTTCAGTTGCAGTTCTGGTGTGAAAGGGGTCTTAATGACCAGGCCATTTTTTGCGATACGGCACTGCGTTATTTTAAATAAGAATTGCGCGGTCATGTGATGTTGCACCCAAACAAAATTTACTTCCTTTTTTTCCCCACAAATGGAGCTTTCTTTTGGTGGTATTTGATCACCTCTGTGTTTTTTATTTTTTTGCGCTATAAACAATAAGGTTAAAAGGTAAAAAATATATATATATATATTTTTTACTTTTTGCTATAATAAATATCCAAGTAAAAAATGTAAAAAAACAAATTTCTTCCTCAGTTTAGGCCAATATATATTCTTCTACATATTTTTGGTAAAAAAATTGCTATAAGTGTATATTGGTTGGTTTGCGCAATATCTATAGCGTCTACAAAATAGGGGATATATTTATGGTATTTTTATTTATTTATTTATTTTTTAACTAGTAATGGCGGTGATCTGCGATTTTTATCAGGACTGTGATATTGCGGCAGACAGATCGGACACTTTTTACTGTATAAATGGCACTGGCAGGGAAGAGTTTAACACTAGGGGGCGATCAAGGGGTTAAATGTGTTCCCTGCG
This sequence comes from Glandirana rugosa, assembly GCA_018402905.1. Lineage (NCBI taxonomy): Eukaryota > Metazoa > Chordata > Amphibia > Anura > Ranidae > Glandirana > Glandirana rugosa. Next base: position 1,166,450 of record BLSH010024038.1, read on the forward strand.
AGGGGTTTCTAGCTGTATGGGGGCTGGGCTGACTGGAGGAGGAGAGAGATCGCGGTTCCTAATCACTAGGAGCAGACGATCTCTCTCTACTCCCCTGACAGAACGGGGATCTGCTTTGTTTACATTGACAGATCGCCGTTCTATCTCTCTGTGGAGTGATCACGGCTGGCCCACAAAACCCGTTCCCGTTGCCGACATATAACAATGACGGCGATTTGTGGGAATGAGCCGACCTGCTGCAGTAAAATGACGCCAGCTGGTCGGCAAGTGGTTAAGTGCCATCATCCAATTGCTAGAAAATGCACATCAAATTCCAAGAGCAGTTGAGGCAGCGGGAAAGGGCCTGCTCATTAACCTCTGGTCTGCCCATTATTCGTTTTATTGCTGCTCTCTATCTATTGTAGAACACACCTTATGCTCTAGGTTAGGCTTTTGTTTAGACAGCAATAACAACAAGTGTTTTATGCTCACTGGTGTTGGTTTTGCTGTAATTGCTCCCTGTAAAGGTGTGAAACGGTTAATTAGGGTCTAGGCTACCCTGGACAATGGGCTGCCACTCTATTGAAGAAACCTGAACCTGGCTGTAATTGTTGGCTCTTTTACATGATAAATTATTTTCTCACTGCAAAGGTCTAATTCCTCATCGCCTTTCACACAACCTTTAATTCAGTCCCTTAGCCCCCGGTACCTGCACTGGAGATTTACAGTCAGGAGGAGCAACTGGGCACTCCGCAGACAAAGGTGCTGCTGCCCGGGGCCAGCAAATTCCAGTGTGATCACACACATCACAGATGTACATTTATCTATGTTTACTGACAACCGAAGATTTACTGCCCCTTTAAATGGTTTTTGACTTCATGTTTTTACCCTTCCCTTTCCTGATGATTAAGTGATGTGCAGTGACTTCTTACCGGTAACCTCTCCTGAGACAGGAGGCTGCCTTCATAAGCTGCAAATGCTAGCAGTCTGCCTGTCATCTCCACCCTCAGGCTTCAGAACTTTGATTTATTAACCACTGCGGCAAGTTGGCTCCGCTGCGCAGATCGCCGTCTATAAACGCTCTCGTGCTCGCCGCACTCTGCCTGATTGTGGCCGTGGGTTGGGCGGACTCGATGTCCACCGGCGACCCGCGATTGCCTTCTACAGAGGAAAAACAAGGAACCGCCGATGTGCACACGGCGGTTTCCCGTTATGAAAGGGATCTACAGTTCCGTGTAATCGGGATCAGTTAGATCTGTCATGCCCCTGCCAGCCCAGCCCCCACACAGTTATCACAAAAAAGTGTCAAAAATGTTTGATCTGTCCGCCGCAATATCGCAGTCCCAATAAAAAGACTGCCGCCATTACCAGTAAAAAAAATGTATAAATAATAAAAACACCATAAATAAATTCTCATGGTTTGTAAACGTGGCAACTTTTGCACAAACTAATTAATATACACCTATTGCAATTTTTTTTTACCACAAATATGTAGAAGAATATATATCGGTCTAAACCGATGAATACATTTTTTTTATATATTTTTTTTTTTGGATATGTCTTATAGCAAAAAGTAAAAAATATTTTATTTTTCAAAATTGTGGCTTTTTTTTTGTTTATAGCGCGAAAAATAAAAAACGCAGAGATGATCAAATACCATCAAAAGAAAGCTCTATTTGTGAGAAAAAAGGGACGGCAATTTTGTTTGGGTACAATGTCGCACGACCGCGCAATTGTCAGTTAAATTGACGCAGTGCCGAATTGCAAAAAGTGCTCTGGTCAGGAAGGGCATAAATCCTTCCGAGGCTGAAGTGGTTAACTGGGAACAAATATACAGATAAGGATTCTTCTCTTAAGCCGGTCATACATGGGTCAAAATTCAAAAATTCGATCTACATTTGGGCTAGCTGGTTGTAGCTGTCAGTCAACTTCTGTACAACCAGCCTGTTGGGTTCTTCTTAACCACTTCAGCCCCAGAAGGATTTCCCACTGTAGGACCAGAGCACTTTTTGCAATTTGGCACTGCGTCTCTTTAACTGACAATTGCGTAGTCGTGGGACGTTGTACCCAAATAAATTTGCGTCCTACTTTTCCCACAAATAGAGCTTTCTTATGGTGGTATTTGATCCCCTCTGCGTCATTTCTGATCCCCGCTATAAACAAAAAAAGAGCAACAATTTTGCAAAAAAACAATATTTCTTACTTTTTGCTAAATTACAAACCCCAAAAAATATATAAAAAAACTAATTTATTCATCACTTTTGGTCGATTTATATTCTTCCTCATATTTTTGGTAAAAAAAAATCACAATCTGCGTTTATTGATTGGTTTGCGCAAAAGCCATGAGAATTAATTTCTGGCGTTTTTACATTTTTTTTTACTAGTTATGGCGGCGATTTGCAATTTTATCGGGACTGGTATATCGCAGCGGACATGTAGGACATTTTTGACACCTTTTTGGGACCAATTACATTCATACAGCGATCAGAAATTTAAATACCCACTGATTACTGTATAAATGTCATTGTCAGTGAAGAGGTTAACCTGCAGGGGGAGATCTAGGGGTTAACTGTGTTCCCTAGGCGTGTTCTAACTGTGAGGGGGCTGGGCTGTTATGGGCATAAGAGATCTAACTGATCCCAGTGACAGGGATCAGTAGATCTCTTACATGCCGCCTGACAGAACGGGGAACCGCCGATTTAAACATGGCGGTTCCCCGTTCTGTCAGGCAGCTCATCGCGGCTCACCAGAGGACATCAAGTCTGCCTGAGCCTCAGGCACACTCCTCCAGAGTGCGCGGGCATGTTAGCGCGCCGCGTAGCGTTGCCACCTCATCCCTTTAAAACCGAACACATATGAATTACACAGGTTCTGTGGCTGATTAAGGTGGTAATTAAACTCACTTGGTGCCTCATCTGCATTAAATTAGCCTCAGAACCTGTGTAATTCATATGTGTTCGGGTTTAAAGGGATGAAGTGGCAACCCTAGCGCCGCGGTCCCGTCCGCTAAGTGCGCACGTGCGGATCGCCGCTTACATACGGTGATTCGCGAGACAGCGCCACATTGCCGCAGTAAGTATGCGGTAGCTGGTCAGGAACCGGTTAAACAATCAGTGCTGCCGGTTATAGCCAGCGACACTGATCATTGTATCGGCCAGTGGGGAAGACTCCCAGCCAGCAGAATACAAAAGCTCAGTGGGAGTGATTCCCCCATCTACATCCAATGTATGGATGGATGAATCTGTATTTTTTTTTTCAACCTGCTGGTTGAATGAACAAAAATGGTTAATGTCTGGCCTGCTGTAGTTTTCTGGTCTGCGTAATTGGTGTTGGAGGTCAGTGACTCAGAGCAGTGGTTCTCAACCCTGTCCTCAAGTGCCCCTAACAGGCCGTGTTTTCAGGTTTGCCTTTATCTTGCACAGGTGCCTTAATTCAGAGTCAATAGCTTGGTATTTTGGACAGCTATTTTATCCAAGAGAAACTCCCAAAACATGGCCTGTTGGGGGTACTTGAGGACAGGGTTGAGAACCACTGGCTCAGAGGACTGAAGCTAGAGGATCAGCATAACAGCCAGGACATTTTAGGAAGGAGGTCAGTAAATGCTTAAAATCATTTTTCATTCAGGAAAGATTTAGAAGTGTCATCACACAAATCCTACATATCCAAAGCTATTACTGACTGTGCTTGTCAATTTAATAACCATTGGACATCTTATAATTAAAGAATATGTAAACCCAGCTATTCATATTCCTGATACGTTCCTGCTGTACCATGTATTTGTATGGAAAAGTCTCCTGTTGTTTTGCTTCCTTTGTGTGAAATTCCGCCAGCCCCATTGCTTTTCTATTAAAACTGACCACACTAGGCATGATAGCACAGTGTGGTCAGTTTTATGGCCTTGCTGGAACTCGGCTTGCTCTCCTCCCGTGATCAAACTAATGCTGACACTCCCCCTCCCTCCACAGCCATTCACTGAAGATCGGTTTACTGCTGTTTGTGCTCCCCCAGCTCTCTAAGCATCTTATACAGCTGAGAACAGAGGGAATGTGATCACTTATAACAAGGGGAAAAAAGGAATGTATAATGTTTTATTTTATATGTATACACAAATGTTTTGCCTTCAATTTCTATTTTAAACGGAATGGGTTGTTTTTCAAGGTGAGGGTTTACATATATTTTAGGCCCCTTTCACGCATGCGGACTGACAAGGTCCTTTCTTCAGGCGGACCTGATCGGACGCTCCATTCAGCCTTATGGAGTGGCGGATGTCAGCGGAGACATGTCCACTGACATGTGCTGCTATCTGATCCGATCTGATAAATCCAGAAGGATGACCCTATTTTCCATCCGTCTGGCGGATCAGATGAAAACAGACAGGTGGTCCGTTTTCATCTGATATCCCATAGAGGAGAGCGGGGCTCTGACAAGTCCGACCTGCACAGTGAGCAGAGATTTACCTGTCATCCGCTGGCTCAGCAGGAATCAACGGAGCAATCCCTGCTGAGTAGAGTTGAGGGAACACCTGGACGTTCGGGTTCGGGGGTCCGAACGAACTTTGGAAAAAAGTCCGGGTTCGGCACCGAACGTTGCCCGAACGTTATCCCGGACCCCGAACCCCATTGAAGTCAATGGGGACCCAAACTTTTAGGCACAAAAATGGCTGTAACAAAGTCCTGGCAAGTGCTACAGGGCTGCAAAAGGAAGTAAAATGGGAGTAAGAGTAGGGCAAGTGCCCTACAAAAAAATGGGGATAGGGAAAATAAATTAAAATCAAATAAACTAGGAGATGATTTTTGAACAATAATGTGTCACTTACAGCTGCAGCTAAAACCTCTCCCTTTAGAACTAGGAGATGATTTTTGAACAATAATCTGTCCCTCTAAGCAGAAGCCTCTACCTAGTGCAGTCAGATCGCTCTAAGCAGCAGTATGTGAAATCTCAAATTACTCCCGCAATCTGATCGTTGTGTACGATCCCACAATCTGATCGTTTTGTACGATCGTAGCGATCGTTGTGTTAGGCAGGGTTTGATCTGTAATGTGTCACTCAAAGCAGCAGTATGTGAAATCTCAAATTACTCCCACAATCTGATCGTTGTGTACGATCCCACAATCTGATCGTTGTGTACGATCGTAGCGATCGTTGTGTTAGGCAGGGTTTGATCTGTAATGTGTCACTCAAATCAGCAGTATGTGAAATCTCAAATTACTCCCACAATCTGATCGTTGTGTACGATCGTAGCGGTCGTTGTGTTATGCAGAGTTTGATCTGCAATCTTCAATCTGTCACTCAAAGCAGCAGTATGTGAAATCTCAAATTTCTGCAACCTGTCCCTCAGAGCAACAGTAGTAGTAATCTCAGGATGCAGGATCAGATGTTAAAACGTCTGCAATCTCTCCCTCACAAAAACGCCGGCAGCTTCCTCTCCCTACACTAATCCAAGAGCATGTGACATGCAGCACTGTGACTCCAGCTTATAAAGAGGCTGGGTCACATGATGCACTGGCCAATCACAGCCATGCCATTAGTAGGCATGGCTGTTATGGCTTCTAAGGGCAAACCAGTGAAACGCTTGTTGATTGGCTGCCCTTCAGCTATTCAACATGCGTGATCAACTACCAGAACCCGAAACCGAACGGTTTTTTGAAATGTCCGTGTTCGAGTCCGGGTCCCGGACACCCGAAAGTTCGGTACGGACCCGAACGTTACAGTCCAGGTTCACTCAACACTACTGCTGAGCAAGCGGAGTCCGTGAAAACGGATAGTCCCATGTGAAAGGGGCCTAAAAGAAGGATTCCCGGTATGGATATTTTATACATAGGTACAATGTTCAGCTCAGACCAGTGTAATTATGTATATGCCATATCTGCCCAATGCCCTTGGAAGCTGGAAATCACTGAAATAGATGCCACCACACCAGTGATCTCCACTTGCTTATGTGGTCGCATGCTGAGTGGCTGCCCTGCTGCATTCTGAACATAGGAGGTTGGCCGGTTGGCACAGGCATCATTCAGAGAGTGCTTTGAATGAATACAAATCACTCTCTAATTGGACAAGGTGGAGAGGAGGGGCGGTGATGCCACACTCTCCATCTTGTCAAATCAGAGAATGCTTTGCATTCATTCAGAAAATGATGCCCGTGCCAACCAGCCAACCTCTTATGCTCAGCATGCCGCAGGGCAGTCTCTTGGCATGGGACCTGGAAGCAAATGGAGATCACTGCAGCACCAGGGTTTACTAAAGTGCTTTCCAGGTTCCAGGACCAGGCATGGTACAGTATATTTAGTACATAGTTATGTTGGTCCAAGCTAGGAGAATGTAACTATAAAATATCCGGACCTGGAATTCTTTTTTAACAGACTAAAAAGGAAGAAATAGAAGTTTGTGGTTAGTGTATACTTACCCTTTAAAGCGGTTGTATACCCAATTTTTTCACTTTTACCTACAGGTAAGCCTATAATAAGGCTTACCTGTAGGTAAAATGAATATCTCCTAAACCTGCATGGTTTAAGAGATATTCTCATAAATGCAGCCGTTGATGTCACGGCGCATGCGCCGTGAGGTCCCGGCACATGCGCTGTGAGGTCCCGGCGAAAGCCCCGATATAGCGCCGGACCTTGCCGGAAAGATGGGCTCCAGCGCGCGTGCTGCATACTAGCTCATTATGTCTTTCCCTTACAGGTTTTTTTTTTATTTTTTTTTTTGTACTGGTATACAACCGCTTTAATGTCTGACATCTAACGTTAAATAGCCATATTAGATGGACTGTGCTTTTAAACACACTGGGAAGGACAAAACTCTGGGGTAACGCCCACCCTCGGCTGGTACATATGTAACGCCCTCTAGTGTGGGCTACTAATAGTGAGAGTAGGAAAAACATAGCTGGCTCTGGGTTAGTCCAGGGTCATTAAATCAGGGATACTAAAGGCCAGGACTGGATGACTCATCCTGGCAGCTCTCTGGTACTCCCCCTCCCCTGTTTCCAGAGTGTTGGAGAATGTTCTGGCACTAGTGGGTGGAGATGAGGAGGAGCTGCCTTGAATATTTATGGGCCCTTAGCCAATCCCCAGGAGTGGGCCTGGCAGGGAACTAAGAAAGCCCATAAATAGACATGGGCTATGACAGCAGGGAGTTTGGGTGGAAGATGGAGAAGCAGTGCTGAGAAAAGCTGTCGGTGGCCCTTGAGGGACTCCTTACCTGGGGAAGGGGGTTTACCTTGGGCCAGAGTTCGGGAGGGTGGCCTAGAAGGATCCCACCACAGGAAGCAGTTGGAGGGATACAAGCCGGAGAGGCCGCAGGCATGCAAAGGTTTGAGAAACCTGATGCAAAATTTCAAGGAGGATCAAGCTGCCATTGTATAATTAGCAATTTCTAATCTGTTTTTAACCCCTACCTTGCCCGCCCCTAAACACGCCCTCGTAAATTATCTTATGAAATTACACTGTTAAATATTTTATGCAAAATTAAGTTCCAAAAATAAATATTAACAACAGCTTTAACAATATTAACATAAAGCATACCAGTGCCCATCAGTGCAGCCTATTAGTGCCCATTAGTGCAGCCTCATTAGTGCTCATCAGTACAGTCCCATCAGTGCAGCCTCATCAGTGCCCATCAGTGCAGCCTCATCAGCGCCCATCAGTGCAGCCCCATGAGTGCCAATCAGTGCAGCTTATCAGTTCCACGTCATCAGTGCCCATCAGTGCAGAATAACAGCTGCCATCAGTGCACTGTATCATTGCCCATCAGTGCAGCCTATCATTGACCATCAGTGCAGCATATCAGTGCCCATCAGTTTAGCCTATCAGTGGCCATCAGTGCAGCTCCATCAGTGCAGCCTATCATTGCCCATCATTGCAGCGTATCAGTGCCCATCAGTGCAGCATACCATTGCCCATCAGTGCAGCATATCAGTGCCCATCAATACAGCGTATTATTGTCCATCAATGCAGTGTATCATTGCCCATCAGTGCAACGTATAATTGCCCCATCAATGCAGCCATCAGTGCCCACCAGTGTAGCGTATCAGTGCCCATCAGTGCAGCATATCAGTGCCCATCAGTGCAGCGTATCAGTGCCCATCGGTGCAGCGCATCGTTGCCCAACAATGCAACCCATCATTGCCCATCAGTGCAGCTTATCAGTGCCCATCGGTGCAGCGTATCATTGCCCAACAGTGCAGCATACCATTGCCCATCAGTGCAGCCTATCAGTGCCCACCAGCGCAGCGTATCAGTGCCCATCAGTGCAGTGTATCATTTCCCATCAGTGCAGCCCATCATTTCCCATTAGTACAGTGTATCATTGCCCATCAGTGCAGTGTATCATTTCCCATCAGTGCAGCCCATCATTTCCCATTAGTACAGTGTATCATTGCCCATCAGTGCAGCGTATCAGTGCCCACCAGTGCAGCATATCATTTCCCCTCAATGCAACCCATCAGTGCAGCATATCATAGCAATCAGTGCAGCGTATCATTGCCCATCAGTGCAGCATTCCATTGCCCATCAGTGCAGCGTATCAGTGCCCATCAGTGCAGCGTATCATTGCCCATCAGTGCAGCTTATCAGTGCCCATCTTTGCAGTGTATCATTGCCCATCAGTGCAGTGTATCAGTGCAGCATACCATTGCCCATCAGTGCGACCTATCAGTGCCCACCAGTGCAGTGTATCAGTTCAGATCAGTGCAGGGTATCATTGCCCATCAATGCAGCCATCATTTCCCATCAGTGCAGCATATCATTGCCCATTAGTGCAGCGTATCATTGCCCATCAGTGTAGCGTGTCATTGCCCATCAGTGCAGCATATCAGTGCCCATCAGTGCAGCGTATCATTTCTCATCAGTGCAGCGTATCAGTGCCCATCAGTGCAGTGTAATAGTCCCATCAGTGCAGTGTATCAGTGCCCATCAGTGCAGCATATCATTGCCCATCAGTGCAGAGTATCAGTGCCCATACATGCAGCATATCATTGGCCATCAGTGCAGCATATCAGTACCCATCAGTGCAGCATATCAGTACCCATCAATGCAGCATATCATTTCCCATAAGTGCAGCCTCATCAGTGACCAGCAATGCATCAGTGAGGAATGGGGAGGATCTGCCAGCCGGATGATACAGAGCAGGGATCTCCCGCTAAGACGCGGCTTGTATATGAATAGGCGCCACTGTCAAATGAAGTCCCACCTCCTAGAATGGTTACTCTAATAGACAGCACACTGGTTTTATACCGGTCCAGGAGGCAGGACATTGTTTGACAGTGGCAGCTATTCATTTACAAGCCGCGTCTCAGCGGGAGAACCCCGCTCTGTGTCATCCGGCTTCCAGATCCTTCTGACAGTTTCCTGGCTGATCGCTTCTGGAAGAAGCTGTGTGGGCTTTTGCACAGGACATCAGAGTGGCCCCTCCGGCCCGCTCTGATGGCCGCACCATTTCTGCCAGAAGCGATCAGCTAGGATACTGTCAGCCCAGTCTGCCCTAGCTCCGCACTCGCCCTCCACTAATTTCCACACGCCAAATGCAAGAAGGTCAAGTGGAAATTTTGAGGGCTGCGTGTGCAGACACCTTGCTCCAGGGAGGGGCACTTGCCCCCTTTGCTCCCCCCATGCAGATGCCCATGGGTGCAGGGACAGACAAGGGGAGATACTACCAGCTGCAACAGTGCTCTCTTGAAGACAGCAGTGTGCCAAGTCTTCATCCAACCTTGCCCTGGGGAATCTCCATTTGTGTGTGTCAGTTGGACAGGACTGGTGCATAGAGTCAATCAGGAAGACTGGGAAGAGAAACAGCCAAGTGTAGCCGGTGGCATCCAAGTGGGCTAGCATTCTGCAAGCAAGTGGAACTGGGATCAGTGGCCATGGGGAAAGTGAAGTGAATAGCTGCTCACTCCAATTTTGTACCTTGTAAAGGGTTTGAGATCCTGTCTGTAATGGGCCTTTGCTGAACTAACAATATACAGTTAGTTCCCCCAGGAATGACCAGCGGAAGTTGTACATAGGAACCAAGATTGTGCAGGAGGAAGGAAGAAGAGGAGTCTGTAAATAGGGATGAAGTGTCCCTGGAGTTCTGTTTGTTGCCACACTGGGCATCCCATAATCCCTTACCCCATCCAAGTTATCATCCCGTAATAAAACAACAAAAACAAGGCACAAAGATTGATTTTCTGTGTCCGGATGAGAGGAGGAAATGCTGTGTAACTGGCTGTGCAGCAGTGGGGAACCCCGACATCAGCAGCTCCTGCGGGGGTAGTGCTACTCATAGCTAAGCTGAGATAAGTGAACTGCACAAATAACAGACACTTGTTTATAATTTGGTTGTAATCTTCCATGAATAGGCCTTCAATGCTCTGACATTACTAATCTGTCATCAGTATAAGCTCATCTCACCGAGGCCACAGGGAGTTTATATGGAGAGATCAGAGGAACAGCCCAGCTCATAAAACAGCCACAGAAGGTATTAGCGATCATCTTAGCTAAACAAACGTTTGTGAAATCTCAGAGACTAGGGATTCCATGAGTTATGATTTTACAATCATCATCTTAAAGCTGAACTTTAGGCCAAAAGCTCCGTAAATACTGTACATGTCATTTCACAATCAAATTAGTCATTTAAGATGAGTTAAATACATACTGTATGTAGCGGTACCCCCATAGGAGCTGCTGGTAGTTGTGGTCCATCTGTCACCCTGCCCAGCGAGGCACACAGTTCTCATTCACCCTCAGGCAGAAAACCAGTCCTTGAACTTTGTTTTTGTATTTTTATAGAGGGGATTTAACTTGGACCATTTGGTTGCAGAAAAGGTATATGGGACCTTACTATATACACATCCGGTATATACAACTTCCTTACTTCCAGCTCCAGCACAACTCTTCATCTCACTATTCAGGACCAGCTTGCACTGATAGATAGGTCTGACACTGGCTCAGCCAAGCCCAAACCAAATGACCTTTACAGGCAGGGACCGCAGCCCCCTTTAGGGTAGATAGTCCCAGTACTAGCTGTCCATGTGGCTACTGAGCCCAGTACCACATCTTCAGGCCCTGCCAGCCCTCCTGGCTGCAGCTGCCTCTCTCTCCCCTGTCTGTGCCACCACAGTCCACTCCACTGGCTCTGCACCCATCCCAGACTGCTTGCTCCCAGTCCTCTCAGGCATGCATCCCAGACCTCTTGTGTGTATGACACTCATTAACCCTCCTGGCTGTGACCTGTAGTTCCTCCTGGAGACTTTGCCTGGCAGTGCTTTCCTGCTCTCCTCTCCTTGCTCCCGCACCTTCTGCCCAGGACTTCTCCATGTGTTATCAGAGGGCCCTGTCCGCACCCAAGCCCAGGCCCAAGGTCACCCCCCCCCCCACACACACAGACTGGGGAGCTCCCTCCAGGGCCACAACAGTCTAGAACCCCATCTCCAGCTTCCAAACGTACAACTCCTCCCCATCTGGGCTGACCCTGAGTATTTAATGGGGCCTGCCCCCTGCCAATCCAGGTTGGGGATTGGTCAGGGCTCCTCAGAATACTCCAGGCAGCTTCATCTCTCCTCTCCTCCTTCCTTTCCAGAAATTTCTACTACATTCTGGAAAGAAGTGGGAGGTCTCAGTGATGCTGCCTGTGAGTCATCCAGCTCTGCCTGAGTTACTCCCAACCCAGATCAAAACAAACAATCCTGGCTACCAGCCAAGCCTGTGAATTTACCTACACTAACAAAAAACCTAACCACTACCACTTCCAGCACACTAGAGGGTGCTACACATATAAGAGCCCTTTCACACTGAGGCGCTTGAAAACTGCCCATAAAACACCAGACGCTTTTGAGGCGATTTTACGGCACTTTTCAAGCACCTCTGAGGCATTAGCAGTGCACTTTTTTCAAGGTCATGTGACTCAAAAACTGCTTCAAGAACCATTTTGAGGTGCTTTTGAAGCGATTTTCAGATGCTTTTAAGGCACTTCCCATTCATTTCAATGGAGAGGGGCATTTTTGAGGCGTTCCAAACATGCTCCAAAGACGCTGCTTGCAGGAGTTTTTTCACCTCCCCGCCAGCGCACCGCCCCAGTGTGAAAGCATTCATTGATTTTAATGGACGTAGGTTTTGTGAGATTTTCAGGCGCTTTTTTTTAGTGCCAATGTGCTTGAAAAGCACCTCAGTGTGAAAGGGGCCTTAATGATCAGTTTTACCTGCCAAAGGGTTTGTAATTGAATTCAAGTTCATTCACATTAGCCTGAACGCTAAAACATTTTAACTTAAGGGCTTGTGTATGTTGTATGCCGGCGATGGGGCAAAGCCTTGAGTTTTTACAAGGCAGGGCACTGTTTACTTTATTTTTACTTTTTTTTAACTTTGCATTTTGATGCAGTTCCCATTCATCATTGTGGCAAGCAGGATTTTTTCACTGAAATGGTAGCACACCGCTCCAATGAGAACACATACAATATCTCACAAAAGTGAGTACACCCTTCACATTTTTGTAAATATTTTATTCTATCTTTTCATGTGACAACACTGAAGAAATGACACTTTGCTACAATGTAAAGTAGTGAGTGTACAGCTTGTATAACAGTGTAAATTTGCTGTCCCCTCAAAATAACTCAACACACAGCCATTAATGTCTAAACCGCTGGCAACAAAAGTGAGTACACCCCTAAGTGAAAATATCCAAATTGGGACAAAGTGTCAATATTTTGTGTGGCCACCATTATTTTCCAGCACTGCCCTAACCCTCTCGGGCATGGAGGTCACCAGAGCTTCACAGGTTACCACTGGAGTCCTCTTCCACTCCTCCATGACGACATCACAGAGCTGGTGGATGTTAGAGGCCTTGCGCTCCTCCACCTTCTGTTTGAGGATGCCCCACAGATGCTCAATAGTGTTTAGGTCTGGAGACATTCTTGGCCAGTCCATCACCTTTACCCTCAGCTTCTTTAGCAAGGCAGTGGTCATCTTGGAGGTGTGTTTGATTTCGTTATCATGTTGGAATACTCCCCAGTTTTCGAAGGGGGGTGGGGGGATCATGCTCTGCTTCAGTATGTCACAGTACATGTTGGCATTCATGGTTCCCTTAATGAACTGTAGCTCCCCAGTGCTGGCAGCACTCATGCAGCCCCAGTCCATGACACTCCCACCACCATGCTTGACTGTAGGTAAGACACACTTGTCTTTTCTACGGAGGGCGTCGTGATGACGAAACGCATCAGGGCGTGACCCCAGGACAGGAAGTGACGTCTGCGTTCCAGGACGCGAGGTGAGAGTGGTTGTCATACACGCCGAAACCTAGCTTGGAGCGGTGAGACGTCAACACAGGCTACTGTTATTGTTTGATGGATAGGCGAATTTTATTACATGTCTTGTAAGTGTATTTTATAAGGGGGTTGGCAATAAAGTGTTTACAGGATTACACTATGGATTATGTTCTCTCTCTTATGATCGTGTAATGGGATCTGTGAGTGTTTGCAAGGCACAGAAGAAGGTGGAGATTTGGAGGCTGTATCACAAGGAAACGCATCATGATTAATTACAGGCTTCTGTGATTCTCACTTCTGGTAAGCAGATTGTGGATTTGTGTGCTGCACGCGGTGATATACTATCTTCATTTGGTGACCAGATCCTACTTCCTTACATACCACCTCAACTTCAAGATCTGTGCTTTTCTGGAACTTTGTCCACCCTTTACTTATAAACTGGTTTATGGACTTTAACTAGCGCTGTTGCACATTTTGGTGATGGCTGCCTGAGCCACACAGTTGGTTGTGTTTTTACTATTTTTGGTTTTTGATCTTCAAACGGCAGCTTGAGAAGTCTATATTTATCCTACTTGAGCTGTTCCCCTTGATTACCAGGAGTCCTTAATTTGCGCTGATTGGTGTGTTATCATAAGGGACGATTGTGATTCCACCTTTCCAATCAAAAAGAAAGTAATCCCAAGTCTAACATGGTAACCAGTTCCAGACATGGAGAGCAGATGTATGTATGTGAGAATGCCCCGAGGAACTGGGCATTAGGATGTCTCTGTACCCGGTTCACATCTACGCGGCTTCAAAGTCGCACAACTTTAACAGCCAACTATTTTGTGCGACTTCATTGCGGCTTGTTGACACTCATTTCTACTGCATTAACAGAAGTTAATGCAAGTCGCAATGAAGTCCCACAAAATAGTGCAGGAACCTTTTTCTAAGTCACTGTGACTTGAGTCGCACCCATTAGAACGGTTCCATTGCCGCTAATAGGGTGCGTGTGAACTGGGGCCTATGGTCTCCTTCACACTTTAGGGGGGCTGGACTGTGGACAGTGGAAGTAAACAATGCCCCATCTTTGGTATTGGGGGAGAAATAGTTGGTGTCAGTGGGAGGAATAGTGCCCCATCATTAATGTCAGTGGGAGGAATTGTGCCCCATTGTTGATGTCAGGGGGAGTAACAGTTCCTATCGTTGGTGTCAATGGGAGGAATAGTGTTACATTGTTGGTGTCAGTGGATGGAATAGTGTCCCATTGTTGGCGTCAGTGGGAGGAACAGTGCCCATCATTGGTGTCAGTGGGAGGAATAGTGCCCCATCATTGATGTCAATGGGAGGAATAGAGCCCCATCATTGGTGTCAGTGGGAAGAACAGTGCCTTATTGTTGAGGTCAGTGGAAGGAATAGTGCCCAATTGTTGGTGTCAGTGGAAGGAATAGTGCCCCATTGTTGGTGTCAGCAGAAGGAATAGTGTCCCATCATTGGTGTCAGTGGGAGGAATAGAGCCACCTCATTGATGTCAGTGGGAGAAATAGAGCCGCATCATTGATGTCAATGGGAGGAATAGAGCCCCATCATTGATGTCAATGGGAGGAATAGACCCCCATTGTTGGTGTCAGTGGGAAGAAAAGTGCCTTATTGTTGAGGTCAGTGGAAGGAATAGTGCCCCATTGTTGGTGTCAGTGGCAGGAATAATGCCTCAAGGGCTGGATAAAAGCTACCAAAGGGCTGCATCCGGCCCTCGGGTCGCAGTTTAAAGACCATTTCTCTAAAACAAACCACATTATAAAGAATCCATTACTTGTAATTTCAGAACGTGTATAAAAAGGCTTTAGGAAGATTGTACAAAAACGTTTTATTGCACTGTTTTATTGTTGGATGATGACACTCTTATGTGTACTATATTAAACACATTAGCATTTTATATTATGTATATAATTATACACTCTTCTTCTAATTTGCAGAAATCAGTAAATATATTCAGATTTTGGTAAATTTCTTTCAGTTTAGGAGAACATCCTAATATGGGAACCTGGTGCATTTTATGTTTTTGAATATTTTAACTGGTTATAGATTGATTGTCTGGTATCCTAATATTATGCCAATGTATTTTTACAGAGTGTATTTGGCTGTTCAGTTGGCATACTGGATTTTTTTTTTTCAAAAATGAACACCACATCAGCTGAGGGATAGATAAGCTAAGAAGATTCTTGGTTTGTCAATCTACAGTATGTGGTGCCAAGGATCTTCTTGCTGCTTTGCAGCCCTCTTCGAATAGGGAAATCTTTGATTCTAGACAAATAAACAGCAATAAGGGCGCACCAGCCTGGTGCACTTATAAAAAAAAGTAAAATATATATACTCACAAAATTGTTTATTGGTAAGCATAAATGATTAATAAGACTGGGCCTCTTGGTGCCTCCAAGCTTGGAAATCCAATATGGAAAACCTTTGCAATACCATATTTTACAAAGCAAATGTGCTGATGTATTTCAAAGGATATACCCTCTTCATTAGATCATCTGATCTTTCTGAATTTTGTGAGTAAATTTATTTTACTTTTTTATTACGAAAAATGGTGTTTGAGGTCATGCACTAGGCTGGTGCGCCCATCTTGCTGTTTCTACGTATGGAATTCTTTTTGTAAGTTGCATGTATATAAGGTTACAGAATGAATTCACCTTCATGGTGCCCATAGAAAACATTGAAGTGAAAAAGCATTTCATAACTTTGAAGTTAAACAAAAAGGTTTTGTTTTTGTGGAATTGCTTGCTTGATGTTCCTTAATGTTAAGTTTACCCATCTAAGAAACAATTCATTGATTCATTTACAACTTTTGTAAACTGACCTCCTACATTTTTTCCCCTATTTAATGTAACTTAATTGTCATTACTGTCACAGTGGTCTCTATTTAAGAGGAAGTAGCAGAGAGCATCAGGTAAAGATAATACTCCCAGCGATATCGTCTTAACAAGGCGCAATTAAAGACCGAGTTTGGGATGAACAAGGTCCGCGATGACTGACGTTTCAGATAAAGGAAGATGGAAACAGAAGGAAGATTCACAATAAGAGTATAGATGGCTGTGAAATTCTATATGGGTAGGTAACAGAGCCATGTATAGATAACAGAACCCAGCCTATTTACATTTTTGTGTATCATTTAGGATGTCACTGATAAAAGTGTAATGGGGAATTTGGTTTATTTCCATTTTTTATATACTGTACATTATATAAAACTACAGTATATTCACACATTATATAGTCAAACCATATTGCCGAAAAGTATGCAAACACCCGTTTATATTTATACGTTCAGGTATTTCCAGTGAAGGGTACTGTTGAAGTGGAATTTACAGTGGTTGTAAACCTTGTTACACCACTTTTAAATATAATAAGGCTTACCTGTAGATACCGTAAATATCTCCTAAACTTGCACAGTTTAGATGATATCCACTATATCCGCATGTGCCGCTGACATCAACACATGCGCACTTAAGAAACGGCCCGCTGGTGCAGGGCCCGTGCCACGACCGACAGCTCCCGCGCGCATGTGCAGGAGTCAGTGTTGCCAACCGCCTGTAAATTTACTGACAGTTTGTAAAAATCAGTGATTTTTAGAACGGTCTATAAATATCAGGGTCTGATAATTTGTCATGCTGTGCTGACTTTTTAAGTGTAAACTGGGCAAGCTAGTTGGTAAGGGCATTGTCAGTGTTTCCATGTTGTGTTTAAATATCAATTGTCTTAGTTTTTAATAGGAGTTCAGTTATTTTTCAGGTTGCCAGTAAAAAATGTGCTCTGCCAGTAAGAGTTTCCATGATTTGCCAGTAAAAAATGCTGCGGGAGGTTGGCAACACTGGCGGGAGTGACATCATCACAGCTCCGGCCAATCACAGCGCCGGAGCCTGTGAACCCAGAAATAACTCCAGGAGACATGTTGCGGGTCACAGCAGTGTGCGGGGAACGCTGCAACAGCTTAGATCTAAGGTAAGTATTTCATAACGATGCATACTAGCTCATTACGCAGGCTTTGTTTTTTTTTTAGGTTTACAACTACTTTAACTGTAACTTTGGTGGGGATGGCCAGCAACCATCATAATGTCCAAGTATGCTCAGCACACTTGCACAATGTGACACATGGGCGTGCTTTCCTCTAGCGATGTGAGACCTGAACTCCCCACATCCCTTGCTTCCTTGCCTGTGTCATGTCTTCTCTTCATTGTCAGCCCAATGGCCGAAGCAAGAGGATGGGCCCACCATCCTCTTGCTTCACCCATTGGGCTGACAATGAAGATGCAACTCCTACCCTACCATATCAATGGCGGCTGGTGCTCAATATTTTGGGGGGCAGCAAACCAAGACTCCCAGTCAATCAGGTTTAAGAACCCACTTCCTGATTGGCCGGGAGGAGAATCAGGAAGACAATAGTGAATATTATAACAAAAACAATGGTGCAGCGCTAATAAAATGTGTGTATACTCACACACTTAAGTGCTAATAAATTTAAACTCTGTGAAAAATATAGCATAAAGTGCTCAAACTCCGTGAAAAATATTGCATAAAAGTGACCAAACTGGATGCTTAAAAGATCACTCTCAAAGCACTCAAACAATATGACCTGTGAAAAACATATATAAAGTGCTAAATCAGTTCATCAGTTGATCAGTTCATCACATGAAATAATAAAACAGTGCATCTATAAACGTGCAGCAATAAACAATTCCACAGTCAATGCAGATAAATCCAAGAGACAGGATTCCCAAAAAATGTGCAAACAGGATCTTAAAAAGTGCCAGCGTGCTTAGAGATATCCTCCACCAGTCAATTTAACTGCTCACCTTATAGATGAGTAAAGAAAGCGTTTATGCCCACCATGGAATTTAGGACAGACAGCTGGTGATGGTTCCCAATAGTCCTCTCCTCAAACGCCTCCGCTGAGACCTGTTGGTAATCTCCACCGCATGTAAAGACAAAATTGCAGGAATCTAGTGCTCTCTGTCTTAAAGTTTTATTAATCCAAAAAATGGTACAAGTGCAGACTTACATTCTGTGGCACAATATAGCCGTGCTAGCTGGAATCAGCGTTTGTACAGCCTGTGTACTCATATGGCCATGGCGTGACTTCAGACACAGGCTCCTAGGCTCCAAAGCTCAATTCTTAAGTGGTATGCAGTTTTCAGGAAAACTGGGAGCAGTCCCTAAAAAGCATTGACACAAGGTCATTGAGTAAACACCAGGAAGACTTCAAGTCCTTACACAAGTTGCGACCAGTGTACATGCAAAGGTCAAAAGACATGAGGAAAGTGGACAATCTTTTCATTTCACTCCTGAGTCATCTTCTGTTAGTTTATCAGGATGAATAGATTGGCATGCAAGAAATAGGCCTTTCTGCCCAGGAATAGGTGCAAGCTCCTTCAACCTGAGGGGTGGCAGCTTTGGGGGCAGTTATGCCAGGTTTTCAGTGGAAGATATATGTGAGACAGCTGGCCTTTCACTCGACTTTACGGGCATGCAGTCAGCAAGTTCTGCAAGGTTTGGGATCAAACATGTAAATATTTTTCCTCTTTGACAGCTTTTCTTTGATTGTCAATGTTCATTTTCATGTGTTCTCTCTTGCCCATTTATTCAGCTAGTTATATCCCATTGTGTGCTGACGTGAGGTAGGGCTAGGAATACGGAAAATTGTTATCAAATACTTACCGTAATTTTCCTTTCCTGGCCTGTCCTCACTTCAGCACAGGACTCCCTCCCTAATGGCCTTCTAATTACAGGTGGTCATGTGAGCTCCAGAGGAGACGTCAACCCATTGTGTGCTGACGTGAGGACAGGCCAGGAAAGGAAAATTACTGTAAGTATTTGAAAAAAATTTCCGTATTCCTAGCCATACTTCACGTCAGCACAAAATGGGATATAACTTGCTGAATAAATGCAGCATCAATCCTTCAATTCTTCTAGGTACACTTGCACACAGTTTTTGAAGGATCACAGCAGGTAGGTTGTTCCAAACATCTTGGAGAACCAAAGCCCCATGCACATGAGTCGGACATTGGGTGGCATCGGCCGGTTCAATAGAAACTGGGCGACATTCGGCCCGTGTGTACAGGAGCCAGTCCGATAAAAGGTTTATCGAAGGGGCATGACCAAAAAAGGTCTGCTGATCAGCGTTCTCAGCCAATGCCCATCCCCTTGTCAGAACATAATAGCTCAGAAGGGTAGATCAATGTACTAACATCGGATTGTTAGTACAGCAGCTCCTCTCAAGCTCTTCAGTTTTTTTTCATTTAGCTCGCTGGATTTTTCTGCATTTTTCTGGCCTTGTCGGCATGTCCTATACAAGAACTGGGGTGCAGAAAAATGGCGGTAGGTGCTCTGGACTGATTCAAAATCTGAAATATTTGACTGTAGCAAATGGCAGTTTAATGGCGGCCACACAAAATATTGACCCAATTTGGTAATTTTCACTTAGGGGTGTACTCACTTTGTTGCTAGCGGTTTAGACATTAATGGCTGTGTGCTGAGTTATTTTGAGGGGACAGCAAATTTACACTGTTATACAAGCTGTACACTCACTACTTTACATTGTAGCAAAGTGTCATTTCTTCAGTGTTGTCACATGAAAAGATAGAATAAAATATTTACAAACATGTGAGGGGTGTACTCACTTTTGTGAGATACTGTATATATATATATGCACTGTATATAATGGTAAAAAAATGAACAGTATATCGAATCACGGGCAAAAAGCAGGTACACTCCAACAACTTAAAGAGGAGCTCCAGGCTTCCCCCAAAAAATTAAAAGTCAGCAACTACAAATACTGTAGCTGCTGACTTTTAGTATAAGGACACTTACCTGTCCAGGGATCCACCGATGCCCTCACCCGAGCTGATTCTTCCATCGGCTTTGGGTACAGACGCCAGCATCTCAAGTAAGGGAAAGAGGCAATGAAGCCTTACGGCTTCACAGTGGGTTTCCTAGTGCTCATGCACAAGCCACGCTGCACCTTGTGAATGGTCCCATAGTCTTCTGGAACCTGTGATGTGTTCCAGAAGACTGCAGGGGAAGGAGGGGAGCCAAACTTCAAGCTCAGATAGCCGCAGAGCATCTGAAAGGAATACACTCCTAAACCTTGTGGACAGCCTTCCCAGAAGAGTTGAAGGTGTTATAGCAGCAAAGGGTGGGCCAACTCAATATTGAACCCTACAGACTAAAACTGGGATGCCATTAAAGTTCATGTGCATGTAAAGGCAGATGTCCCAATACTTTTGACAACATAGTGTATATATTCATATAGTCATTAAATGGCTGTGCCAGGTGAGCTGCCCATTGTCCATAGGGTTGGTCCATTACCTTTCTGCTAGTTATAGTCTTCTTTCCTCTATCTGAATTGCTTTATTTCATACATAGATTGCTGAATCAGAATGGTTCTATCATATTACAGTCACTCTAAAAAAGAATTGCTCTGCAGTAAATTCACACTCTTTGACCTCAGGTCAGCCCTTCCCTAGGCTAGCTCAGATTAATCTGTAGGTACAGTATGAGCAAATGCAAACAGTCATGGCTAAATAAAAGTTTGGAGAACAAATTTAATAGCTTATCCTGGTTTTGATTGTATGCCGTAGAATTTAAAGTGATCTATATGTTGACAAATATTTTGGTGCAGTTAATATTTTGGAAATCATTGTTAAAGGCAGTCGGGCCACTGCAGACCTCAATGATCAGTTAAAGTATTCACAGACATACCTTTCAACCATCACTGTGACGGTCATCTACTGGTATCTTGTGAGTCATGCCAACCGCTGGCAGTTGGCTCAGGAGAATAAATCCAGTGGATTTGAATGTTTGATTTGACTGTTCTGGTTTCCCCAGGACAAGGTCTGCAGTGTATTTGTACACTTGGTGACCACATGTGAACGAGTGATACCCAGAGATGGAGCAGATGGAGAGTATTGTAACTTTAATGAGTGGGTGACCTTGCTATGGAATATAATAATCTAAAAAGCTATACTATATTACCAAAAGTATTGGGAAAGAATCTGTCAGAGTATCTGTAACTGACTGTTCAAATACCCCCTTGCAATGCCTCTAAAAATGAATTATGTATCTGCACTTACATATTCTTTATATAAACTATATTATATTACCAAACGTATTGGGACGCCTGCCTTTACAAGCACATGAACTTTAATAGCATTCCAGTCTTAGTCCGTAGGGTTCAATATTGAGTTGGCCCACCCTTTGCAGCTATAACAGCTTTAACTCTTCTGGGAAGGCTGTCCACAAGGTTTAGGAGTGGGTCTATGGGAATGTTTGACCAGAAGCGCATTTGTGTGGTCAGTCACTGATGTTGGACGAGAAGGCCTGACTTGTAGTCTCAGCTCTAATTCATCCCAAAAATGTTCTATTGGGTTGAGGTCAGGACTCTGTGCAGGCCAGTCAAGTTCTTATACCCCCATACTCACTCATCTATGTCTTTATGGACCTTGCTTTGTGCACTGGTGCGCAGTCATATTGGAAAAGTAAGGGGCCATCCCCAAACTGTTCCCACAAAGTTGGGAGCATGAAATTGTTCAAAATGTCTTGGTATGCTGACGCCTTACAAATGCCCTTCACTGGAACTAAGGGGCCAAGCCCAACCCCTGAAGAACAACCCCACACCATAATCCCCCCCCCTCCACTAAATGATTTGGACCAGTGCACAAAGTAAGGTCCATAAAGACATGGATATGTGAGTTTGGGATGGAGGAACTTGACTGACCTCAACCTGATAGAACACCTTTGGGATGAATTATAGCGAAGACTGCAAGCCAGCCCTACTCATCCAACATCAGTGCCTGACCTCACAAATGGTCAAACATTCCCATAGACACACTCCTAAACCTTGTGGACAACCTTCCCAGAAGAGTTGAAGCTGTTATAGCTGAAAAGGGTGGGCCAATTCAATATTGAACCCTATGGACTAAGACTGGGATGCCATTAAAGTTCATGTGCACGTAAAGGCAGGCTTCCCAATACTTTTGGTAATATAGTGTATATAAAGAATATGTAAGTGCAGATGCATAATTCATTTTTAGAGGCACTGCAAGGGGGTATTTGATCAGTCAGTTACAGATACTCTGACAGATTCTTTGTGTCCCATTAAGGAGATTTTCCTTTACTTCCTGGCCTGAAAACACAACAGGAATTGAACAAAAATCTTTACAAAGTGAGGGCACCAGAGCAGGCATTAGGGATAGGGGTATTTTTGGAGCGCCTGGTGTCCAGCTGGGAATGTCAGGGTATGGTGGGTAATACAAATAACACAATGGTTTATATGGGCATAATATACCAAATGAAAACTCCCAAAAAAGTCTTTAAAAGCAAAAGTCCATGTGCTGTAGATACCGTATTGGCAGCCAGCTGTCAGAGTTGAAGGAGACTCTGTAGGCAGTGAGAGAGAAAAGGAGAAAGTGGCGCCGATCTGAGTTATAGGGTTAAAGGCAAGTTGGTATTCAACTCACATTTAGATGCAGATATACAGTACAGGCATATGGTACATAGATCAGCGTGGGTCTCTTTCGTCCGTGCAGGCAGGCACAGGTGATTGCCAGGTCTGACCACTCCAGTGGCATCCAGATGTCTGATGAAGGAGCACGCATGCTCCAAACATGAGCTCTACCATGCCCTCTGCCCATCATCGATGATGCACTAACCACTCGACCAGCTGTTCCCCTCCAGCCTTGGATGCCACCGGAGCGGCAGGGACTGGCAATGACCTGTGCCTGCCTGAACAGACGGAAGAGATCCATGTGGATCCATGTATCATGTGCCTGTATATCTCCATCTAAATGTAAGTTGATTATCACATATTAAGGCCTGGTTCACAGTTATGCATTTTTTAGTGCATTTTCAGTTTTGCAGAAACACACTATAGTCCATTTAACATGGTTTCGTGTGGGTCACATTCACATCTGTGCATTTTATGGTAAGGGCCAGGGACTTTTTTCTGGTTTTTGGTTCCATAGACATCAATGGATCAAACATGTGTATTGAAAAATGCAAAATGCACCTGGAATATGCAAACTGCAACCTGCATAGGCCTCATGAGCCAGGCCTAAAACCTGCTTTTACCCCACGCTACACTCAGATCTGCGCCACTTCCGCATTTCCTCTCTCACCAGAGCAGAAATGCCCATTGGAAGATTTTCCACACCTCTGATTCTGGTGACAATGTTAACATTTTGGAATTTCTATTACCTTGTTTCAGTGATATTGATCAGCAGGATAAATTAAAATAGTGAATCTACTCTGTGGGGACATATACAGCAATAAAACTTACCAGGGGTTCTAATCCTTCTGCACTCCTTACAATACTAAAAAAAATAGCTATACATACACTTTTTTTTTTTGTAAATTTTTTTTATTGTTTTTGGATAAATATACAACAGCCTGGTAGCCAGGCAAATGGAACAGACAAACAACACAAAACAGCAGCACAAGGCCATGAGTGTGGCTCCTAGGCTAATGCAAAGCTCATCTACCTCAAATATGCCATGCATACTACATGGGTCCAAAATCAGTCATTATGGTATTATATGAGTTGCCGTCTCTAGACATGTGCATGGTGGAAAAAAATAGTTTTGTTTATATAATCTAGTTATTTAATTTCTTTAAATTCGGTTGATTCGTTCAATGTGTATTCGGGATTCATATTCGGAATTTGTATTCAGAATTCATGTTATGTCTTCTTTCAAATTTTCTTCGAATTTACAGATTTTTTTGATTCGAAACATTCGAATCAATACATTTTGAATCGGTCTAATCGAAAACTTTATATTTTTTTCGATTTGAATGCGGCAAAGTGAAACAAAATAAAAATCTGCATCAAATGATTACAATGACTCTTTAAATCACCTTTGGCTTAACAAAAACAGCATTATTTAATTATTTATTATAAAATAGTACTGATAACACACAGTCTTTAATTTCAGAAATATGTTTAAACTTCGGAAATTCAGGCGAATATCAATTCAATTTCGTTATTCTGAGCATTCGGTAAACTTTGTTTATACTGTAATTTGGGTATTCGGATATATCAGAATCTCTGAATAACAAAAAACTTGTCCGAATATTAATTCAGAATGAAACAAGCCGCACATATTTAGCCGGCTCTCCTTCTGTAGAATGAACCTAAATGAGACAATGAAAATTTACATGTCAAATGGATAAATAATAGTTAGTTCCCACTCATATCATCCTGGGAGACAATCTAGATCACTGGTCCGCATTCCGATACATAAAACCTACTGTCTTTAAGAGCTTAAAAAAGAGTGTTCTACTCTGACACCGTAGACATGTTATTAACCCATCCACCCCACACTTTATCAGATTTATTTGGCATTCCTCTATTAGTATATGTTGCCTTGTAAAATGGTAGAGCCTTATTGATAAGCGCCTTCCAAGCAGAAACAGCAGGAGGTACCCGTCTTTTCCATGAAACAATAATACATTTCCTGGCGAAATACAGCAACAGGGTTAAGAGAGTATGAATCACCTTCTTTGGGGCCAAGGAGTCTACCAGTCCCAAAAAGCATATTTCAATAGATGGCCTAAAAAATAGTGTTGTAACTTTTTGGATACAATGCATAACTTCCGACCAGACCTGCTTTATAGCTGTGCATTCCCAAAATATGTGGAAAAAAACACCCTGGGTGCAGTACACCACCATCAACTGGACAATTGAGTGGGAAAAATCCTAGCCACTCTGGTGGGAGTGAGGTATATTCTATGTAAAAATGTGTACTGTATTAGTTGGTCTCTAACCAACACCAATCTAGAAAAAGTAACCTCCCATAGATCATCCCCATCCAGCTATGGAAAATCTGTTGTCCAGGCATTTCTACAAGGCAGAACGACTTTACTGGTGTCTATGCACGATTGCCTGTATATAGTAGACAAAGCTTTAGTTAGAGGAACATCATGGAGCAAGGCCTCCAAATCCCCCATTCAAACACTAATGACAGCTGATCCAAATTGGGCAGTATAGGAATGGTGAAATTGCAAATACCAGGACAGGTGTCAGTTGGGTAACTGATAGGTTAGGTAGATTTCATAACATCAAATTGAAGGAGAATTCCATTACACACTATATCAACAACCTTTTTAATGACAAACTTGGTCCATGTAATAGGGTCTGGATAATTGTAAAAATTAGGTAATTGTGAATTCTTCCACAGAGGTGTGTAAGGGAAAATCTCACTGCTATCTACCGTTCCAGCATTCCTAGCCAACTCCTGACAGTAGCACACATAGATGCTGTGATAGGGTATGGGGTCCCGCCACCAGGAAACAACAAATGTGACATTGCCTCGTAGGAACCAGCTATGTCTGCCTCCAATGCTATTGCGGCATCGTCCTTCCCGGGATAGTCAACAAGCGATGGGCAAAGACTAGTTGGTCTGCCAGGAAATAACGATAAAAGTTATGGACTGTCAGCCTGCCCTGTTTCCACAGCTGTTGCACTACCTGCAATTTAATCCTAGGGTTCTGCCTCCACCAAATGCTCTATACGTTTGAAAATAGGTTTGGGGATCCATACGGGTGAATTCCTAAATATGTATAAAAAGAGGATGAGGAATTTTAATAGATTAACTTTTCCTATCAAGGATAGAGGAAGGTTTTGCCAGGCCTGTAATCTATTTTTGAGCGTCTGGAGCAACATGGTTACGTTCAGTGATATAAAATCCGAAACTTGCCTAGAAATATGAATACCCAAGTATTTGACCCTGTCCACCCACTGTGATGGTCAATTTTTGGGAACTCGTAATGTAAGAGAGGGTGTTTTTAATGGCAGGACTTGCCATTTGTTCCCATTGACTTTCAATCCAGAGTATCTGGTGAAAGTGTTTAAAATGGACAGGCTCACTGATATGGATGAGTCAGAATCCCAGAGGAAGAGAGCCATATTGTCTGCATATAATGCTGTTTTTTCCACCAGGCTCCCCACCTCTGAAGAAGCTCTTAAGGCTGTAGCCAAAGGTTCTATCAGTAGCGCAAAGAGGCCAGGAGACACGGGACTTCCTTGGCATGTACTCCTGCCTACTGAGAAGAAATCAGAAATCAGGCCATTCAGTTTAATAGCAGCTACCGGGTTCTGATATAAAATGTGAATCCACTGTCTAAAATTGGGGCCGAGGTCGTATGCTGCTAACACTGTCTCCATATAGTGCCAATTGACCGAATCAAAGGCCTTTTCTAGATCTAGGCTTGAGGTGATTGTAGCTGTATTAGTGCAATTTTGACAGAGAAAATTGAGTACTGTCCGTGATACTTTTTTTATTTGCACTAATATATCATTTTTCAGGACAAGCTTTCTGGGTGTGTCCTCTTCTTCAAGGCCCAAGCAAAACTGCTAGGTCCTTGAAGAAGCAGTACTGCTTGGACCTTGAAGAAGGGGACACCCCCCGAAAGCTTGTCCTGAAAAATTGTACGTTAGTGCAAATAAAAAAAGTATCATGGACAGATCTAGAAAACTAATATGCCCCACTCAAGATTTCTGGGCCTAACTGAGTGTGAGAAAAGACCAGTCTTAAACTAATATACGTGGCCTTCTTGGGCATAAAACCTGTTTGGTTTGAGGAAATCAGATGCTGTAAAATAGACTTTAGCTGAGTAGCCAGCATTTTGGTGAGGACTTTAAAGTCCATGTTCAGTGTGAAAATGGTCCTATACGAGAAGCATTGGAGAGAGTCTTTATCAGGCTTGGCTAGGAGAACTACTTGGGCCTTATAAACGGAAGGAGGGAGGGAGCCGTATTTGAAACAGTCCTGGTATAACTGATGCAATCTCAGTGTAAGAGCTTCAACATATTGCTTATACCACTCTATCGGTAATCCATCAGCACCAGGCGCCTTACCATTAGGGAAAGAACTGATCGCAACTGCTTACCTCCCCCTCCTTAAATGGGGCATCAAGCCTCTCTTTTATGCATACACTTTATTAATTCATTTTGAGTAGGCACTGCCAGTCAATATATAAAGGGAGCAATTCATTCATTTTAGGGTAAGATTATCAATACATTTCAGTAGACCCTTAAGAAAAAAAAATATCCTTACATATTGTATATGGCTCTACATATCAGACTTGAAAGAAGTCCAAAACTTGAAACTGAGGTAATCATCGACTCAATGGTGTAGAAAGTCAGTTGAATTTGTAGAGCTCACTGGCTCTGGTGAGTCTTCTCTTATAGGACAAGGTACTCCTAGTTGGGGTACACAGAACAAGAATTTAGAGAATAAGCCCATGGGGTGGCAGATCAATTGTAAACAAGTCCAAAGTATAGTTCATTATGTGTTTAGACAGGACAGTCAACATGTTTTGGGAGCTCACATACTCCCCCTTCATTAGGGCTTTATATATTTTATATATAGTTTAGCGGACTCAAATAGCAGAATAACTGGAATATATCATTTGAATTATGCATAAACAGAATATTTTCAGGGCAGATTGATTAGGCATCATAGCACTGAATAATCCATAGCTGGCTCAGAAATTGTGGTGATATTTAAATAAAGTTATAAGATGGTAAGATTGTATAGCTAATAATTATACTGCTGCCACCTATAGGCACAAGATTACCATGAATGTTAAATTGGCCATGGTAGGCCTTAATTATTTATTCATTTATATCAAGCTTACATATTCCACAGCACTTTACAGAAAATGTGGATCCCTTCTTATCCGTTCTTGCTCTAAAGCAGTGATCTCCGGATGCGGCCCTTTTCTTGCTTTTATCCAGCCCTTCTTCCTACTGACACCAACAATGGGGCTTTATTACTCCCAGTAAATATGGTATTTTTTGCTCCTGTTGGCCACAGTCTGGCCCTCCTATCGTCTGAAGGACAGTAAACTGGCCTCTTGTTTAGAAAGTATGAAGACCCCTGCTCTAAATGATCTTACAATCCAATGTCCCTAGTGCCATATACAGGTGGAAACTGATTAACCTAAGGAATGCTTTTGGACTGGGATAGCAACCAGCACATCCAGGGGGAACCCAAACTAACATGAAGATAAAGTAGAAAAACCATGGAGGAACTAAACCCAGGTTATCTAGCACTCCAAGACGATGACACTCATTATTATGCTTCTGCACTTCTATGCTTTAAATTCCAGAGCTGCTTTTTAGTCCCAATTTTTAAAAAAAATAACATTAACAAGAAGTTATTGAGGCTCATTAGACTTCACAAGACGGCTGCAGCTGTAATAAGAACCAAAGTGAGCTCAGGCAGATGAAAGCAGAGAGGCGAGCAGGTGAAGAGTCAGTGCAGGTCAGCAGTAAACCCTCCCAGCATGTGTGTGCAGAACTGAGGCTGCCTTAAGACCTACACAGACCCCCTACCACCCAACCTAGGTAAAGTGAGACAGCTGAATGTGTCAGGATACCTGTGAGCAGCTCTCCTGCTGGGGGGAACATCAGCCACACACAGCATGTAGTCAGAGGCTATTCTTTGATACTTATTGCCTCTCAGTGTCAATTGCCGCACTGACACTCTCTGAAATCAGCAGGACAAGAGGCCTGTCTCCAATCAGCCTGTATAGTAGTCTTTCTCTCAGAGGTCACACAGCTGTCAGCCATCCAAATGTTACATGTATGAAGATCTGACATATCCATTTCACCCTCTTGTCCGGCAATAGAATGTTTACACTATAACAGCTAAAGACAATACCATGAAGAGGACCCTTCTTAGACAGGGGAAAGACAATACAGGCAATATGGGAAAAATGTGACTGACCCCTAGGCAATACTTCATGTAGGAAAAGTGATTAAAGGCACTCGTAGACATTGGAAGAAAATCAGAAAGGTTGTTCATATGTTGAAAAGCGTATATTAGTAGACTGTGGTACCCAAATTATGTGCCCCTGGTCTTCTACTGAGTGCCCTTAGTCTTATACTGAATGCCCACGGTCTTCTACTGAGTGCCTGGGTTTTCTAATAAGTGCCCATGGTCCTCTAATGACTGCCCTGATTTTTATAGTTCGTGCACTGGTCTTCGACCGAGTGCCCCTGAGTCTTCTACTCAGTTACCTGGGTCTTCTTCTGAGTACTCCAGGTCTTCTACTGAGTGCCCTGCATTTTCTACTAAATGCCCATGGTCTTCTACTTATTGCCCTGGTCTTCTACTGTCAGTCCTCAACTGAGTGCCCCAGGTCCTCAACTGAGTGCCCCAGGTCTTCAACTGAGTGCCCCGGTCTTCAGCTGAGTGCCCCTGGTCTACTGAGTATCCCTGGTCCTCAAATGAGTGCCTCTGGTCTTCTACTGAATGCCCTGCCTGTCCTTTGCAGTAATTGTAGCCATCATCTAAAGTCTGATCCCATAGACAAACATATATAAGGGCCAATTCACACAATGCATTGCATTAATGCACATGTGTTATCACAACACATTAAGACATGCTGCGATAAGGTAGCCCAAATTCCTTTTAAATGGGTTTTCAGTGCACCTTGTACATTGGAAACTGACATGCACTATTTTTTGCTTAACATAGCACACTACAAAGCACACTTAGCTGCAAAGCACCACACTGTGTGTAATGCATTGCTCCTAAGAGTCCATTCATACTATCACGTTGCAGTAAAGCATGGTGCCCTGTTTTTCCATCAAGATTTGCTGCCAGTCAATTCAGAACTGAACAGGTTGCCGTAACACAGAGCACCTTAAAGCTTGGTAAGGTGTTGTGTTAAAGCAGCGTGTAGTATGAATTGTCCTTAATCGTTGTTGGTCTTGGAGCCTGAGAGTTTTTTATCTTGTACATTAAGGCCTCTTGCACACTGGAGGTCTTTACAGCTGCTGTTGTTGGCTTCATGCGTTTTTTCTGCAGCCAGTACACTCCCCCGCATGTTATCCTCTGTGTCCATGAACATATAGGCTTTATGAGCGTTTTTTGGTAGGGGCGTTTTCTGGCTGGAAATACCCCCCAGAACTAATGGGTTTGAAGAGGAGTTTTTCAGCTGTAAAAATGATCTCTGAAAATGCTGAATAGCCAAAATGAGTGTTTTTGAGCCATAAGCTTTAGTGGGAGTATAGTTATACAAAAATGCAGCAAAACTGGTGTTTTTAATGCAGCATTCTACAGCTAAAGCTAATGCCATTTTTGTAATGTTCGGTGTGCATGAGACCTTATTGCCGCTCCTCCAATGTCACTTACAACTCTACTTCCTCCTCTCCTCTTCCTTTCATTGTCGGTGTCCCCCAAGGTTCTGTTCTTGGATCTTTCCTTTTCTGAATCTACGCCGCCTCCCTGGGTCAGTGGATTGCCTCCCATGGCTTTCAGTATTATCTCTACACTGATAACACACAACTCTATCTCTCCACCCCCCAGCTCTCTCCATCTGTCTCCTCACGCATCACCAACTTACTAACAGACATATCTGCCTGGATGTCACATCACTTCCTCAAACTCAACCTATCCAAAACTGAGCTTATAATATTTCCTCCCCCTCGTGCCACTTCCCCAGATTTCCCTGCCAAAATCAACGGCTCAACTATCAACCCATCCCCCCACGCCAAGGTCCTAGGTGTAATCCTGGACTCCGAACTAACCATTCGGCCCCACATCCAATCACTATCCAGAATTTGCCACCTCAACCTACACAACATCTCCAAGATACGCCCCTTCCTTACCAATGACACCACTCCCTGGTCATCTCTCGCCTCGACTACTGCAACTCCCTCCTCACTGGCTTACCTCTAAATAGGCTCTCCCCACTTCAGTCCATTATGAACGCTGCCGCCAGGCTCATCCACCTTAAACACTGCTCGTTGTCTGCTACACCCCTATGTCAATCCCTCCATTGGCTGCCACTCAACCAACGAATTATATTCAAGATACTAACAATAACTTATAAAACCATCCATAACCTGGCCCCCAGCTAAATCACTAACCTGGTCTCTAAATACCAACCAAATTGATCTCTTTGCTCCTCACATGACCTCATACTCTCTAGCTCCCTTGTCACCTCATCCCATGCTTGCCTCCAGGACCTCTCCAGAGCCTCTCCCATCCTCTGGAATGCTCTACCCCAATCTGTCCAACTTTCTCCTACTTTGTCCTCCTTCAGACGATCCCTGAAAATTCATCTCTTCATAGAAGCCTATCTGGCTCCCACCTAACAACTGTACATTTATCTTCTCCATCAGCACATCCCCCACAGTTATTACCTCTTGTATCCCTTGACCTTCCCTCTTAGATGGTAAGCTCTAACGAGCCGGGCCCACTGATTCCTCCTGTATTTAAAGCGGAGTTTCACCCAGAAATTTTTTTTTACATCATTCAAGTCCTTTGCCTATATAGACTTAACTTTGAAGGAAAAAAAACATTTTTATACTCACCCTAAGTCGCTTGTTGCTAGGTGGTCTCTGTAATGTGCCCCTTTTAGGTCCTAGGCTCTTCTCCTCACTTCCTGCTTCGCTTGGCCTCCTGGGAGATGTGACTCATCATTTCCCAGGAGTCAGTGGGCTTCCCTGTACTGTAAAATCATGTTATTTCCAGACAGGAATTCAATTTTCACCACATTCACTAGGTTAAGATAAATCAACCCTAAAGTCTCTCCAGCGGGAAAACTCACATCCTTCCCAATGCTGTCCCCCGCAGTAATTTACTTTTTCACTTTTCCTAGAATTGCTTTTTAGGCCTGATGCATGCTGGGTGTTTAGCCCTGTACATGGGATGCTGACGTTTTTGTGGGGGCAGAATGCAAAGACGCACCATCCAGCCCTGCTGCTGGCAGCGTTTAATACGCTATGAAAGGCTGAAAGCTGCTGTGGTTGGACTGTGCGCCAAATGGTACTAATATTTAGGCCAGTATGTGTCCAGGTCCCCAACTCAAACTTCTTGCATTCTAGGAATTTGTTCTTGGGTGCATGCAGCCCTAAACATTAGTAGCACTTGGTACACTGTCCTGCCCCGTCCAGCAACTTTCAGTCTTTCATAGTTTTACAGGCTGCTGGCATTGGTTCTGAATGGTGCACCTCTGCCTTCTGCCTGCATGAAAACAATGGAATCCAATACAGCGGTTATAAACACCTAGTGTGCATGAGTCATTAAGGCTGATTTGCATCTATGCCTTGTGTTAATGCGTATGTTACTGCAGCACACATTACATGCATTGATGCATTGTGGTGCCATTACTTTTTAGGGCAACACACATTGTTGGAGGAGAAGGCCTGGCTGGCAGCCTCCACTCTAATTCATCCCAAAGGTGTTCTATCGGGTTGAGGTCAGAACTCTGTGCAGGCCAGTCAAGTTCCTACACCCCAAACTTGCTCACCAATCTCTTTATGGGCCTTGCTTTGTGCATTGGTGCGCAGTCATGTTGGAACAGGAAGAGGCCATCCCCAAACTGTTCCCACAAAGTTGGGAACATGAAATTGTCCAAAATGTCTTGGTATGCTGACACCTTAAGAGTTCCCTTAACTGGACCTAAGGGGCCAAGCCCAACCCCTGAAAAACAACTCCACACCATAATCCCCTCTCCACCAAATGATTTGGACCAGAGCACAAAGCAAGGTCCATAAAGACATGGATAAGTGAGTTTGGGGTGGAGGAACTTGACTGGCCTGCCCAAAGTCCTGACCTCAGCCCGATAGAACACCTTTGGGATGAATTCTAAACCTTCTGGACAGCCTTCCCAGAAGAGTTGAAGCTGTTATAGCTGCAAAGGGTGGGCCAACTCAATATTGAACCCTAAGTACTAAGACTGGGATGCCATTAAAGTTCATATGTGTGTAAAGGCAGGCGTTGTTAGTTTCAGTGACAACTGTTCAAGATTAAAATTCTCTTACTTTTTAGAACTTTGCTTTGATTTTTTTGTTGCATCTCCACTACAGGTAGCAAAGGGAAATCTCCCCAACAGGATACAGTGAGCAAAAAATAAACGGACCCTTTCCTACTTTATCTAAAACAAACAACAGTTTTGGCTTTAACTACACTTTAATTTCATAAGTCAGTTTCTGTTTTTAAATTTAAACCTTTTAAAAAAAAATAGCTGTTGATCCTGCCATGAAGATCCTTGTACGGGTGCTTCCTCTTATAGGGTGACAGTGATCTTTTCCTTGTCTTCAAATTGAAATGATGGGGGATTTAACCCTTTCCTGCTCTATCCAAAAAAGTTTTGGCTATACATACATTTCAGGAAATTTGGTTGCTGTTTTACTGCACATCTTTGCACATCTCTGTTGCTATTTGCTCAGACTTACTGAATCAATCTAAAAGAATTCCTGGAGGCAGACATGAATGTACCACAGAAGGTTTTACTTGTAGCTGCAAGTCTATTTACCAAAACAGATTTCTCCTCTGGGTCCAAAGCAGCTCAGCCATTGTCTGCATACAGCACGGTCCTATGGCAGTGTGCAATACACAGCACAATGTCCCAGGTCTATCGATGACATTGTGGAAGTCTTTTTTTACATAAACGTATATTATTTGCTATAAATGTATGTGCACCTTGCTCAGCTCTGAGCCCCTTGTGATATGACATCAGCCTCTTGCAACACACTAATTACATGGGTTTGATCTCTTATTAGGAATATGGGTAGGTGCCAGCATTACCAGTGACTGAAACAATGGGTAGCACTGTTCAATATGCCAACCTCCAGATACCACACAATGGCTATATAAGGGTTCGGCTCCTGGCTGTGCTTTACTATTAACAATAATTAGAAGCAATGAGTATACGTCTTTCCTCTGGGGCGCCAGTGTGACAATGTCTGATTTGATCAATGTGACTTCTAAAAGAAAAGGCAGCAGATGCTAAGCGCCTGTTCATACTGGTGTGCATTATGGTAACGCTTGGTAAACTATGCATTTCACTGTGCATTATTGCAACACATGGTAAAATTTGCACTACATGTAACAAGTGCAGTGCAGTGCGTTACCTGTTACAGTAGCATGGCAAGTACATGCAGTGCAACGCATTAAAAGAGGTGTCCAATTTTTGGGGCATTGAAATCCATTGGAAGTCCATTTATAATGGATAAGGCCATTAAAGTGGATATAAACCCACCCAGTATAAACTAATGGCACAGTATTAATGTATATGTACATGCAAGCCTCCTGCATCATGTATCCCTACCTTGCAAATTTCACCCCCTTCAGCAATAGCAGCTCCACAAAACTGTGGAATCAGTGGGTAGGTCTCTTTGCTTGTGCTCGGTGGGTGGAGTTACAAGTCTACCCACACACCTCCACACTCCCTTACTCTCCTATTCCTGAGTTTTGAGAAACATCCTGTCAAAATTAATGAAAGTCACCACATGACTTCAGTATGCCCAATCATGCTGAAGTATGGAGTAGCCAATCCCGGGAGAGCTGGAGAAGAAAGGAGGGGGGGGAGGGAGGTGAATCTTCTTCTGCTCTATGCATGAGATAAGGAAATGAGCTGTCAGTCACAACATAAGGGAGGAAACAGTCACATATTTCTATGTGTGTCTGTTTTTTTCCTACTAAAAAAGATATGAGGATTGCTTAGAGCTGGATTAACTCTTTGTGGCAAGACTGGGCACAGATGACATGACATCCTATACTCTACTAGGCAGAAGTCTTAATTTTTTTTTTTCTGGGGTTTACATCCATTTTAAGCTATGACCTGGGGAAATGCATTGGAACATCTTGCAGGTAAGGTGCTTCGGGGTGCCATTCAAAATGAATGACACCCCTTCCTAACACCTGACACCACAAAGCTCATAGTTCACCTCCTGGTCAATTCGCGACTACTACAACTCCCTCCTCATTAGATTACCTTTACATAGACTACCCCCCCTTCAGTCCATCATGAATGCTGCTGCCCGGCTCATTCACCTTACCAACCGCTCCGTGTCTGCCACCCCACTCTGTGAATCCCTACATTGGCTTCCACTCAACCATCAAATTAAATTAAAAAAATTCTAACAACAACTTACTAAGCCATCCACAACTCAGACCCCAGCTACATCCCTCACCTGGTCTCAAAATACCAACCTAATTGTCCTCTTCATTCCTCCCAAGACATCCTGCTCTCTAGCTCCCTCATCACCTCCTCCCATGCCGGTCTCCAGGACTTCTCCAAAGCCTCTCCCACCCTATGGAACTCTCTACACCAATCTGTCTGACTATCTCCTACTCTGTTTGCTTTTTCTCCATCAGCCCATCCCCCAGAGTTATTAACTTTTGTATCACTTGACCCTCCCTTCTAGATTGTAAATTCTAATGAGTAGGGCTTTCTGGTTCCTCCTGTATTGAATTGTATTGTAACTGTACTGTCTGCCTTCATTTTGTAAAGGGATGCGCAAACTGTTGGCGCTATATAAATCCTGTATAACAATAACAACGACACCTCAGCACACTAACGCATTTCGTGTGTGGCATTGCGATAGTGTGAAGCTTAAATTCTCATATAAATTAAAATGTTAAAGTGATTTCAAAAGTTTTTTTTAACATTTTTAAAGCTGAATTCCTTTTTTTAAACTTAGGTTGGTCCAGTTTGGTTACATCTTCATAGCTCACATCCAGAAGGCCTCTGGGGATGCAGAAATTCACTGAAATAGTCTGTGCTACATACAATCAGTACCGGTCTTTATTGGGTGCTGCACAAGCCTCTTGTCTTCTGTATAGAGAACACAGGGGGTTGGCAACTTGGCACCTATGCCATTTAGAGAACATCTTGTATTTTGTTCAATGAATACAAGTCAATTAATTGAGGTAGAGTATAGAGGCAGATACCATCATGAACTCTACCCAGTTATTTCAGCCATATTGATAACTGTGAGCACAGCAATGAATGTCTGCAGCTCTATTGGTGGATCTATATAAACAACAGGGTGTACAAGGAGTCAGTACTCACCTAACGCCAAGACCTCAGCTGTAATTGCAGCATTGTGTATAAGTGACAGTGCTATCAACACATGAAGACAATATAAGGTGACAGGTTGTCTCTGCTGGTATAGATGTGAATGCGTGCAAGAAAAACAATTGCTGTTCAAAGCTTCATTCACAATATAACAAAAATCAGATGTGACTTTAGCCCGTGTAATGCATGCAGGAGGCCTAAGTTTTCATGTCATCATGTGTGGTCCTAAAATGTGCTACAGAGCTCTTCTTCACCTTAGATACTTGTTTTTCCAGCCTGGTGTCTGTCTTTTCATTTTATAGACAAAATTCATGAAATATTTGCATTTAAATTGACTCGGAGGCACAGCCTAATTACTAAGTGGATCTAATTGTCATGCTGCCATTTATCTAGTGCAGTGTTCTATCAATACAGGTATGGCCATGTCACCGTGGTTGCTGGTATACTGTGCTTACCATCTGAATGGGCCTGGACCAGGCCTGGATCTAGGGAGTGCTAGGACGGGCTGTGCCCCCCCCCCCCAGAATTTAGTTGTGCCCCCCCATATCTCTGAGAGTGCATCCACTAATCCATGAGATTTGGTGGGGGCAACTGATGTGAAGGGGCACTCTGATGGGGCAACTGATGTGAAGGGCACTCTGATGGGGCAACTGATATGAAGGGGCACTCTGATGGGGCAACTGATGTAAGTGTGACTCTGATGGGGGCATTTGATGTCAATGGGCACACTGCTGGGGGCAATTGATGTAAGGGGGCTCTGATGAGGACATTTGATGCAAATGGGCACTCGGATGGAGCCAATTGATGTAAGTGTGACTCTGATGGGGACATTTGATGTAGGGAGGCACTCTGATGGGAGCAATTCCATCGAATACGTTTTTATGCAGGCAATACACAAAAATATTTCCAATGTGCAATAAGTACTAAAACAGAGTGACACAAAATATGAAAAGAACAGAGAACAATTGGTGACATTGTACATCTACAGAAAAACATTCTGAAACAGTGTGAGTAGAAGCAGAACAATTTACTAGCAATTAAAGGGCCTCTTCAAAATATAGAAGGGCCCAGGGAAACAAGAGAAGAAATCGATAATAGTAACTAGGATAACATAGAAGGAAGAACAAAGAGGCAAATTGGGGACATCAAGGAAAACCAGGCATGGTTAGCTCCAAACACGTTTTACTATGTTACAGAATGTTGAGTACTCCAAGCTCTGTAGGTACTGGGGGCCAAAATAATCAAACGCGTTATTGAAGAATAAGGGCACGGAACTCTGAACTCACTGACTAATGGGAGCAATTGATGTAAGGTGGCACTTTTTTGGGGACAGTTGTGTAAGGAGGCACTCTGTTCGGGACAGTTGATGTAAGGAGGCACTCTGTTGGGAACAGTTCATGTAAGGAGGCAATTTTTTGGGACAGTTCATGTAAGGAGGCACTCTGTTGGGGACAGTTGTGTAAGGAGGCACTCTGTTGGGGACAGTTGATGTAAGGAGGCACTCTGTTGGGGACAGTTGATGTAAGGAGGCACTCTGTTGGGGACAGTTGTTGTAAGGAGGCACTCTTTTGGGGACAGTTGATGTGAGGGGGCACTCTGTTGGAGACAGTTGATGTGAAGGGGCATACTGTTGGGGACAGTTAATGTAAGGACGCACTCTTTTGGGGATAGTTGATGTGAGGGGGCACTTTGTTGGGGACAGTTGATGTGAGGGGGTACTGTTGGAGACAGTTGATGTAAGGAGACACAATGTTGGTGCCAATTGATGTAAGGAGGCACTCAGTTGGGGACAGTTGATGTAAGGATACACTCTGTTGGGGACAATTGATGTAAGGAGGCACTCTGGTAGGAGACAGTTAATGTAAGGAGGCACTCTATTGAGGACAATTGATGTAAGGAGGCATTCTGCTGGGGGCAGTTAATGTAAGGGTGCATTCTGATGAGGCAGTTGATGTAAGGGGGCACTCTGATGGGGAAACCTGATGTAAAGGGGTACTCCCAGGGCTTTTTTTCACCGGGAACAAAGGAGAAAGTAGTTCTGGCACTGCCAACACTGAATCTATGTAGTGGCAAGGGGTGCTTGGGTGGGCTGCAGGGTCTGTTGATGGTGGCTGCTGGGGGATCTATTGTCGCTGGAGAGGATCTTTTTTGCGGGGGTGGGGTCTATTGTTGCTGGTGGGGACCTATTATTCCTATGGATGGATCTAATTTTGCTGGGGAGTCAATTGTTGATGGGAGGGATCTACTGTTGAGAGAGGGGTCTATTGTTACTGACTGCTGGGGGCTCTATTGATACTGGCTGCAGGGAGATCTGTCGTTACTGCCAGGGTTCTATTGTAGCTGGGAGGGTAATTTGTTGTGGGTGGTCCATTGTTGCTGAGGGGATCTATTGTTTTTGGGGAAGGTGGTTTATTGTTTCTGGCTGCAGGTGATCTATTTTACTGCTTTTCTTGCTATCGTTAACAAATTCCATACATATTACTTAGCATCACAGTTGTTACTTTATTCTGTATTCTCTAAACAGGATACACCTTAATAAAATGGGAATGGTTGGTGATATTAACTTCCTGTTTGTGGCACATTAGTATATGTGAGGGGGGAAACTTTTCAAGATGGGTGGTGACCATGGCGATCATTTTGAAGTTGGCCATTTTGAATTCAACTTTTGTTTTTTCAATAGGAAGAGGGTCATGTGACACATCAAACTTATAGGGAATTTCACAAGAAAAACAATGGTGTGCTTGGTTTTAACGTAACTTTATTCTTTCATGAGTTATTTACAAGTTTCTGACCGCTTATAAAATGTGTTCAATTTGCTGCCCATTGTGTTGGATTGTCAATGCAACCCTCTTCTCCCACTCTTCACACACTGATAGCAACACCGCAGGAGAAATGCTAGCACAGGCTTCATGTATCCGTAGTTTCAGGTGCTGCACATCTCGTATCTTCACAGCATAGACAATTGCCTTCAGATGACCCCAAAGATAAAAGTCTAAGGGGGTCAGATCGGGAGACCTTGG
>BLSH010024038.1:1205543-1248873 GCA_018402905.1 Glandirana rugosa
CGACTTTCAGGTGATTTAGCCTCGAAATAGGAAACGGTGGTCTAAATAGTCACTCCCCCCTTTGAAAAGTTCTACGGTAAAACTTCAGCCGGTAAAACTTAGGTTGAAAACAAAAAAGTTATCCTTCTCCCAGTACACTGTGTAGTTTGAATAACCCTTAAAGTGTTCTTTTTGTTACCACACGAACCAAAATTGCATCGAAATAAGAAAGTACACGACGGGTAACACAACCTAACAGTTACATTGGGAGAAGAGGGTGAGAAGTGTGTGACTATCGTTGTGGCGTCCTCTTTACGATCGTGTCCGAAGGTCATAGGCATCAAAGTCCACGACGTGTAGAGTATAGAAGTGTCGTATCTGTTAAAACGGAAGTCTACTGGGGTTTGTGTCAGGTCCGAGCATTCCTAGATGAACAGTTTCCTGGAAAGTGGATTGGTCATCGTGGGCCAGTTGAATGGCCCCCAAGGTCTCCCGATCTGACCTCCTTAGACTTTTACCTTTGGGGTCATCTGAAGGCAAAATTGTCTATGCTGTGAAGATATGAGATGTGCAGCACCTGAAACTACGGATACTGGAAGCCTGTGCTAGCATTTCTCCTGCGGTGTTGCTATCAGTGTGTGAAGAGTGGGAGAAGAGGGTTACATTGACAATCCAACACAATGGGCAGCACATGAAAGAATAAAGCTACGTTAAAACCAAGCACACCATTGTTTTTCTTGTGAAATTCCCAATAAGTTTGATGTGTCACATGACCCTCTTCCTATTGAAAAAACAAAAGTTGGATTCAAAATGGCCGACTTCAAAATGGCATCTTGAAAAGTTTCCCCCCTCACTGATAAATCTGGTGGCAAAGGATAAAGCTCCGATTTAGTGGACTTTCAGCACAGCTGCAATGTTTTCTGGAGTCAAAATGTTTTATTTTAGTTTAAGTTTTCTGTCCATATTCCAATGGGGAGATTTCTCTTGAATTCCTGTTCTAGTGACAGTGAAAGTTTTGGCTTTACACACTGCTGAAATGATTGATACTGAACGCTTACAGCACTGAGAGTAGGACAAGTTTGCAAAACTCCAAAGAAAGAGGAGCAGGGAGAGAAGTTATACAGTAAAGGATTCAGGAAGTACACTCTCAGTGACCCTGTAAGGTGGCCTCTGGATTCTGGCTACAGCGGATTACACAGAATTCAGATTAAGGCAAATCATGATTGGTAAATTTGTGATTTTAGCACAATTGCAGTGCTAGCTGGATACCAATAATGGCTCAGTGCTTTAACACTTGTTAGCTGGAGTTTCTCTATAACATGTTTAATGGCTCTTTCACACGGCAGGCTGGGAGGCAGTAAAAACAAGTGCCTGAGCTGCGGTTTTACCACACCCTTTCCGCCCACCTGAATGCTAACATTACAGTGTAACAGGGCTTTACACATGCCATTGCTGCAATGCTATGCTTAATGCCTGCAGCATTTTTAATTTGGGATGCAGAGCTTCCATCCATAAAACTCACCCATTAAGATCAATTGAGATCATGGGGCTGCTCGCCCATTGAAATGAATGGGGATGCTCAAGGTGGTCCAGCAATGTAATATTTCTTTTTGGCAATTAAACAAAGAACACCAAATAAAAAGTATCAAGAGCCAGCAGCAGCGCCTCTTGAATGATTTTGAGCTCTACCACCCTCTACCACCGCAGATCACTTTTCAGAGGGCAGTAAGCACTGTTGCCTGTCTGAAAGAGATCTTATATAGTCCACTGCAGTCAGACTAAGAAAGATATCATAGTGCTGTTATGTGGCATTGCAGCCTTTTATCACATGACCTTATGCTGCTGACAGATACAGTGGGTGCGGTATATTTTTCCATGCCAACAATGATCCATTGGGATTTAGCTTTATTTACTAAAACTGGTGCAGCTCTGCGTAGAAACCAATCAGCTTCCAGGTTTCATTGTCAAAGCTAAATTGAACAAGCTGAAATTAGAAGCTGATTGGCTACCATGCACAGCTGCACCAGATTCCGAGTGCTCCAGTTTTAGTAAATCACCCCCAACGATAAATCGGAACAATGCAACTAGGAGGCTTCTTTACTGAGTTTAAATAGAAAACGTCCATGTTCAGGTGGAGTTCTCCTTTAATCAGTCAATGAGGAAATTTTAAAAATAGATTCTGTTTCTTGGGAAGAGAGTGTTCCTTGGCATAGACGTGGAGAGCGGAAAGTCCACTGATTGAGAGGAGAACACTGAAAGCTTAATATGACAATGCAGAGGGAGGTGCTAATTATAGTGCTGCAATTAGTCATTTAATTAGGGAAGCAGTTATCGCAGTGTGATCACAATAGAATTTCACGCCTGAGTTAGAGATAATGATATGGATCGCATTTCCTGCTCACTGGTTATTATGGGGTGGATTTCTCCGTAATACATAGGAGTTTTTCCTCTGCATATTTCCAGCCTAGAACATTAAGGAGAGGTATGATGTAGGATGGCTGCAGGATGTGCGCTCAGGTTACCAGGTGCTGATTCTTAAAGGAAACCTGCACCAAGGAAGTATGTAGGCTGCCAGTGCAATTCCCTGGGTATCATAATGATCCATTGACTTCAGACCTTTCCAAGTGCTTGCCTTGGGACAAATATGCAGATTAGAAGCTCTGAATCTACGTTCAGCATTCCTTTTTCAGGTCTGTTTGCTAAAGTATTGAAGCCGGAGACAGCCAGGGAACTAATATTGTCAGAAACCAGCAATGGCGGCTCCCATAATTCTCCCAGTAAAGGTTTCCTTTAAGATTTCCTATAAATCTGTAAAAAATAAAAAATTAAAAAAAATTATTACTTACTGTTATAAAGTAAAAGTTGTAATGCGCTGCCAAATAAAATATTGAAAAGGTGAGCTGCTGCTGCCACTAAAGTGTTTCACACAACAATGAATCATTTATTGAATCTACTGATTAATACTTACAGTGCCTTGAAAAAGTATTCATACTCCTTGAAATTGTCCACATTTTGTCATTTTACAACCAAACATGTAAATGTATTTTATTGGGATTTTATGTGATAAACCAACACAAAGTGGCCCATAATTGTAAAGTGGAAGGAAAATGATAAATGGTTTTCAATATGTTTTACTTTTTTTTTCCACATTTTGTCATGTTAAAACCAAAAACATAAATGCATTTCCTAAACGTAAATGTCTCTACCAGCTTTGCACATCTATAGAGTGACATTTTTCCCCATTCTTCTTTGCAAAATAGCTCAAGCTCTGTCAGACTGGATGGAAAGCGTCTGTGAACAGCAATTTTCAAGTCCTGCCCCAGATTCTCAATTGGATTTAGGTCAGAACTTTGGCCCCTTGCATACGGGCATTCCATTTTTTAGGTGGATCTGAACGGACGCTCCATGCAGGCCTATGGAGCAGCAGATGTCAGCAGAGACATGTCCGCTGACATCTGCTACTCTCCGATCCGATCCTGTCCATGAAATCCAGACAGGTGGAAACCCTATTTTCCATCCTTCTGTAGAATCGGATTGAGCAGATTGGATGAGAACGGACAGGCGGATCCGTTTTCATGCGATCTCCATAGCGGAGAGTGGGGCTCTGACAGATCTGTCATCTGCCTGCTCAGCGGTGATCAGCGGATCGATCCCTGCTGAGCAGAACGGAGTCCGCCAATGGACACGGCCATGTGGAAGGGGCCTTTGACTGGGCCATTCTAACACAGGAATATGCTTTCATCTAAACCATTCCATTGTAGCTCTGGCTGTATGTTTAGGGTCGTTGTCCTGCTGGAAGGTGAACCTCTGACCCATTCTCAAGTCTTTTGCAGACTCTGACAGGTTTTCTGCAAACGGGACTTCTTATGGCTTTCTTTCAACAATGGCTTTCTTCTTGACACTTTTCCATAAAGGCCAGATTTGTGGAGTGTGCGACTAAAGCCTCGTACACACGGTGCAACGGTTGTGCAACCAAGTTTCCAACTTTGGACCAAGTTGGATGTTGGCTGTTGTGTCTCGCGTACTGACATGCACTAAGCAATTGTACAACCAAGCCTAACGTAGTGACGTGTTATGAGCGTATAACGAGGAAGTTCAGGTTAAAGTGATTTGTGACTTAGGAACGTAGGTTTCCCAGAATGGACACTTCTGGGCGTTCCTGACTTCTGTGTTTTGCACGTACAGCTTTGTTGGACCAACTTCTCTGTACACACGGTACAACAGTTGTACAACCGCTTGTTGTACAACCAAAGTTTTTTAGTCTGCTCATCCAACTCCTGTTGTACAACCGTTGTACGATGGCTGTTGTAATTGCGCGTGCTAACAGTCGGATGATCGTACAACAAGCTGGTTGCACGACCGTTGTTGTACAACCGTTGTACCATGTGTACGGGGCTTTATAGTTGTCCTGTGGACAGATTCTCCCACCTGAGCTGTGGATCTCTGCAGCTCCTTCAGAGTTACCATGGGCCTCTTGGCTGCTTCTCTGATTAATGCTTTCATTGCCCGGCCTGTCAGTTTAGGTGGACGGCCATGTCTTGGTAGGTTTGCAGTTATGCCATACTCTTTCCATTTTCAGATGATGGATTGAACAGTGTTCCGTGAGATATTCAAAGCTTGGGATATTTTTTTATAACCTAACCCTGCTTTAAAGTTCTCCACTGACGTGACTGGTATGTCTTGCCTTTAGAACCACTTTATTAACACTTTAACATAACATACCTGCCAGTGCTCCCTACATCAATGCCAATGTCAATTTGGCTGCTGTAATCTCACCCTTTAATAATAATAAGTGGGTGGCTTTTCCAAAAGCCCCCTATGGGCCAATAAAGGGGAACCCCCAACCTTGAACATGCAGGGCTCACCTCGAACCCATGGTGAGGGCAATCACTCCTATTCAGTGGCAGACAGTGGTATACTTTCTTGGGGGGGCAGCAAACAGTGCACAGCCAGTCACCCCCTCAGTTGGGTCAACACCACCCCCCCGCCCCCATCGGGTCGGTTGGTCGCCCACAACACTTACCATGGGCAGCGGTTCCCTCCGGGCGATGGGTGGCCGGCTTCCCCTGTGTCTCCTCCTCTGCATCAGGGAGGTGTCCTCTC
This sequence comes from Glandirana rugosa, assembly GCA_018402905.1. Taxonomy (NCBI): domain Eukaryota; kingdom Metazoa; phylum Chordata; class Amphibia; order Anura; family Ranidae; genus Glandirana; species Glandirana rugosa. The sequence goes on from BLSH010024038.1 coordinate 1,210,626, forward strand.
CATGCGTCTCCTCCTCGGCATCATGGCCGTGTCCTCGCTTCTCCTTTCAGCCAATTGGGAAATGGGTCTCAGGCCCCGCTTCCTGGCTGGGAGGCAGAATCAGTGTGACTCTGGCTCTAATCACATGCTTCAAAAAAAAAAAAATCCCCCATTTGAATCCATGCATCCAGCGCCCTACATATAGATCAGGGGGCCAGACGCATGGATAGGGGGGTGGCGCCTGTGCGCCCCTTATGGACGGGCTGCCACTGTTTCTATTAGTGAGCTGCAGACTAAATGCCTTCTTATTGTACGGACAGTATGTTAAAAGTGTTAATTGGTTCCATTTATTGGGCTCTTTAGTTTCTCATTTTAAAGCAACGTCCTTCCAAGACATCAGATCTTTAAATATGTTACTTTTGGATATCAAAAGTAAAAATATGGAACGGACCAGGTTAGAATATGATACAGCATTCACTTGTATAGTGTCAGTCATATGATTGTGTATAAGGCGATATTCCATACTGTATTTCTAGTGTTGGCGTATATCGTGTTACTGGCGGAGGTTCGTTCCTCCCTGCGCACAGGCCAGCGTCACAGGGAAACACAAGCAGTAGCCGCAGGGGGTGAGAAGTCTTGATGTGCGTTTAATTACATCACAACTGTTTGACTCTGATATCTCCTACAGGGTTATCTATCAGCAGAGCAAAATCTTTCCCACGTCCTAATGGACATAAGAATTTTAACCGCAATCATTATATTTAGATATGTTAGAAAGATTTATTATCACGTCTGTCAGAAAACTTGAGTGAAGAAAGACATAGCATGGAAGACTATACAGGGTGAAGGAGTTAAAAGGTCAGTCCACCCAAATCTCATAAGAATCTGCTGAGTGATTCAGCTCACCATCTTCTTACCAAAATGAAAATTAGCATTGGATGCATGGGTTGTTTGTATGATTAACCCTTGGTACAATGCTATACTGAGCTGCCACAAGAATCCAGCAAATCTAGGTCACATGGCATGTTACAACATTGTGTTGCATCTTAAAGTGAACTTGCTCTTTAAGAATGGGGCACAAGCATATGCCAGCTCCAGAAGCACATGGGGGATGTACTGTCAATGTAGCAACAGACATGTTACAGCAGTCTAAAGTTGGCCATACATGGAGCAAATTAAGGACAGTTCTTGATGAACCAAGTGAAATTTGAGTAGTGGGTGGCCCTGTAGGCACCCTCCTGCCCGACCTTCCCTCAATCTAAAAATCAAATGAACCAGGTAAAATATTTTCAGTGCCTGCATCCAATGCGGGCCACATCAGCATTATGGTTGCTCTCAAAAGGGACAGTTGTATCTCTAAGACTATGTAAGTTCAGGAGTTCGCTACATACAGTGTGCAGAGTTCAGGACTGCGTTATGTACAGAGTGCAAGGTTCAGGAGTATGCTTCCTACAGAGTGCAGAGTTCAGGAGTATGCGGCATACAAACTGCATCGTTCAGGAGTGCATTAAGTGCAGAGTTCAGGGGTGCGCTGTGAACAAAGTGCAGGGTTGAGGTGTGCGCTACATACAGAGTGCAGGGTCTAGGTGTGCAATACACAGAGTGCAGGGTTCAGATCTCTTTCACAGGCTGTCCACAACACACTTCCACCCCTCCTCCTCGGCTCTGACCTCTCTCCCATATCCCACATCTCAGCACACATTTCCATGCACAGCCCTCAACTTTTCCTCCACCCCAAAAGCTTCCTCACATCTTACCTACCAGGCCCATCTCTAGTACCTCCAGCCAGTGTAGGTGGCTCTGTCTCTCTTTCTCTTGGAAGGAGATCATTGGTCGGAATCTGTCCCTGACGTTCCTCGCCATGAGTGCGTGCAGCACAGGCAGGGATCTGTGAGAGCTATGAGCCGCCGAGAGGATAGCTGTGTCTATGGCTTCTGTGTTTACATGTGAAAGTAGTGAGTGGGGAGTGGAGGACCAGAGCTGGAGGTGGCAGAACAGAGTTCCGCCACAATCCGGCTGAATAAAAGCCCTGGGTGTGAGGGCTACATGAAAAGGCCAGCTTGCGGGCCTTGTATTTGACATATGATCTACACTGTACAGCATGAATAGGGGAATCAATAGATTCCCACTGGCTGAACAAGAGAAATCTTACCAGAATATGGCCAGCTTGAGTTTGCTTTCTTTAACATTAGAACAGGTTTCCTATTCCATACGTCCCAACTTTCTGAGTTGGGAATTAAGGACACCTATTAGCAAAAGTATGTACGTGTAGTGCCCCCATAGTGTAGGTAATTTTATTTTTGTAGATTTTTGGTAGGCGAGGAAAAATCTATGCCCATGTGAAAGGGGCCTCATATGTGTGTGTGATACATCGCTACCTTCTCCACCTCATTAAATGACTGCATTCAGATTGCATGCTACATCTGAGAATCCAGGGTCCTTCTGAATTTCTGAGAAGGTTCAATAGTTGGTCTTGGTAATGCAAGGAGCAACTGAACAGACAATGATACTTCTGCCTCGGTGAAAGAAAAGCACAGACTAAAGTCATTACTTGCTTTTATTTGTAAAAAATAAAAAATAAATAAGTACACTATGGCACAGTAATTGTCCAAATGCTCACTCCTTCCTATCTCCATACGCCATAACACTGACCTCAGATCAGATGTTAGAGCTACTGATGTTCTGAGACAAGGGCACTGGTGCACCAAAAGTGTACTTATCTTATACCAAAACCTGCACTGAGGAAGTATAAGGCCTCATGCACACAGGACGTTTTTGGACGTTTTTACAGCAGCTGTTTTTATCTGCAGACGTTTTTTTCTACAGTCAATAAACTCTCCATCATGTTATCCTATGTGTCCACGTACACATAGGCTGTTATCAGCTGTTATTGGCTGGGACGTTTTTGAGCTGTAAAAAAAACCCGAGACCAGTGGGTTCTGAGAGAGGTTTTTCAGCTGTAAAAAATGCTCAAACGTGCAAAAACGTGGCTAAACGTCGCTCACCGTTTTTGGACGTTTTAGATCAATTGAGGGGAAAAAAAACTCTACTGCTCAAAAACGCGGCTAAACTTGGCTCACGAATGTTTTTGGGCGTTTTTGGTCCATAAAAAAAAAAAAATTGCTACTGCTCAAAAACGCTAGTGCAAAACGCTGAAATAAGCTGAAGAACTCACTGCAAAGCTACTGACGTTTTTGAAACATTTTTTTTAATGTCCAGTGTGCATGAGGCCTAAAGGCTGACATCCCCATTTGAAAATGATAGTTTTCTGGCCGTAGACTGATGCTTTATCTTCAATATGTTCTAAAAACAGGTGACAGCTGTAGGTGAGAGAATTAACTACCAACAGTGCTCTGCCACAGTCAGGTGCTTACTTCTTTACTAAGAATCTCATGTCACTGTGGCAGTAAATTAGTCATTAGGTGAAAGGTTTGATTATTTCTGGTAGTTCAGGTAAATAACTGGAGCCAAGAGAGCAACTGATAACAAGGAGGAGACTGTAATCTGCAATCAAATGGTCATTACTGTGTCGCCAGGTGCGGATCAATAAATTGTCTGTTGGTGATATTGCTCTTTTATTGTTATTTTTTTTATTTTTAACTGTCAGTATCAGCAGTGCTTTATTTTAATGAAAAAAAAAATGACTATATCCTCAACTGAAGGAGGTCAATGCACAGCAGTGCTAACCGTGTCCATCACTGAGGTATCTCTATACCAGCCTTTCTCAACCTTTGCAACACCGAGGTACCCTTGAAATAATTCTCTGGTCTCGGGGAACCCCTGCTAAAAATTAAAAATCTACAACTCATGATACATTAGTGTGATGTTCAATGGGAAGAATGCTCCTTACACTTGTGGTCATTTCGAAGAATTACCCCCTTACAGACAGCTAAAAAGATCATTTATGTCATTGGGAATTTATCTGAGAGGTATAAATTGCTCATTGCTCAAGGAACCCCTAGCAACCTTTGGAGGAACCCTAGGGTTCCACGGAACCCTGGTTGAGAAACCCTGCTCTATACGCTGCTCATGTCCACCACTGTATGATGTCAATACACTGACCATGTCCATTACTGTACAATGTCAATATACTGAACATGTCCATCACTGTAGGATGTCTATACACTGACCATGTCAATCACTGTACAATGTCTATGCACTGATCGTGTCCATCACTGTACAGTGTCTATGCACTGATTGTGTCCATCACTGTACGATGTCAATACACTGACCATGTCCACCACTGTATGATGTCAATACGTCGACCATGTCCACCACTGTATGATGTCAATACACTGACCATGTCCACCACTGTATGATGTCAATACACTGACCATGTCCATCACTAGACAATATCAATACACTGACCATGTTCATCACTGTACGACATAAATACACTGGCTATGTCCATCACTGTACAATATCGATAAATTGACCATGTCCATCACTGTACAACATCAATAAATTGACCATGTCCATCACTGTACAACATCAATACACTGTCAATCACTGTACGATGTCTATACACTGAACATGTCCATCACCTTATGACATCAATACACTGACCATGTCCATCACCTTATGACATCAATACACTGACCATGTCCATCACTGTACGATGTCAATACACTGACCATGTCCATCACTGTACGATGTCAATACACTGACCGTGTCCATCACTGTACGATGTCAATATACTGACCGTGTCCATCACTGTACGATATCAATACACTGACCATGTTCATCACTGTACGATGTCAATACACTGACCATGTCCATCACTGTACGATGTCAATACACTGACCATGTCCAACACTGTACGACGTCAATACACTGACCATGTCCATCACTGTACAACGTCAATACACTGACCATGTTCATCACTGTACGATATCAATACACTGACCGTGTTCATCACTGTACGACGTCAATACACTGACCATGTCCATCACTGTACGATGTCAATACACTGACCATGTTCATCACTGTACGATATCAATACACTGACCATGTTCATCACTGTACATTATCAATACACTGACCATGTTCATCACTGTACGATGTCAATACACTGACCATGTCCATCACTGTAAGACGTCAATATACTGACCGTGTCCATCACTGTACGATGTCAATACACTGACCATGTCCATCACTGTACGATGTCAATACACTGACCTTGTCCATCACTGTACAACGTCATTACACTGACCATGTTCCTCACTGTACGATCTCAATACACTGACCATGTCCATCACTGCACGATGTCAATACACTGACCATGTCCATCACTGTACGAGGTCAATACACTGACCATCTTCATCACTGTACAACGTCAATACACTGACCTTGTCCATCACTGTACAACATCATTACACTGACCATGTTCATCACTGTACGATCTCAATACACTGACCATGTTCATCACTGTACGATGTCAATACACTGACCATGTCCATCACTGTACGAGGTCAATACACTGACCATGTCCATCACTGTACAACGTCAATACACTGACCATGTCCATCACTGCACAATGTCAATACACTGACCATGTCCATCACTGTACGAGGTCAATACACTGACCATGTCCATCACTGTACGACGTCAATACACTAACCGTGTCCATCACTGCACAATGTCAATACACTGACCATGTCCATCACTGTACAACGTCAATACACTGACCATGTCCATCAATGTATGACGTCAATACACTGACCATGTCCATCACTGTACAACATCTTTACACTGACCATGTCCATCACTGTACAACGTCAATACACTGACCATGTCCATCACTGTACGATGTCAATACACAGACCATGTCTATCACTGTACGACATCAATACACTGACCATGTCCATCACTGTACAATGTCAATACACAGACCATGTCCATCACTGTACGATGTCAATTCACAGACCATGTCCATCACTGTATGACGTCAATATACTGACCATGTCCATCACTGTACAATGTCAATACACAGACCATGTTCATCACTGTACGATCTCAATACAATGACCATGTCCATCACTGTATGATGTCAATACACGGACCATGTCTATCACTGCACAATGTCAATACACTGACCATGTCCATCACTGTACAATATCAATACAATGACCATGTCCATCACTGTATGATGTCAATACACTGACCATGTCCATCACTGTACGATGTCAATTCACAGACCATGTCCATCACTGTATGACGTCAATATACTGACCATGTCCATCACTGTACAATGTCAATACACAGACCATGTTCATCACTGTACGATCTCAATACAATGACCATGTCCATCACTGTATGATGTCAATACACTGACCATGTCTATCACTGCACAATGTCAATACACTGACCATGTCCATCACTGTACAATATCAATACAATGACCATGTCCATCACTGTATGATGTCAATACACTGACCATGTCCATCACTGTACAACGTCAATACACTGACCATGTTCATCACTGTACGATATCAATACACTGACCGTGTTCATCACTGTACGACGTCAATACACTGACCATGTCCATCACTGTAAGACGTCAATATACTGACCGTGTCCATCACTGTACGACGTCAATACACTGACCATGTCCATCACTGTAAGACGTCAATACACTGACCATGTCCATCACTGTAAGACGTCAATATACTGACCGTGTCCATGACTGTACGATATCAATACACTGACCATGTTCATCACTGCACGATGTCAATACACTGACCATGTTCATCACTGTACGATATCAATACACTGACCATGTCCATCACTGTACGATGTCAATACACTGACCATGTCCATCACTGTATGAGGTCAATACACTGACCATGTCCATCACTGTACAACGTCAATACACTGACCTTGTCCATCACTGTACAACATCATTACACTGACCATGTTCATCACTGTACGATCTCAATACACTGACCATGTCCATCACTGTACGATGTCAATACACTGACCATGTCCATCACTGTACGAGGTCAATACACTGACCATGTCCATCACTGTACAACGTCAATACACTGACCATGTCCATCACTGTACGACGTCAATACACTAACCGTGTCCATCACTGCACAATGTCAATACACTGACCAAGTCCATCACTGTACAACGTCAATACACTGACCATGTCCATCACTGTATGACGTCAATACACTGACCATGTCCATCACTGTACAACGTCATTACACTGACCATGTTTATCACTGTACAATGTCAATACACAGACCATGTCCATCACTGTACGACGTCAATACACTGACCATGTCCATCACTGTACAATGTCAATACACAGACCATGTCCATCACTGTACGATGTCAATTCACAGACCATGTCCATCACTGTATGACGTCAATATACTGACCATATTCATCACTGTACGATGTCAATACACTGACCATGTCCATCACTGTACAATGTCATTACACTGACCATGTTCATCACTGTACGATCTCAATACACTGACCATGTCTATCACTGCCCAATGTCAATACACTGACCATGTCCATGACTGTACAATATCAATACAATGATCATGTCCATCACTGTATGATGTCAATACACTGACCATGTCCATTACTAGACAGTAGCAATACACTGACCATGTTCATCACTGTACGACATAAATAAACTGACCATGTCCAACACTGTACGACATCAATACACTGGCTATGTCCATCACTGTACAACATCAATAAATTGACCATGTCCATCACTGTACAACATCAATACACTGTCAATCACTGTACGATGTCTATATACTGACCATGTCCATCACCTTATGACATCATTACACTGACCATGTTCATCACTGTACGATCTCAATACACTGACCATGTCCATCACTGTACGATGTCAATACACTGACCATGTCCATCACTGTACGAGGTCAATACACTGACCATGTCCATCACTGTACGACGTCAATACACTAACCGTGTCCATCACTGCACAATGTCAATACACTGACCATGTCCATCACTGTACAACGTCAATACACTGACCATGTCCATCACTGTATGACGTCAATACACTGACCATGTCCATCACTGTACAACGTCATTACACTGGCCATGTTTATCACTGTACAATGTCAATACACAGACCATGTCCATCACTGTACGACGTCAATACACTGACCATGTCCATCACTGTACAATGTTAATACACAGACCATGTCCATCACTGTACGATGTCAATTCACAGACCATGTCCATCACTGTATGACGTCAATATACTGACCATATTCATCACTGTACGATGTCAATACCATGTCTATCACTGCACAATGTCAATACCATGACCATGTCCATGACTGTACAATATCAATACAATGATCATGTCCATCACTGTATGATGTCAATACACTGACCATGTCCATTACTAGACAGTAGCAATACACTGACCATGTTCATCACTGTACGACATAAATAAACTGACCATGTCCAACACTGTACGACATCAATACACTGGCTATGTCCATCACTGTACAACATCAATAAATTGACCATGTCCATCACTGTACAACATCAATACACTGTCAATCACTGTACAATGTCTATATACTGACCATGTCCATCACCTTATGACATCAATACACTGACCATGTCCATCACTGTATGATGTCTATACACTGACCATGTCCATCACTGTACGACATCAATACACTGACCTTGTTCATCACTGTACGATGTCAATACACTGACCATGTCCATCACTGTACGATGTCAATACACTGACCATGTCCATCACTGTACAATGTCAATACACTGACCATGTCCATCACTGTACGATGTCAATACACTGACCATGTCCATCACTGTACGATGTCAATATACTGACCGTGTCCATCACTGTACGATATCAATACACTGACCATGTTCATCACTGTACGATATCAATACACTGACCATGTTCATCACTGTACGATGTCAATACACTGACCATGTTCATCACTGTACGATGTCAATACACTGACCATGTCCATCACTGTAAGACGTCAATATACTGACCGTGTCCATCACTGTACGATGTCAATACACTGACCATGTCCATCACTGTACGATGTCAATACACTGATCTTGTCCATCACTGTACAACGTCATTACACTGACCATGTTCATCACTGTACGATCTCAATACACTGACCATGTCCATCACTGTACAATATCAATACACTGACCATGTCCATCACTGTATGAGGTCAATACACTGACCATGTCCATCACTGTACAACGTCAATACACTGACCTTGTCCATCACTGTTCATCATTACACTGACCATGTTCATCACTGTACGATCTCAATACACTGACCATGTCCATCACTGTACGATGTCAATACACTGACCATGTCCATCACTGTACGAGGTCAATACACTGACCATATCCATCACTGTACGACGTCAATACACTAACCGTGTCCATCACTGCACAATGTCAATACACTGACCATGTCCATCACTGTACAACGTCAATACACTGACCATGTCCATCACTGTATGACGTCAATACACTGACCATGTCCATCACTGTACAACGTCATTACACTGGCCATGTTTATCACTGTACAATGTCAATACACAGACCATGTCCATCACTGTACGACGTCAATACACTGACCATGTCCATCACTGTACAATGTTAATACACAGACCATGTCCATCACTGTACGATGTCAATTCACAGACCATGTCCATCACTGTATGACGTCAATATACTGACCATATTCATCACTGTACGATGTCAATACACTGACCATGTCCATCACTGTACAATGTCATTACACTGACCATGTTCATCACTGTACGATCTCAATACACTGACCATGTCTATCACTGCACAATGTCAATACACTGACCTTGTCCATGACTGTACAATATCAATACAATGACCATGTCCATCACTGTATGATGTCAATACACTGACCATGTCCATTACTAGACAGTAGCAATACACTGACCATGTTCATCACTGTACGACATAAATAAACTGACCATGTCCAACACTGTACGACATCAATACACTGGCTATGTCCATCACTGTACAACATCAATAAATTGACCATGTCCATCACTGTACAACATCAATACACTGTCAATCACTGTACGATGTCTATATACTGACCATGTCCATCACCTTATGACATCAATACACTGACCATGTCCATCACTGTACGATGTCAATACACTGACCATGTCCATCACTGTACAATGTCAATACACTGACCATGTCCATCACTGTACGATGTCAATACACTGACCATGTCCATCATTGTACGATGTCAATACACTGACCATGTCCATCACTGTACGATGTCAATACACTGACCATGTCCATCACTGTACGATGTCAATACACTGACCATGTTCATCACTGTACGATGTCAATACACTGACCATGTCCATCACTGTACGATGTCAATACACTGACCATGTTCATCACTGTAAGACGTCAATATACTGACCATGTCCATCACTGTACGATGTCAATACACTGACCATGTCCACCACTAAAAGATGTCCATGTACAGCAATATGGACAATGTCCACCTCTAATTATTTCCTCTCATACCACTAGGCTGCAAAACAGGTTCTATCCGTAGCCCATACAGTTTTTGAATGCTAGAGGCTTTTTTTAAATGAACTGTTAGACAAAGGTGGCCACTGAGGATTTTCTCATCGCTGAAAAAGGTCAGGCTGAATCTGTTCACAGGTTTTTATCAAAAACATTCCATACTTTTAACAGTGCTACTCACATGAATCTTGGTGATTACCTCATGAGGTTTATACAAGTCACATGCAAGCTCCTGGCCAGATATAAGAAGAAAGCATTCATGCAATCCATGTTCTAGTCAATGAGCAATGTGACAATAATGAATTAGACTCTTAAATTTGAGGTCTAGTAAATAAGTAACCATTTTCTATCTTCCTATACTAAATACTGAAGACTCAAGGTGAAACCCACAGGAGTACATCCCTCTGAAATAATGCAATAATAAATTTTAGCTGCCACCCCTTATTGTCTCCTTGTCATGTATACCCGACTACTGACCTCAGATCAGCCACTAACCTTCTCCCTCAGCTGTTTTGTGCAGTTCTGACCCTCTTCACCAAGTCAGCAGAGCAGGCAACAGTGTACATGCATGGTCTTTCACTATAGGCCCTAAAGGAGAAGCCTGCAAGTCTATGGAGAAAAGATTATGAAGGCACGGTAAACTGCGACCAGCGGTCTCAATGATAAATTGTAGAGGATTTTAAAACCAGCCAAGTTGGTGTAGCCTGTGGCTGACGAAGGAGGTCACCAAATGATCTGGAGTTAGCAGTGGGGTTGGGGTGGCATATGTCCCGACGAGAGGGAAATGGATGCAGTTGGCCCCCAACTTGGATAAAAGTTGAGCCGTACAATTCCACTAAAACACAAAAACATATGTATATTGTAAAGTAGTCCTATGTCTATTTATAGTATTATAATAAAACAGTCCCTTTTTACAAAATGTTTAGCATTAAAGTGTCACTGCCTACATCATAAAAAACTATCAATAAATGGTGTATTATATGCGATTCATACTCACTCAGTCATTATGAGATTTGTTTTCTGTATTCTGGAAAAAACCTGGTTAGTCCTGCTGTTCTCTATCTCCACCTTCTGTCCATGTCCCCAATTCAGCTAGAGATTTTGCAGCTGTGGTGGCAATGCTACACATGCTCAGTTTTCAGTGAGTTTCTATGCTGAGCATTTTCTCCCTATCACATCTGAGCAGCCCATGTGAGTATAGAGTCACACATGTGGGTATATACATAGTGGTAAACAACAGCCCTCTCCCTCCCTCCTCCTCCATACCCACTAACCAACTAAACATAATGGGGGCCCTGGTGACTTCAAACATATCTTTTGGGGCTGTCCCATCATCACCAAGTACTGTGAGGAGGTTATATCCATTGGCAATACTATTGCAAAGTTATCTCTTGTGCCCACTGTGAGCCTTTGTCTTCTGGGGGTGGTGGAAGAGATGGTCCCCAAAGTTGCTGAAAGAACTATGCTCAGCTTACTCATTTTCTGTGCTTGGAAAGCTATAACTATGTAATGGAAGAAGGCCATCACCCCTTCCCTTACATTTTGGAAACACCTGGTAAATGTTAACATACCCCTGTATAAAGAAACGCATGTTAACAGGGGTTGCCCAAAGAAATACAATAAAGTATGGTCCAAATGGTTGGCCAACCCAGCTACTGCCTCTATGCTTGATAGGTCATGATACTCTTGTGGAAGTTCCCCGCTACACTAGAGGCACAGCTATATAGTTTGGAGACATCAATCTTTTACTGCTGGTGTCAGTGTGTTAGGTACCCTTTTTTTTTGTTAGTTGCCTGATTCCTCGGAGTAATGGATTCCTTATTATGCAGCCCCTGCGTGGGTACACTGTGCCTATCTTATGTTGCTTTACTTTTGTTTTTGTTCTTGTTTTTGTACACTTGAAATATCAATAAAAAAGATATAAAAAAAAAAGCATAATGGGGGCGGGATATTACATGTAGATTAATGGTGGCTTCACCTCCCTCTTATTCTAAGGCACAGGCTGGAGGGGTGTGACTGACAGAAATCCACCCATACTATGTTTTTTCCACAAAATAATAAAGATTTGATTTCAAATATATGTTTGTATGCCACTTTAAAACAGTTTATTGATATTATTTATTTTTACTCTGTATTCCAAAGGCTGTTTTTTTATTTTGAATATGACCAGCAGCAGAGGACTAGACACTCCTCCTGCTTATGTTTCCCTGCAGACAGGCTGGGAATGATATGAGTCATGTGACAGCTGTCTATCAATTAGTATAAAGGTGCTTAGATGTTTTTTTATGAAAATAATTACAGTGCCATCATCCACATACAGAAATATAAGGGATAATGTATATTTAACCGTGTGTGTTTAGTATCTCTTTAACCTGCTTGATGGTATTCCCCAGTGTGGCTCGGGGTGAGTTTTCACTGCAAATAGAGGTAACCCCGAGCCACACTCGGGATTGCATTGCTGGATCCAGGCTGGGTTACTCACCTTGTCCCCTGGATCCAGCGATGCCCCCCCCCCCCCACTGTGTCTGCAGGCTGTGTCCTCCGCCCGATGCCTCTGTGTGCCGGGCTCCGTTCCCTGCAAGCGTCGCGTCGCACGGGGGCGGAGACCGGCGGCAAATTCAAAAAGTGAAAAACACAGTAAGCATACAGTGCACTGTAATCTGTAAGATTGCATTACTGTATGAAATAATTTCACATCCCCTTTGTCCCTAGTGGTTTGCCCAGTGCCCTGCATGCACTTTTATATTATATATGCCATTCTTTCTGCCTGGAAACCTGAGAATGTCCATGGCATAAAAAAGCATCCATTTACGTCAAAAGTGGTTTTTGATCAGCTAGAAAACAGCGATAGTAAATAAGAATCATTTGCAGAATTGAGTGATACTGATTTTTGGGGGAATTTATCATCAGACACTGAAAGTGACGGCAGCGACAATTCTGCAACTCAGCAAATTTCTGTGTTTTTGACTAGATTACATTATTGAATACATTTTTTATTATTATATTATCATCTTTGATAATTATTTATAGTTATTTATTATATTATATATATATTTTTTCATATATATTATAATTTATGATTTTGTGTTTCAAACTTTATCATACCCGGGATGTCTACTAGACTCTTGATGGACCGATTTATGTGAGTTATTCCTAAGAATTACAGGTCTACAATATAAAATGCCAAATTTCCATGCAAAACAATGGTACCGCTTTCAGCACCAAAAATCTGAAATAATCATACCGCCAGGGAGGTTAAGTAAGGAGAGAAGGGAAGATAAGTATGTGCATTGACTAGCTCCTGCATTCAATATTTTTTTCCAATTATGAAACTCAATAGAGTTCTGGAATACAACAGTATCCTATAAATGAAAAATATATATATTTGTCCACATTAATTCTGGTTTATAAAGAAAAAATCCTCTGTCTATTTTGTGTATTTGGAAAATTAATAAAATTTAAATAAAAAATAAAGAAAAAATCCTCTATTCCATTATTCCATTACATCTGCCTTTTCCCTCCTTACAATTCCTTTATCGTCGACTATACATGTGTAATATTTACTCTGAAGGGAACGTGGGAAGTTTTAAGAACTTTGACCACGAGTGAAAAAAATAGTGTAAACAGCAATTAAGTGTGACAGATTGCTAGTCAGGCGGATAATGACTGAGATGATGTATCTCTGTAAGCACTGTCAATGTTCCATAACTGATGTTTTCTGTAGCAGAACTGAGGTCAGAAAATGAAACATTGCAAAACTTTACAATTCTGAAAGTAAATACGTATAAGTGCAGCAGTAGCTGGTAATCCCCCTGTGCAAGGGAACAGTGGGGTTGATTTACTAAAGGCAAATAGACTGTGCACTTTGCAAAGTGCAGTTGCCCTCTGCAAGTGCAGTTGCTCCAGAGCTTAGTAATTGAGGTAAGGCTTCGCTTTGCAAAAATACCCAATCACGCGCAAGGAAAATAAAGAAAAACAGCATTTTTGCTTGCACGTGATTGGGTGATGGAAGACAGCAGAGCTTTTGCTCATTTACTAAGCTCTGGAGCAACTGTTCTTTGCAAATTAAACAGCCTATTTGCCTTTAGTAAATCAACCCCAATGTGTCTCTCCCTTTCTAGTACATGCCATACTCATACTCCATAGGAAAAGTCCCAGTTGTGTTTTATACCACCTAAAGCAGCGCCATGTCTGATCTTCCTCTAACGCAGTGTTTCGCAATCTTTTGCAGCGCACCAAAAAGATCGAAAAATTTTCACGGCACACCTGAAAAGATTTAAGAATTTTTGCGGTGAAGAACTTATTTACTCTTCCGTTCACTGACAGACGAAGCCTTCTTATGACACGTGGCTCACCTTAGCATATAACCCCCCTGCTCTGTACAGCACATCAGTTTTAAATTGCCTAGTGCAAGGAGTAGACCTGGTTCCCTATGGGATCTGCGGTCTCCTGAGGATTTTTTCTGATGAAGACTGCTATCAAGAAGCCGGCTGGTGGTATAGAGGATATCTAGAATCCAAAAACTTTCCCCAGTCCGGCCGACACTATGCGAGCTACCCTTAGCGGGGGCCCACCGCATAGCGCCCGTTCCGTGCGGGCGGCCAGTGGCTAAAACCCACTAGAGACCAGTGACTGGTTTTGTTCCTGTCCAGGGGCCTGGCCAGCAGCATGCCTCTCTATGGGGAGGTAAGTCTGCTCTGGGTGGCTACCCGCTGCGCCCATCGGATTGGTGAGTGGACCCCTCTTCCGTCCTAGGGGCGCGGAGAGTGGGCACCTGGGCAGCTTCTGTGGTAGCAGGCCGGTGGGGGTCCGTTATTGGGGACACACTGGGTGGTACCCCTTTGAGGATTATCTCCCGCCCCCCCTCCCCCCCGCGCAGTACCGCACCTTGCACTGACCCTTAGGAGCACTGCATTAAGCGGTTCGCCGCCATTCGGTGTGGATCACCGTTCGTTCGTCTGCCGACCACACCATTTTGCTATAAGCTCTGCTTGTGTTAATGGCAGCATCCATTGTTTGGTAACCACATGTGGTTTTCAGCCTGTCCTCTGGCGGCCCCCATTGGTCGTTTTTGGTATTACAGCAAGTGATATAAACGGAATTAGTACTTCCAGTTTCACTTGGACAACATGGCTGACACTCGATGGTGCAGGCTCTTGAAGTGCAGTGGATTTTTGGGCATTGCTCATTCCGGTCACAGTGCTGAGGCATTTAAAACAGCAAGAATAGCTGGCTCTCCCTGGGTGCTGGTAGCGGTGGGTGCAATCCTCCCGGGTCTCCCTGGTTGATTGGTGGGGTAGAGGTGGTGGTCACACAGTGGGGGTGCCGGAAGGCTGGGATGTCAGAGGTCGGCAAGGCTACCTGCGGATCAACAATCCACCCCAGGAACCTTGGTGTCCTTGGAACAGCTGAGGGGCAGTATTTGGGGAATTCATTCCCCGGGCGGGTGACCCGGTTCCGGGGGGCCCCAAAAAACGCCCACCCTCATTCCTCAGGGGAGGATTCGGATCCAGAAAGCACCTCAGTAGTCAAACCTGTGGACCTATCAGAGGGTGAACTGCCCTCAGAAGGCGAAGGTGATCAGGAGGCTCCTTTTTCGCGTGATAAAGCGATAGTGGCCGCTCTGATCACTGATATCCGCGGCTCCATGCGGCTTGACCAAGCAGGGGAGTTGCATGAGTCCACATATATTTGTGGGTCATTTGTGGGTCACTTAAACCCCCTAGGTCCCCTAGGGCTTACCCTTATGATCAGGTGTTTGAACAGGCGGTGTTCAAGGAATGGCTGCGGCCACCAAATTCCTTTGCTTTTCCTAAAAGCTTTGCTGTTCGCTACCCCTTTGAGGATAGCTTTACTAAGAGACCCCCCAGTGGCCTGTCTGAATAAGGCAACGACCATTCCCTTGGAGGGGTCCCCGTCTTTTAAGGAGGCGGCCGATTGCCGCACGGAGGCAGTGTCTAAGGCACTGTTCTTGTTGGCTGGGTCAGCCATGCGGCCAGCGCTAGCGGCTGCGATGGCGGCACAATCTCTTCACGAGCACGCTGCCACACTGAACACTGGTTTAACTTGTGAGTGTGCACAGGCTGAGGTGCACAACATTTGGAAGAGGGTCTCCGCTACATATGCCATGCTGCTTTGGACCTTCTTCCCATTGTCAAAAATGTCTGTTTTTGTAATTGTTATCAGGCGGGTGCTGTGGCTCCACTCTTGGTCGGGCGACCAGGCTTCAAAGAAAGCTCTTGCAGATCTTTCCTTTCAGGGAGGGCGTCTGTTTGGCCCACAGTTGGATGAAATCATCAAGGATTTCACGGGAGGGAAGAGTACTTTCCTTCCAGAGCCGAAGCGCGGGATTTTCGCCGTAGGCAGAGCCCTGTTTCTTAAGGTCAGAAGAAGTTTTTTCGGGCACCCGGCTCAGCGGGTAAGGGCTTCAAGTCTGGAAAGGCTTCTGCTGGGCCCAGTAAAAGGCTCTGGCAACATAAGTCCGAAAAAACGAAGGATAAATCAACCTCAGCATGATGGGTTGCCCCCACCCGACTCACGGGTGGGGGGCCGGTTGCTGGGGTTTGCAGACAGATGGACTGCCCGCATCACCGATCCGTGGGTACTGGAGGTGGTGTCCTCCAGGTACAGGATAGAATTCATCTCTCTGCCCACAGAAAGGTTCTTCCCTTCAAACTTGAGACTCCCTCAGGGGCGTCGGGAGGCGCTTCTAGGCGCCGTTCGGTTGCTTGCCGAACAGGGGGTGATTGTACCGGTACCCATGGTGGAAAGATTTCACGGGTTTTACTCAAACCTCTTTGTGGTGCCCAAAAAGGGCGGTGTCAGGCCAGTTCTGGACCTGAAGGCATTAAACCGCTTCGTAAAGACGAAGAGATTCAGGATGGAGTCCATCCGCTCGGTCGTGGCTGCCCTGCACCAAGGGGAATTCATGGCGTCCCTGGATATCAGGGACGCGTATCTCCATGTTCCAGTTTGTCACAGTCACCAGCGTTTTCTACGCTTCGCAGTGGGGGACCTGAATTACCAGTTTGTGGCACTTCCCTTCGGGTTGGCTTCATCTCCCCGAGTGCTCACCAAGGTGGTGGCCCCGATGCTGGGGCTGCTGAGACAGAGAGGTATCGCGGTAGTAGCATACCTCGACGATTTACTCCTGAGAGCAGAGTCTGCTGCGGCTCTGGAGGAGAACGTGACAATTACGGTGTCCACGTTAGAGGAGTTCGGTTGGCTAATCAACCTGCAGAAATCATCGTTGACTCCATCTTTCCGGCTGGAATACCTGGGTCTGATTCTGGACACGGTGCAGGCAAGGGTGTTTTTACCACCAAACAAGCTCCTGACACTTCAGGCAGCAGTGCGGACCCTGTTATCACGCCAGTGGTCCTCCTTACGGTTCTGTATGCTATTGTTGGGGCTCATGGTGTCGACTTTCGAAGAGATACCTTACGCCCAGAGTCACACTCGGCTCTTGCAGAAGGTGATTTTGTCGCAATGGGACAAATCTCCCCTATCCCTAGACAGACTGATCAGGTTGGATCATCAGTCTCGAGGATCCCTGATTTGGTGAATTCGGGCTCCCCCTCAATTGGTCGATAGTAACGACGGATGCCAGCCTATCGGGCTGGGGAGGGATCCTGGGTCAGTTCCCTGCCCAGGGTCATTGGTCAGTGCAGGAAGCTTGTCTTCCAATAAATGTACTGGAACTGAGAGTAATCAGACTTTGTTTGTCCCGTTGGTCAGAAAGGCTGCGAGGCCTCCCTGTCCGGGTTCAGTCGGACAATGCCACGGCTGTGGCATATGTGAACCATCAGGGCGGAACTAGAAGCTCGGCAGCAGCCGCGGAGGCAGCTCTGATCCTTTGGTGGGCAGAACTTCACGTGCCAGCTCTCTCTGCAATCTACATCGCAGGCGTGGAAAATTGGCAGGCGGACTTTCTCAGCCGCCGGACTCTGGATCAGGGGGAATGGTCCCTACATCCAGAAGTGTTCCGCCAGACTTGCCTCAAGTGGGGCACACCAGAGGTGGACCTCATGGCCTCCAGGTTCAATCACAAGGTACAGACCTTTGTGTGCAGAACAAAAGATCCGTTGGCGGTCGCCTCGGATGCACTGGTAGCGCCCCGGGGTCGGTATCGGCTACTGTACATCTTTCCTCCTCTAAAGCTTCTACCGCGGGTTCTGCGCAGGATAGAAGCAGAGGGAATCCCGACAATCCTGGTAGCTCCGGATTGGGCTCAACGCCCTTGGTACACCAACGTAGTACGGATGGTGACAGATGTTCCGTGGCGTCTTCCACTTCGCGAAGACCTACTGTCTCAGGGGCCCATCTTGCACCCTGCTTTACCCTCGCTGGCTTTGACGGCTTGGCTATTGAGTCCCAGGTGTTGAGGGATAGGGGTGTCTCGGATTCCATGATCCCTACTATGATTGAAGCACGTAAAAGTACCTCACGTAAGATTTATCATAGGACCTGGAAGGCCTATATTACCTGGTGTGAGGCAGGGGGTTGGAACCCCCACTCTTATATAGTGTCCAGAGTACTGACTTTTTTGCAGCAAGGACTGGACAAGAACCTGGCGTTAAGTACGCTTAAGGGTCAGATTTCGGCCCTGGCGGTTCTTTTTCAACGGCCCTTGGCGTCTCATTCATTGATCCGTACATTTGTACAGGGGGTACGTCATGTGGCTCCTCGGATACGGTTGCCTCTGGCACCGTGGGATTTGAATCTGGTGCTTTCTGTGCTGCAGAAGCCACCATATGAAAGAATTAGGGACATTCCCTTGTGACTGTTGTCGCAGAAAGTGTTTTTTGGTGGTGGCTGTTACATCCGCTAGGTGGGTGTCTGAGTTAGCAGCGTTATCCTGCAAGTCACCTTACTTGGTCCTTCATAAGGACAAGGCGGTTTTGCGACCTTCCCCTTCGTTTCTTCCAAAGGTATTTCTTCTTTTCATTTAAATGAGGATATTGTTCTTCCCTCATTGTGCCCGCACCCATCGTATCCCAAAGAACTTGAGCTGCATTCTTTGGATGTGGTGAAGGCTTTGCGGGTGTATTTGTTTTTTACAGCGTCTTTTCGGAAGTCTGATTCTCTATTTGTGCTGACGGAAGGGTCGCGCAAAGGCATGGCGGCCTCGTCAGCTACCATTTCTCGTTGGATCAGGAAGACCGTGACTCATGCATATGAGATTCGGGGTAAGGTTCCCCCGTTTCCAGTCACGGCTCATTCCACCAGGGCAGTTAGTACTTCCTGGGTGTTTAGACACCAGGGCTCAGTGTCTCAGGTGTGCAAAGGGGCTACGTGGGCCTCAGTGCACACATTTACTAAGTTTTACAAAATTGATGTTTCAGCATCTTCGGATGCTGCTTTTGGCCGCAAAGTATTACAAGCGGCAGTGTAGCCGCGATTAGCGCCGCCTGAGAGGGCGTTTTCTGTTGGGTACAGTTGTTATAGTTTGCCCACCCCTCTTGATTGGCACAGCTTTGGGACGTCCCCACGTGTCATAAGAAGGCTGCGTCTGTCAGTGAACGGAAGAGTAAAAGGGATTTTATTATAACTTACCGTAAAATCCTTTTCTCTGAGTTCACTGACAGACGCAGCACCCACCCCTCTGTGTTGAGTTTGTACGGCTTGTTACGAACTGATGTGCTATGCAGAGCAGGGGGATTATATGCTAAGGTGAGGAAGCCCCTGGGAGGGGCCAACCTATGCTTTTGTTTTATTTTTCCTAGTCTACTCCTAGTAATATGAGCATAACCCACGTGTCATAAGAAGGCTGCGTCTGTCAGTGAACTCAGAGAAAAGGATTTTACGGTAAGTTATAATAAAATCCATTTTTTATATACAGTATATATTTCATTTTAAATTTAATGTGAAGGATGTGCCTACTTTCGAGAGCAAATCAGATTGAAGTGATTTGTACTTTCGCTTGCTTCCTTGCTTTTCATTTATATTAAGGCACACAGGATGTTCAAAAAAAATTCTAAAAACTTCAGTAGCTTTGTAGTGAGTTTTTCAGCATTATTGCAATAGTGTTTTGAGCGTTTTTTTTTCAATGGACCAAAAACATCCAAAAATGCTGGTGCATGTTTTTCAGCAGTAGCGTTTTTTTTTTTTCGTTTCCTCAATGGATGAAAAACGTCCAAAAACGTTGGTGATCCACATTCTTGCTCGTTTTTGAGCATTTTTACAGCTGAAAAATGTCTCTCAGAACCCACTAGTGTTGGGGGTTTTTTTACACCTGAAAAACGCCACAGCCAAAAACAGTTGATAACAGCCTATGTGTGCATGATGGGGAGTTTATTGACTGTAGGAAAAAACATCTCAAGCCAAAAACAGCTGCTGTAAAAACTTCCAAAAACTTCCTGTGCGCATGACAGTTTCTCCAGACTTGATTAAAGCGGAGTTCCACCCAGAAATTTTTTTTTTTTTGGCATCCACTCTTTTAATACTAAATAGATGTAACCTTTTGTTTCCTTACTTTCAATCCGCCTAGTAATTCCATGTATTTTATACTCACAATTTTGTTTCTCTCATTGCTGGACTTTTCCATTTTAGGTGAGGGCATCTGAAGCCCATCCATAGTCTCCTGGCATCTCTTCCTGAAAGAAGTGCGTGGTGGGCAACCATCATGCACTCCTCAATCTCGGTCCGCCATAAAATGCATCATTTCCTGTCTGGAAATAACACAGTTTTACAGTACAGGGAAGCCCACTGACTCCTGGGAAATGATGAGTCACATCTCCCAGGAGGCCAAGCGAAGCAGGAAGTGAGGAGAAGAGCCTAGGGCCTAAAAGGGGCAGATTACAAAGACCACCTAGCAACAAGCGACTTAGGGTGAGTATAATTTTTTTTCCCCTTCAAAGGTAAGTCTATATAGGAAAAGGACAAATGATGTAAAAAGAAAATTTCTGGGTGGAACTCCGCTTTAAGTATTTCTCCATCTCTAATCAATGAACAAACTTTATTTATAACCACCAAAGTTGGAATAGAACGATCTCTATTATAATATAATTAGAGGGATCGAGTTCTCCCGAGATCTCACACAAGTCTTGCGTTAGGAAAGGAACCAATGAATGACAGTGACAGAGATTGCATTTTTATATGTTACTTTTTTTAACTTTTGGGACATTGATTTACCATTTCGTTTTTCGATATGTTCAAGGTTACAAAACGCTAGCCATTTTAAATATTTTTTTAAAACTCCCACGGCACACCTGTAAATCTCATGTGGCACACAGTTTGAGAATCAACGCTAAGCATTGTGCCAACTGACCCAAGTCTAACCTTATCGGGGTTAAAGCAGTATTAAACCCAAAACCAAAAAAAAAACAAATACTAGTACGTTTGTTGTTTTTCAACAGAACAAGCTGTCCTGCAGATGTAACATTTGAGACAAATCATTTGCCCAGTAGCCCATCACAGTCAATGAGAATTCATTCTGCTGAAGTCAGACCAGTACATGGCTTGTGAATGGTTGTTGTGCATTACTGCACAAGATAATAATTACTCTTCATCCAATAGTACTGATGAGGCCAGGTAAGAACACCCATGATGTCGGCCACACGGAGATCTGTGGTTGAGAATCTCCAGAATTTCATCCAGGAATTCTACGTGTGATTACTATCAGAACCTGCATGTCGGCGGTAGGTAACATTCTCTTGACATCAGGAATGCTAAGTGTACTGCACCGGATAGCACATAAAAATGGTGGCCAAGTACGGTCTAATAAATTCAACCAAACACTTGGCAGTTGTAACAAAGAGGATAATAAAAGCATAAAAAGTGCTTCCAGGTTCTCCACACATCTAGTTTTTGCACATTTCTGTGCAACGGTTTGCACCTCGTGGTACCTCGCAGATTCCAGATAATCCTTTCTAGACATGTGCACGGCCAAAAAAAATTTTTTTTTTTGTTTTCTTCGTTTTTTTTTTTTTTTTCCTTTTCGGATCATTCGTTATGATCGAAATTTGTTATTTCTAATAAATTCATTCCATTCATATAAATGCAGTATTCATTATTATCGGTAATTCAGGAAATCAGAAAAATTCAAATTCGGTACATTCCATTCCTACAGATGGGGTATTTGTTATTATTGGTAATTCTGGAAAATTCGAATTCGGTTTGTTTCATTCTTATAGATGCGGTATTGGTTATTATCGTAGTTCAGGAATTCGGATAAATTTGGATTCGTTACGTTCACTAACAGGCATACAAATTTGAAAGGAGATTCCAATACCTAACTAATTTAATAATTTATAACGATTATTATAGTTTTTATTATTATTTATTATTATTAATAAATAATAATAATAAAAAAACTATAGTAATGGTCAATAATTCATTACGTTCACTAATAACCAAGTTTGAAAGGAAATTCCAATACCTATAATTTAATAGTTTTTATTATTATTAATAATAATAATAATAATAATAATAATAATAAATAATAATAATTTAAAAAAAACTATAATGATGGTTATGGCTAATAAAAATGCTAAACTTAATAATTGAATTATAATAGGAATTATCTGAATGTTTTTTGTTCTTTAGGATTTTCACATTTTCTGATTTTCGTTCTTATTTTTGGATTTTCGTTCTTTCAAATTTTTGGATTTTCATTCTTATTTTTGGATTTTCGTTCTTTAGAATTTTTGGATTTTTGTTTTTTGAATTTTCTGACTTTTGTTCTTATTTTTGAATTATCGTTCTTTCAAATTTTTGGATTTTCGTTCTTATTTTCAGATTTTCGTTCTTTTGAATCTTTGGATTTTCGAATCACGGATTTTCATTCTTTCGGATTTTCCTTCTTTCGGATTTTCATTCTTTTCAAAAATTTGGTTTCGGAAAAATTCATGAGTCGGTTTTTCATTATTCAGATCTTTACGAATTAACGAATATTCCGAATTTTGACGAAAAACTATTTCGTAACGAAACGAATTGCATATTTCTAATCCTTTCTTCAATTTCTAAGTACACAATATACAGAGAGCCCCATCTCTGCCTTTTAACATTCCAGTGTGTAAACCTTTACTGGTTGTTGAAGCTCTAGCATTGGACTGTCACATTGCATACGTGGGGCTTAGTGCTGTAAGAGGCCAGAGGTCAACAGGCCAGAGAGAGGTAGGGTGTGAATTAGTGATGTCCTTAGGCATCTTTCCTGCCCAGTGTTGCATTTAAAGCAAAATTAAAGCCATCTATTTAACTGTTTCCAAAACAGTTACATTCAAGGCATCTTATGAATGATAGCTGTCACAGTTGCTTGTGCTCTGAACCAAACTGTCAAGCCTGGTGTCATAACTGATCACATGTGCAACACCAAGGCAACTGCTGATCAAACAGAGGCTAAGATGGTAACTTCCTCCCTGTAAAGGATAGGAGGGTTTAGTTTTGCTTCAACACCAATGGTTGCATCTTGCAGTTCATATTAGGGCCATAGGTATTAAGCAGTGGACCCATGGGATTGCAAGCTCTTGGCGCCGCTTGCTAATTTAGTTGTTGCCTGGGGATGTATAGTCCTGGATTTCCGTTTTGTCTGTTTCAGGTTCCCCTCTTGCTGCGTCCAGGCAGAGCTTCAAGATCAGCTAGTTTCAGACTCCCCTTGGATTGGCTATGGACTGTTGGAGGGGAAACCTGTCAACCAATTGGGATTCTCACCTACCTTTAATTATTTTCTCCCTGAGCTGATTTTCAGTATATACAATTGTATGCAAAAGTTTAGGAACCCCTGACAATTTCCATGATTGTCATTTATAAGTATTTGGGTGTTTGGATCGAGTCTTGGTGACTGAGCTTTGCTGTTTATTACTTATTTCAAAAGAAATTTTTGGTTGTTTTTGGTTTTAAAGACTACAGAAAATTTCCTGAATTTTGATGATTTTAACCCCAATAAAGGCCTAATATTTTCCAAAAGATGATGTCTTTGTGTCATTTGATTATCCTTTTCTAGTTCAGAAGATTTTACTTCTATTTGGTCGGAAAGGGATGCTTGTGGGGTCTGCAATCCCATGGGGTTCATTTACCTATAAAGCAGGTTTTGGAATGTGCACTGCAACACCTTGGCGTCAGCTTATTATTGGGCAAAAGATAATTGATAAGATGATTGGAAAGCTTTCTAACCCTGCCAATTGCAATAATTAATGTTAAGCCTTAGTGTATGCAGGTATTCCATGGGCTTTGACCCATGGACTGATTCTCCCAAACATGGCCAGGTATGGAGACTACCAACAGTGTGTCTAAAACATGACCTGTTGGTGCGCCTTGAGGACTGGAATTGAGAAACACTGTTCTTTGAGGACCTTAAAACAAACCTGCATTTTCCTTTATTTCCTTATTTTGCACACATGACACCATCTTAAAGTGGTTGTAAACCCTTACATACAGTATCTCACAAAAGTGAGTACACCCCTCCCATTTTTGTAAATATTTTATTCTATCTTTTCATGTGACAACACTGAAGAAATGACACTTTGCTACAATGTAAAGTAGTGAGTGTCCAGCTTGTATAACAGTGTAAATTTGCTGTCCCCTCAAAATAACTCAACACACAGCCATTAACCTCCCTGGCGGTATGATTATGTCAGACTTTTGCGTCTAAAAGCGGTACATTGTTTTGTATAGAAATTTGGTGTTTTATATTGTAGGCCTGTAATTATTAAATCTGTCCAAACAAGAGTCCAGTAGACATCCCGGGTATGATAAAGTTTGAAACACGAAATCATAAATTATAATATAATGAATAACTCTAAATAATTATCAAAAATAATAACATAATAGTAATAAAAATGTATTCAATAATGTAATCAAACCAAAAACACTGAAATCTGCTCAGTTACAGAATTGTCGCTGTCGTCACTTTCATTGTCTGATGATAAATTTCCCCAAAAATCAGTATCACTCAATTCTGCAAATCATTCTTATTTACTATCGCTGTTTTCTAGCTGATCAAAAACCACTTTTGACGTAAAGGGACGCTTTTTGGTTGCCATGGACATTCTCAAGTTTCCAGGCAGAAAGAATGGCATATATCATATAAAAGTGCATGCAGGGCACTGGGCAAACCACTAGGGACAAAGGGGATGTGAAATTATTTCATACAGTAATGTACTCTGTAAGATTACAGTGTGCTGTAAGTTTACTATGTGTTTCACTATTTGAATTTGCCATCGGTCTCCGCCCCCGTGCAACGCAACACTCGCAGGGAACGGAGCCCGGCATCACACAGGCATAGGGCAGAGGACACAGCCTGCAGACACAGCGGGGGGACATCGCTGGATCCAGGGGACAAGGTAAGTAATGCTGCCTGGATCCAGAGATGCAATCCCGAGTGTGGCTCGGGGTTACCGCTCTTGGTACAGAAAATCCACCCCGAGCCACACTTGGTAATACTGCCAGGGGGGTTAATGTCTAAACCGCTGGCAACAAAAGTGAGTACACCCCTAAGTGAAGATGTCCAAATTGGGCCCAATTTAGTCATTTTCTCTCCCCGGTGTCATGTGACTCGTTAGTGTTACAAGGTCTCAGGTGTGAATGGGGAGCAGGTGTGTTAAATTTGGTATTATCGCTCTCACTCTCTCATACTGGTAACTGGAAGTTCAACATGGCACCTCATGGCAAAGAACTCTCTGAGGATCTAAAAAAAAATTGTTGCTCTACATAAAGATGGCCTAGGCTATAAGAACATTGCCAAGACCCTGAAACTGAGCTGCAGCATGGTTGCCAAGACCATACAGTGGTTTAACAGAACAGGTTCTACCCAGAACAGGCCTTGCCATGGTCAGCCAAAGAAGTTGAGTGCACATGCTCAGCGTCATATCCAGAGGTTGTCTTTGGGAAATAGACATATGAGTGCTGCTAGCATTGCTGCAGAGGTTGAAGGGGTGGGGGGTCAGCCTATCAGTGCTCAGACCATACTCCGTACACTGCATCAAATTGGTCTGCATGGCTGTCTTCTAAAATTATGCACAAGAAAGACTGCAAACAGTTTGCTGAAGACAAGCAGACTAAGAACATGGATTACTGGTACCATGTCCTGTGGTCTGATGAGACCAAGATAAACGTATTTGGTTCAGATGGTGTCAAGCGTGTGTGGCAGCAACCAGGTGAAGAGTACAAAGACAAGTGTGTCTTGCCTACAGTCAAGCATGTCTCCAGACCTAAACCCTATTGAGCATCTGTGGGGCATCCTCAAATGGAAGGTGGAGGAGCGCAAGGTCTCTAACATCCACCAGCTCCATGATGTCGTTATGAAGGAGTAGAAGAGGACTCCAGTGGCAACCTGTGAAGCTCTGGTGAACTCCATGCCCAAGAGGGTTAAGGCAGTGCTGGAAAATCATGGGGGCCACACAAAATATTGACACTTTGGGCCCAGTTTGGACATTTTCACTTAGGGGTGTACTCACTTTTGTTGCCAGCGGTTTAGACATTAATGGCTAGGTGTTGAGTTATTTTGAGGGGACAGCAAATTTACACTGTTATACAAGCTGTACACTCACTACTTTACATTGTAGCAAAGTGTCATTTCTTCAGTATTGACACATAAAAAATATAATAAAATATTTACAAAAATGTGAGGGGTGTACTCACTTTTGTGAGATACTGTATATATGTTCACATTTGAGCGCGGTTCTTAAGATTGTGTATTGATTTAAGGTTATCCTGTTATACCAGCTGCTCAACACAGACCATTTCCATAGCACGGGGTACACCTGGCGGCTGATTTCAGCTCTGGGTGACATGTCCTATAGCATAATATAATTTAGTTTGGACACTAGTTGTTTAATTCTGGGAATGACACTAGAATTCCAATGTCTGCGTAGGATATCCCTGGCTGCGAGCAAAGATAAAGCATGGTAGACCCTTCTTAGCCACCTGTGGTAATCCTGGAAAGATAGAAAGTAAGGCCAGTTCTGGTAGTTCAGGTAACTTATTGCCTGTAATATGTGCTGTAAGTAGAAATGCAGCCTTCCAGATAACATCTATTGTATTCCGTTAGGACATCAAAACTTTTACCAATCCTCTGATGAAAGCGGATGGCCTAATTTGCACTCCCAATCCCCGATATACAAAGGATTGTGGGAGAAGGCATGTTGAAGAAGTATGCCATAAATTGTATGATATTGCTCACGGACAATCGTTCTTCTGAAGGGAGTTGCATCTCGAGAACTTAGACTTTGTTTGGTAAGCTGATTAAAGAAATGTTTAAGCTGAAAATAGGACAGCCACTTTCCCGGGCAGTTGAGTTCCCCCACTGTAAGCTCATCTAGTGGAAAAAGTCCATCAGCATTTTATGCTTGTTGTATTGGGGAGCCATTAAACTTTTTTACCTACTCACCAATCCACGTTCAATCCAACTACGGGTGCTAGAATGGAGCTGCTGATCCAGGGTCATATGAATTCTGTCAACAGACAGGGATTGTGCTTAGCAGAGCCATTTGATTTCTTAATTTCTACCTGTGGCTTAATTCCAATACTAAGAGTTGGGCCAAGCCTGATCTAGATAGGTAAGTGAAATCTATAATCGGAAAACAATCCAGAGCCTCCCTGAATGCTCCAAAATAAAAATAAAAACGATTATCAAGATGTCTGGACTTTTAGCAGTATTGTCAGATTGAATATATTGAGGTGCTTAGCAGGTTTGTCAAATAATAATAATAACTCTGGCATATAAAACTATCTGACAGCCTGCTGGGGGGCTTCACAGACCGATGTTGAAAATGTAGCAGAAACGAATAACCTAAATGAGAGCAAATTCACCCACAACCAATCATGCACACAGAATTCAATTTCAAACACTGCCAGTGTTACCATTGGTCCATTTGGTTTGGATTCCCTAAGGGACATCATGGCCAGTGCAATAGTCATATGAAGAATTTGATTGCTTTAGGCAAACAAAAACCATTCTGTAAAGACACATTGATAAATACATTTCTATCTTATTTATCACTGTGTCTTTGTGAGGTTGACACCTCTCATGTTTCCAGTACTTGAAGTTTTTTTTCCCCACTTGTGAACAATTCATGGCAGTTGTCAAGTTTGCTAATGGACATTCACCTCTGGGCTAGAGAAAATAACAACAAGCAGAGTGATGATGTGAATCCAGACACTGAATCTGCAGCTCTCCCCTGGCTCTGCAGGGTGCTTCTGTAAATCCACAAAGCAGAGATAATCTGGGTGGAGGCTACTTAAGGCTTCCGCTAATTTTAAGGAGAAATTGTGTTTGTTTTGTGCAGTGGATTAGTTCTTCCGGTGGAACATCTTCAACAAGTTTTGTCAAAATACAATGAATGGAAAACAGTACAGGGAGAGAAGAACAAAGAAAAGGGGAGGTACAACAGTTTTATGTATCATCTGATGCTTTGTTAATAGAGGTGGAGTCGCCCATAGTAATTCTGTTGTAATAAGCTCTATTATTATGATGACTTGCTGGAAGGCTTCCCCCATAAGTCACAAGAGAAAATAAGACCTAGCACTTATGGCCTAACAGCAGAGTACAATATGCATGGTGCCCTGTGTACTTGGGCAAAACGTTGTACCAGTCTGATTCTTCTTCTGACTACAAGGGTGTTAAATTATGTCACACAATGCCAATGTGCTACATTCAATCATTGTCAACTACATACTGGTTCCAAGGTGGTAAAAAACAGGGTTGAGGTGTATGAATGTGATGTCTTTTTATATTGCTGTTAAGGCTTCACCTATTCCTTGGCAATCACAACATTATTGATGGTAGGAGGCTCATAATAAGAGCTTGGGGATAGCCTTAGGGGGCTGAGGTAGAAGGGAAAGGAGGACAAGTCCTGGGCATATGAAGTTGGTGGACAACTGGACCAACCGTGGTTGGTCACGATTGTGTAGAGTGGGCCTTTTGGGCATGGAGAGACACAAACGTCCACTATATGAAGAGAACTCTGCCATAACTGCACATAAAAGAAACCTAAAGACAGAACATAATATACAGCAATAAGTATACAATGTAAATAGCTATTTAATCTAATCATGGGCTTCTTAAACAGGGTTTCATGGAACCCTAGGGTTCCGCCAGAGATTGCTAGGGGTTCCTTGAGCAATGAGCAATTTCTGCCTCTCAGATAAATTCCCACTGGCATCATTGATCTTTATAGCTATCTGTGGGGGGGGGGGGGGGGGGATTCTTCCCAATGACCATCAGTGTGGGGAGCATTCTTCCCAGTGACCATCACACTGATGCAGTGTTTCCCCACCCAGTCCTCAAGGCACACCAACAGGTCATGTTTTCAGGATTTTCCTCAGATGAAACAGCTGTGGTAATTACTAAGGCAGTGAAACTGATCAAATCACCTGTGCAAAATAATGGAAATCCTGAAGACATGACCTGTTGGTGTGCCTTGAGGACTGGGTTGAGAAACACTGCACTAATGTATCATGAGTTGTAGATATAGTAATTTTTAGCAGGAGTTCACTGAGATTGGAAAGTTATTTCAAGGGTTCCTCTGTGCTGAAGAAGTTGAGAAAGGCTGCTCTAACCTATGTTTTGAGATTCATTTTATGCCCTCCCATGGGTCATGAGATAATCTTGCAATTTTTTTTCTCTTTCTAGACTAGTGGCTTCAACTACATTGTCTGTGTCACAGGAAGCAACCAATTAGTCCAATAATTTTCTTACTTGCAATAAACCTGGAAACCAAAAAAGTAGTATGATGGCTGTAGTTGCTGACCTCTTTCTGAAAATGCTTGTTGCCTGGTTGTCATACAGGTCCTATAGTTTTAACACTGAGTTGCCAATCAAAAAAGTAAGTTTGCAGATTAATCTGACTCCCCGCAGACCTTTTAGTCTACATACTTCTGCAGGTCAATGACTCATAATATTGAGGCTAGAGATAGCCACGCAGCTAAGCTAGTATTTTTTTCAGTGAAGGTTTTTAATTCTGAGTGGCAAAGGACAGCATAGGCTCTTTTCAGCACTTTATCCCTGAAGCTGGGCATAGGAGCTGATAACTGCACAAAAGTCACATGGCCCATTTCAAGTGGCAGATGCCAACTACTGTATATCATATGGCATTCTACTCCTTGCTCCTCTACATCTTCCATCAGCTGCAGACTTTAAGTTGATAGAAGACACCGTTTTACGAGAATGGTTGTGGTTTTTATACAGTGATGCAGGGTGAAGAAAATGGCAATTTATCAAAGTGTCTGAAAGAAAAGAAATCTGTGCACCCTGAAGATTACCCCCTCAGTTCCCGTCTGTCATTTTTATAATGGGTTGGCCTTAACCAGTAACTCTGTCAGTTTTTATTGCAGACACTGATAAATGAGTCTCATTTTGGCAAAGACAAATAATGTGTAGATTACCTGTTATTAATGATCCTTGGGTCATTTCACGATACTAAACACCATTATGACGAAAATACTTTCCGTCTGTGACGCCATTGTCTGGCCCTCAGGACCATCTCCCAAATTCAGACCCAACCAAAACAAAATGTCAGACAGTATTGTGCTGGGGAAGTGGTGCTGTGTGAGACAAACTCCATACATTGTGGGAAGGGTGCTGAGGGAGATGTCAGGACACATATCCCAGCATTCCTGGCTCGGTAAACACACGGTGCGCCAAGAGATTGTGAGCTGTGGGAAACAAAAGCTGGAGTCCCACACGTCGGATCCTGCCCGGCAGTGTTTGTTCACAAACGTCATATCTGACCATGTGATTTTCACTGGTTGGGTTATCTGTAGATTCTGCTAGGTGATATATACTGCGTGTGTACTTATCCTATCCTTACCCTCATGTACCTTCATAGGTGTTATCCAAGTAACTGTGTGGGGCCTGTAAACTGGACTTCCACCACCCAGTGTCAAGGCAACCAAGCACATTAGATGAAACTCAGAAGACACAAATAAATGATGGATTATTTCTATAGCAAATATTGAAAAGACGATAAGCAATGCTGAATTTCTCATTGCATTGAAGTCAGCAGGGTTGGTGAAATAAAGGTGCCTTTAAAGGGTACAATGTGCTTTAAATAGTTGTGGAGATTTACGGAAGCTCCTTTCATCTTTCCTGGACCTGTTTTTAGTGCTAAAAAAAATCCACTCCACCTTAGTCTTACTATTTTATGTTTATTTCTATGTGTACTGAAGTGCAGATTTTGCAGGTTACATGGATACTGGGGAGTGAGCTGTCCAAACTGTGGTGCAGATCTTTCCAGTGATATGAATACTGGGAGGTAAGCTGTGTGTACTGGGTAAAGATTTCATATATTTTATAAATACTGGTTCATGAGTTATGTGTGCTGTGGTGAAAACGGATATTGGGCAGTGGGGGTGATCTGTTTGTACTGGGGTGACATGTAAACAGGGAAGTCATCTGTTGTGCTGGGGTGCAAATCTCAGTGATAACATGGATACTGGTAGGTGAGCTGTGTGTACTGGATGCAGATCTCACCGGTATTGTGAATGCTGGTTCATATGCTTTGTGTGCTGGGGTGCGAGTCTCACCGGTGATATGTAGCTGTATGTGCTGGGATGCAGATCTCTCTAGTGGCATATATACTGGACATTGAGCTGTGTGTTCTGGGTGCAGATCTCATTTTTGATATAGAGTAGATACTAGAAATAGTGCTTTTTGTGCTGGAGTGCAGATCTTACTGATAGATGTGCATTCTGGAATTAATATAGTAATAGGGAATGAGCAAAGTGTGTCTTTGGAGCTGGATACTGGGGTGAGACCAATGGGTGTCCCTGGAGCTAGATACTGGCGTGAGAGCAAAGTGTGACTTTGGAGCTGGATACTGGTAAAGACCAATGTGTGTCTTTTGTAGCTGGATACTTGAGTGAGACCAAAGTGTTTTCTTGGAGCCATAATTGAGGCCTAACGGCTGAAAAGTGTTGACAGTCACTTCTTGACTATTTTTCACCTGTATTTAATAAAGCTACATGCATTTTTAGACAATTCAGAGGCACTCGCCTTTTCCCTTTTCAAAGTGTGTCCTTGGATACTCAAGTGAGACCTATATGTGTCCTTGGAGATGGATACTGAGGTTTGACCAATGTGTGTCCTTGATGTTGGATACAGGGGTGAGACCAAAGTGTGTCCTTGTAGCTTGATAATTAAGTGAGACTTATGCGTGTCCTTGGAGCTGGATACTGGGGTGAGACCAAAGTTTGTCCTTGGAGCTGGATACTAGGGTGAGGCAAAAGTGTATCCTTGCAGCTGGATATTGGGTTGAGACCTATGTGTCTTTGGAGCTGGATAATGGGGTGAGAGCAAAGTGTGTCCTTGAAGATGGATACTCAAGTCAGAGTATTGTGTATTGTTGGAGCTGGATACTGGGGTGAGAACAAAGTGTGTCCTTGGAGCTGGATACTTGAGTGAGACCAAAGTGTGTCCATGGAGTTGAATACTGAGGTGAGACCAAAGTGTGACCTTGATGTTGGATACTGGGGTGAGAGCAAAGTGTGCCCTTCGAGCTGGTTACTCGAATGGGACATATGTGTATCCTTGAAACTGGATAGTGGGGTGAGACTAAAGTTTGTCCTTGGAGCATGATAATGGGGTGAGACCAATGTGTGGTGTGTCTTTGGTGATGGATAATGTGGTAAGACCAAAGAGGGTCATTGGAGATGGATACTGGGGGGAATTCAAAGTGTGTCTTTGCAGTAGGATACTGGGGAGAAACCTATATGTGTTGCAGAAACATTATGCTGGATTCCTTCTAATATTATATATAAAATAGGAAATAGGACAGGGCACACTGTGTTGGTGAGTTTTATATATGCTACTCATAGTAGAAATTATTGTACGTAGCAGATACTAGATGTAATAGAGGACTGTGTGAGATGCCCTCTGGTGACCAATTAAGTACATACAATACATTGAGATTCTAATTTTACATGTGTTTCCTTAGGTAAATTGAAGGAAAGGGAAAACTACAGGATCCAACTTGTTCAGCTTTAGGCGACTGTGTTCTGAATTTAGGCCTTAGCTTATTGTTTCATAAAAATGTCTGTGAAACTATCCAACAATGCCTCCACCCACTCCCACCCCAGACTCATCACTGTTTAAACCTGTACACATGTTTAAATTAACTACAGGAAAATTGCATAAATGTCTGTTTACTTTTGTAACGTGGAAACTGATTCAAACCAGATGCATTGGGCCAGCACAGCGTTGCATCCCAGCCAACTCTTTGAGATGAGATAGAGGGACACTTTTATACACCAAGCTTGTAAGAAAGGACACACCTCTGCAACACTGCCGATTAGACAAACCAATAAATATTAATATGCCAAAAATGGTTGGCTAAAACCACAAGTGCCATTTTCACCTCTTCTTTACTCTATACTGGTTTTTTCAAAATAACAAATACTATGATTGCGGTGGATGAGAGGTTTATATATCCTAAAGGTCTGTATATCAGACCAAAATAAAGAGAGACAACTGAAAAGGAAAAGAGGAGCCATGGTGTATATTTAGCCTCTATAAAGCGACCAGTGCCTTGCCAAATACTCTACTTGTGAACTGTTCTGCCATTTTTTAATGAAATGCACCACATAAAATGCTATGTGTAAATACGTGTTACAGTAATGCATAGTAACACATGCAGTTTACCATGGAATATAGTGGGTCTCAAGCTCGGTCCTCAAATATCCCCAACAGGCCATGTTTTGGGAATTTCTCTTAGATAAAATAGCTGTCCAAAATACCAAGCCATTGACCCTGGTTTAAATCGCCTGTGGAAGATAAAGACAAACCTGAAAACATGGCCTGTTGGGGGTACCTGAGGACTGAAATTGAGAACCACTGAATTACTCAATGCATAGGTGTGAAGAGAGTTTGTAACAACTGCCACATTTGCTTTATGCAAGTCTTAGGAGTGGATTTACTAACCACTTCCGGACCACCTGCCGTCATTATACGGCAGTACTTTTCCACTGAATACCATTGTTATAGCTACCATAATCCCGGTATCACTTTAAAACAGCAGGAGGCCCGCTTTAAGATAAAATTGGTCTCTGCTGCGGATTTGCTACGAGATCACTTTTTTTGGGGGAGGGGGGAACAGGTGCCCCTTCCGCCACTTTCCCATCGTCTCCTCCTCTTACCGGACCCGTCGTATCAGCGGAGACGATTGGGTCCTCTTGCCTCAGAGTATGGATGCCAAGTGAGCAGAAGATGGCGCCCACTCGGCTCCATAGCACTGAAGGGTGGTAGTGACGTCAAACATCACTTCCACCCAATGCTCTTAAAGGAGAAAATTTATTTTGTTTTTTTTTCAAATGAAATTTATTTATTTTTTTTTTAATTGCATTTTAGTGTAAATAGGAGAGTGAGGTCTTTTTGACCACAGATCTCATATTTAAGAGGTCTTGTCATGCTTTTTTTGTATTACAAGGAATGTTTACATTCTTTGTAATAGGAATAAAAGTGATCAATTTTTTTTTTTAATGGACGGTGTAAAAATAAAAAATAAAAAGTAAAATAAATACAAAAAAAATTTAATTTAACGCGCCCGTCCCACCGAGCTCCCGCGTAGAAGCGAACGCATACGGAAGTCACACCCGTATATGAAAACGATGTGCAAACCACACATGTGCGGTATAGCACAATAATTCTGGAGATTTTTAAGTGCCAAAGTTTGTCGCCATTCCATGAGCGGGCGCAATTTTGAAGCATGACATGTTGGGTATCAATTTGCTCGGCGTAACATTATCTTTCACAAGCAAAAAAACTCTAATTTTAACTTGTAAACACCGAATCTCAAAAAGATGCTTGATCCTTAAGTGACTAAAGGCAAAGAGATCATGCACTGTGCAAAGTGCAGTGTACTCTGTAAGAGCAGTTGCTTCAGAGCTTAGTAAATGAGCAGAAGCTCTGCTGATTTTCATCCAATCATGTGCAAGCAACAATGCTGTTTTTTTTTATTTTCCTTGCACATGATTGGGTATTCTTTGCAAAGTGAAGGTTTATCTCATTTACGAAGCTCTGGAGCAACTGCACCTGCAGAGTGCACAGTTTCTTTGCCTTTAGTAAATCAACCCCTTAATGTCACACAACATGCTAAGCAGCTGTATAATTTTTAATGTTTTATTATAAATAGTGTACAAAATGTAAAAAAAAAAAAAAGACAAAATAGTTTACAAAAACATTATTAGGCATACATGTTACCATGTACAAATTTGTTTAAAAAATACATAATGTCTAAAATAATTTTTGCACAAATAAAAGGGTACAGTTTACAGATATACAATACAATGGTGAGAGTGTCAAGTCCTTATTGCTGTCTGTGTCCCTGTTGGGGGGGGATTCACCCTTTCTGACCCCTTCAGGTAATATCCCAAAGGATTCCCCCTCCCTGCCATTCTCAGATAAATGTGGACCAGAAGCTTTCACAAGGCATTTTATCTGTAGTGCCACCTTCTGCTGAAATAGAGTATTGCAGTATGAATATTTAATAGCGCTCACTCTGATCTGAGATCACAGAGTACTACTGTTTGCACCAAGGAAGTGATGACCCAAGTGGCTCTTTCACATAGGCTTTCCTGGAAAGACTTTCATTTTGGCTAATTGGTACATTAATGACCGTCAAGTATATTAAACTTGGTGCTTGGGTACAAATTGTACCTTTTTTTTAAGCACATTTAAGACTAGAAGTCCCTTGTAGAAGGTTGTACACGAGAGAACTAGAATTTCTAGATAAAGAGAGAAGAGTTTATAATCCAATAGAAGAATAATATGTACAACTATCACAGCTTTGTTGCTAGCTGCGGAGTCACCCTTTACTGCTCAAATATGGCAGAGAAACCAGAGAACAAATTCTCATCTTCTTGTAGATGAGTAGTACAGTTGATTGTCTTTATCCCTGGATTAAAACACCAGGTGTTACACATCCAATACGTTCCCATGCAACGTGGAAATCATTGACATCCAATTATACTTTACTATAAGGAAAGGCCGATAAGAGCTCATATATTTCCAATTGTTGTCTATAAGTTTAGACCATATTTCTTCCAGCAAGCAGAGTCATTTGCTGTCCTTTCAATAAGTTACAACAGAACGTTCCTTTGAGATTCCAGAAATGTCTGTAGAAGACCTCCCATTGATGATAAATAAAAGTCACATTACACCAACAGACACGGTGCTAAAGGATGAGGAGGACCCATATGGATAATAGCATTGTAGGTATGAGTGCTGTGACCCTGTGGGCATCTGATTTCCGATGTGAGTGTAGGACATTGAAGATGGCGTTTGTATAGTTTGTTGGAACATCCACATTGCAGATCATACCTTCACAACAGGATATGCATTCCTACAAGCAGAAGAAAAGACGTATTAGATAATATAATGGTTATACGAGTAAAATCTTAACAGTTAGTAATAGTTTTTTTAGGTAGATATATACATTAGCTCTCAGTCTCCGCTCGAATTCATCCCAAAGGTGTTCTATTGGGTTGAGGTCAGGGCTCTGTGCAGGCCAGTCAAGTTCCTCCACCCCAAACTCACTCATCCATGTCTTTATGAACCTTGCTTTGTGCACTGGTCCAAATCATTTGGTGGAAGGAAGATTATGGTGTGGGGGTGTTTTTCAGGGGTTGGACTTGGCCCCTTAGTTCCAAAGAAGGGAATTCTTAAGGTGTCAGCATACCAAGACATTTTGGACAATTTCATGCTCCCAACTTTGTAGGAACAGTTTGGGGATGGTCCCTTCCTGTTCCAACATGACTGCGCACCAGTGCACAAAGCAAGGTCCATAAAGACATGGATGAGCGCATTTGGGGTGGAGGAACTTGATTGGCCTGCACCTCAACCCAATAGAACACCTTTGGGATGAATTAGAGTGGAGACTGCGAGACAGGCCTTCATGTCCAACATCAGTGCCTGACCTCACAAATGTGCTTCTGGAAGAATGGTCAAACATTCCCATAGACATCCTCTTTAACCTTGTTGGACAGCCTTCCCAGAAGAGTTGAAGCTGTTATAGCTGCAAAGGGTGGGCCAACTCAATATTGAACCCTACGGCCTAAGACTGGAATGCAATTAAAGTTCATGTGCGTGTAAAGTCAGGTGTCCCAATACTTTTGACAATACAGTGTATGTTGACACTGCACAGCCATGGTGTATATTTTCTGGGCTGACACCTCCAGCATTATTCCAAGTAACAATGGTGAGCAGCTGGGAAAATTCCATTGGCCTAATAGACCTTGCCCTCAATGATCAGCCAGGTATGTCCGATGCAGTTGGAAGGTGCCCAAGGACATCACATTGTTTCTTTCCTTCTCAAACTTTCAGAAATAGGTAAAAAATTGCCTAGTGCCTTGGCAGCACCCAGTCTCAACATTTTAAAAACTGCTACAATTTTTTACTTATTTTCTGTTTTGGTCCATCTCTGCACTCTTGGACTGCTTTAACAATGCAATACATTTGAGCATAAGGCCTCATTCACACAGGGCATATTAATGTGTACCCCGTGTAAGGCCATTTTTAACCACATGGGGGTGCACAGTTGTTCGGTGCATCCCCAAACAGCAGTCCCATTGATGTAATTTGGGATGCAGTGGCTGCACATACGTGCCCCCTGTTCGGGGGGTGGGCACCCACATGGATACTATATTGGAAGCAGCAGCCATGTCCGTGCAGCTGCTGTGTCCCAATTGACACCAATGGGACTTCCTGCATGGGGGGGGGGGGGGGGGGAGACACCTGTGC
>BLSH010024038.1:1252697-1284722 GCA_018402905.1 Glandirana rugosa
GAAATATGTTAGGGGCGTAGCCTGGTTGGAGTTCAGGCTGAGGTTGCCACTCTATTCACCTCTCTAGGAAACCTTATATGTGCGGCTTCCAGTAGCTACCCCTTTCTTTACTGAATATCATTAGTGTCACCTATCAGTGCCACCTATCAGTGCCGCCCCTACCAATGCCCATCAGTGCCACCTATCAGTGCCGCCTAATCAGTGCCTCCTCATCAGTGCCCACCAGTGCTGCATCATCAGTGCCCATCAGTGAAGGAGAAAAATGACCTGTTTTCAAAATTTTATAACAAATTATGAAAAAGATTTTTATATTTATCAAAATGATCAGTCTTTATTAATTTATTTAGCAAAAAATAAAAACCCCAGTAGTGATTAAATACCACCAAAAGAAAGCTCTGCTTGTGTGAAAAAAAATGATAACAATTTAATATGGGTACAGTGTTGCATGGCCGCTCAATTGGCATTCAAAGTGCGATAGCGCTGAAAGCTAAAAATTTGCCTGGGCAGGAAGAGGGTGAAAGTGACCAGTAGGCAAGTGGTTAAGGGGGGGAGCAGTCGGTGGGCGGTAAAAAAGCAGCTGACCCATGCGTTTCTACCACCCCCTGACCACAAGTGTAAACAAGGCCTAAGAGCCTCCACTATTCTGTTTTACCTTTCCACAAAATTAAAGTTTGTGTTGGTGGGATTAGGAGCCTTTTAACTAAGTGAACATTTGTGAGTTCAGGTACTAATTGTGGACAAGAAGACATGGCTCCCAATCTGTATTCCAATTCGTCCTAAAGGTGTTCAATAGAGATGAGGTCAGGAATCTGTGCAGGGTACCGAGTTCCTTTATACTAAACCATGTCTTTATTGACCTGGCTTTATGCACATAGGCACAGTATTTATGGAACAAAAAAGAGCCTTGCCAAAACTGAGGCCACAAGGTTGGAAGCCCAGGACTGTCTAAAATGTCTGTTATGTAGCATTAGCAGCACCCTTTAATGAACACACCTGAACCTGAATAGTTTAGAGGGGTTCCCCTATACTTTTGGTCATAAAACAGATCTACAAAAATTAAATAGAATGTATTCTTTTAATCAAAAGATCTAAAAATAACAAATGCTTCAGTTCATGACATCCTCACCGTATGCCCAGAATCCCGATGATGGTGGCATCCAACATTGTGACATTCTTCCCGACTGGCACATTTTTTGGTGACGGATTTACTTTTGCCGTGGCTTGTGAAGTGGTGCACTGTTTTACAGTAATGTGTATCTGTAACATAAAATGAAGAATTGCTTGCATTAAAGCGGTTGTAAACCTATGTAATGAAAAATGAACAAAGCCTATCCTTTTATAGTGTACTTGTCCTTATCCAACGCAACAAGTGTGATTTTTTTTCTCCTGTCTCATTCCACTGCTATCTGAAGGGGTCATTTAGGGCAGTCTAGGTGGACACCAGATAATCCTGGGAGACAGCCTCACCCCACTTCAGCTTACAGCAGGTGATTGACAGCCTGAGCTGTGCATGTTTCTCTATCCTCTTATGTAGAGAGGGGGGTGTCCACTCAGGTTTCAGTTTACACTCAGCTCTTTCCTCTATGCTGGGCTGTGTGTGACATCAGATCCCTGCTCCTTGCCTTCTGTAAATTCTGGACTTTGAATTGATGTAGAGGAAAGATTGCTGTAGATAAACAGGTACAATTTATCTCTGTGAATTCCTGAGGCCAATCACTTCATTGGGCATATGTAAGGGTTTACAACTACTAAGTATAACTTGGATTACTCAACTGTAGTTTTAGTCTTCATCTTCTTTTATTAGGCCATATTGAAGTTTTAACTCTTACACCTATTCTTCACAGTTAATTGGTGAAAGTCTGGCACCATCTGAAATAAAGGGGTTTTGCTTCTCTGGAGTTTTTGCCATAATGTACAAGTATGCACCCCACATTCGCATATTATGGCGCATTTACCTTGTAAAGTGCCCTCTCCGGCGCTGCACCATCCATGATTTCCCTTATCACTCCATTGCTGGTATCTCTATCTCCTCCCTGTTTTCTTTGGGTTGAGAAATCTTCAGCCACCGTGTTTGGCCAGGCTAAGATGATGTCATTGCTGCATGCAATGTAAATGGAAAATACTGCTAAAGGGTGGGGGGGGGGGGATATTTTATGGTAGAGGAGATGGAGGGTCTCTTCAACCATACAGTGCCTTGAAAAAATATTCATACCCCTTGAAATGTTCCACATTTTGTCATGTTACAACCAAAAACTAAAATGTATTTTATTGGGATTTTATGTGATAGACCAACACAAAGTGGCACATAATTGTGCAGTGGAAGGATGATGATAAAAGGAAATGATAAATGGTTTCCAAATTTTTTTTACAAATATCTGAAAAGTGTGGGGTGCATTTGTATTCAGCCCCCCTGAGTCATTACTTTGTAGAACCACCTTTCCCTGCAATTACAGCTGCAAGTGTTTTTGGGGAGGTCTCTACCAGATTTGCACCTCTAGAGAGTGACAATTTTGCCCATTCTTTGCAAAAAAGCTCAAGCTCTGTCGGATTGGATGGAGAGCGTCTGTGAACAACAATTTCCAAGTCTTGACACAGATTCTCAATTGGATTTATGTCTGGACTTTGACTGGGCCATTCTAACACATGCATATGCTTTGATCTAAACCATTCTATTGTAGCTCTGGCTGTATGTTTAGGGTCTTTGTCCTGCTTGAAGTTGAACCTCCACCCATGGGCGTCCGCAGGTAGGGGCAAGGGGGGGCAATTGCCCCCCCCCCCGTGGAATCAGGGATCAGATCAGGGGTTCCCCACTAGGTCCTTATCCTCTTGAGCCATGCATGCAATTTCTGACAGTCTCTTGGGCCATGTATGCAGTCTCTGACCATATCCTGTACTATGTCTGCAGTCTCTGACCATCTCCTGTACTATGTCTGCAGTCTCTGACCATCTCCTGTACTATGTCCGCAGTCTCTGACCATCTCCTGTATCACGTCTGCAGTCTCTGACCATCTCCTGGATCATGTCTGCAGTCTCTGACCATCTCCTGGATCACGTCTGCAGTCTCTGACCATCTCCTGTACTATGTCTGCAGTCTCTGACTGTTATAATGTAATTATGACATTGTCAAAAAGGGGCAGAGCATGGATGACCTTGCAATTATGCCCCCCCCCCCCCCCGGAAAAAGTTCTGCGGACACCCATGCCTCCACCCCAATCTAAAGTCTTTTGTAGACTCTAATAGGTGTTCTTCTAAGACTGCCCTGTATTTGGCTCCATCCATCTTTCCATCAACTCTGACCAGCTTCCCTGTCCCTGCTGAAGAAAAGCCTCTCCACAACATGATGCTGCCACCACCATGTTTCATGGTGATGATGGGGTGCTCAGGGTGATGAGCAGTGTTAGTTTTCACACACGTAGCATAACACATAGCGATTTGTTTTTAGGTTCAGTTTTGATCTCATCTGACCAGAGCACCTTTTTCCACATTTGCTGTGTCCCCCGCATGGCTTCTCACGAAATGCAAATAGGACTTCTCATGGCTTTCTTTCAACAATCGCTTTCTTCTTGCCACTCTTCCATAGAGTGCAGATTTGTGGAGTGCATGACTAATAGTTGTCCTGTGCAGAGATTCTCCCACCTGAGCTGCGAATCTCTGCAGCTCCTCCAGAGTTCCCATGGGCATCTTGGCTGCTTCTCAGGTGAATGCTCTCCTTGCCCGGCCGGTCAGTTTAGGCGGACGGCCATGTCTTGGTAGGTCTGCAGTTGTGCCATACTCTTTCCATTTTTGGATGATGGCTTGAACAGTGCTCCATGAGATGTTCAAAGCTTGGGAGATTTTTTTGTAACCTAACTCTGCTTTAACCATCTCCACAACTTTATCCCTGACCTGTCTGGTGTGTTCTTTGGTCTTCATGGCGCTGTTTGTTCACTGAGGTCCTCTAACAAACCCCTGAGGGCTTCACAGAACAGCTGTATTTATACTGAGGTTAAATTACACACAGGTGGACTCCATTTACTAATCATGTGACTTCTGAAGGCAATTGGTTCCACTAGATTTTAGTTAGGGGTATCAGAGTAAAGGGGGCTAAATACAAATACACGCCACACTTTTCATATATTTATTTGTAAAAAAAATGTGAAACCCATTTATCATTTTCCTTCCACTTCACAATTATGTGCCACGTTGTGTTGGTCTATCACACAAAATCTCAATAGAATACATTTACGTTTATGGTTGTAAAATGACAAAATGTGGAGAATTTCAAGGGGTATGAATACTTTATCAAGGCACTGTATCTGCTAGCAGTTTTTTTACATTGCAGGTCTAGTACTGATGGAGATACCTTACCAATATTGAAAGATCCATAATGCCTAAGACTGATTAAATGTGAACTATCCAAATTCAGCATGCAATTCAAAATGTAGAAAACTGAAATATCAGTTTTGGGTGACTATTAAATTTAACTGGGATATTAAATTGATAATTAGAACTGTAGTTTGGGGTCCACTCTTTGTAAATGGAGCCCATATTTTGTAGGGTGAGGTCAACCACAAATATAAATTGTCCCTAAACATCTGACTGTCAGGCACGTTCAGCCAGTCAATCCATAGATACAATTGCTTGGGTTATTGCTGTGCAGATGGTGAGGAGTACCTAGACGCAGTTGGCACCAGTTTATAAAAGGGGGGCGGGGGGGCAAGAAAGACTGGACAAAAATCCCTAACTTGTAAATGACTGTTCCAAGTAAGAGCAATGGGCTGGCAGGCTACTGTCTGTACTATAGACACTTGTATATTTATTTATTGGAAATATTTCAATAGTATCTTCAATGTATGCAGAGTTTTACATACTTTTCATTTACATCAGTCCCTGCCCTCAAGAAGCTTACTATCTAAGGTCCCTATTTTACATGCACATACAGAGTGTCTGCTGGAAACCTAAGCAAGCACTGGGATGACATGCAAACTCCATGCTGATCGTGTCTTGGCCAGGATTTGAGGACCCCAGTGCTGCAAGGCAGGGGTGCTAACCACTGAGCCACTATGCTGCCCATGCTGATTATCCATCTGCCCTCTGCCATCTCTCGTCTTACTCTTATTTAAGCACAAAGTAACTATTGACAAGAGTAGTACTTTTCATCTAGGGCCGGCTCTACCACTAGGCGGAGTAGGCGGCCACCTAGGGCGCACTGCCACCTAGGGGCGCCTGGCCACTGTTGCTCTGTCACTGGCTGCTCTGTATTATCACATGCCATTTGCAAATGTATATAGAAATAGTGACTGATCTGCCAAATACCCCCCCCCCCCTCCGCCCCACCCCCCATGAGGCTGTATTTGATGGGCACAGGTGAAGCTGTATTTGATGGGCACAGGTGAATCTGTATTTGATGGGCACAGGTGAGGCTGTATTGATTGGCGCTGGTGAAGCTGTATTTGATGGGCGCTGGTGAGGCTGCATTTGATTGGCGCTGATCAAGCTGGGCAGGGAAAAGGGGTGGGGTCAGGGGTGGAGCCAAAGGGGGCCGCAAAATGAGGTTTCACCTAGGGTGTCAAAAATCCTTGCACCAGCCCTGTTATCATCTGAAAAATGGCTTTAGAGGGAAAGTACAGCAAGAAAATTCTGAGAGTCAGTTTAAGTTTTCATCTCTTCCTTTCTCCAACCTCATCCTAGCAACATCACTTGGGAATTTTGCAAATAAAGCCAAGAGCAGTTCTCTGTCTTTCATCCTACACTGAGGAAATGTCATCTTTGTAAATTTGGCTATTGCCCTATAAAACAACAGACACAGGTGTGAAAATGGCACTCACTTGGTGGACACCACTTGTCCTCCGCCCATCTGTTGCAGTTGTAATTGTCACTGGATTTCTCACACGTAAAACACTTGAAACTGTTTGGAAATGGGGAAGCTATAACAAAAATATACATGTATATTAATAAATCTAAATAATAAACCTCAAAGCATAAAAACTATTGATTGTTAAAAGGACATTCCATAC
Source organism: Glandirana rugosa (assembly GCA_018402905.1). NCBI lineage: Eukaryota > Metazoa > Chordata > Amphibia > Anura > Ranidae > Glandirana > Glandirana rugosa. The sequence continues at coordinate 1,258,694 of BLSH010024038.1, forward strand.
AACACTGAATTTTGGGTTTTTGGTAGATGCTTGAGGACTGCATGTGCAGTTTATGTCCCTTGGGGACGCTATTGGTGAGTTTCCAGGTCTGCACGCCAGTGGGGGCTTTTATGAAGGTCTACCGCTCTCTCTGCTGGATTTTTTTATTTATTTAAAGCTGAACTCCAGGTATGGTTTTTATAGATAGTTGCATTAGTCCAGCTTGGACTAATGGAAGAATGCATTTTTTAAGGTCGTTTCACACATGCGGAGCCCATTTAGACGGACTCTGCTGCTCAGCGGGGATCGATCCGTTGATACCTGCTGAGCAGGCGGATGACAGCTCCGTCTCTGCTCACTGTGCAGAGACGGGCCTGTCAGAGCCCCTGCTCTCCTCTATGGGGATTGGATGAAAACGGATCTGCTTGTCTGTTATCATCCAATCCGCCAGATGGATGGAAAATGGGGTTTCCATCTGTCTGGATTTAGCGGATCGAATGTTAGCGGACATATCACCGCTGACATCCATCGCTCCATAGAGGTTAATGGAGCGTCTGTTCAGGTCTGAAAAACTGACAGGTGGACCTGAATGGTCTGTAAGTGTGAAAGGGGCCTTAATCATACACCAGGGTACTTAGAGCTTTACCACTCCTTACTAACAGGGCTATGCGCCACCTACAGGTGATTGGACACTGGAAAAAAGACAGGAAGCCCCCTCCTATATATAACTCTTCCCCTGAAGGCAGGGCTTCAGTTTTTAGCCAGTGTTTGAGGGTGATGGTCACTGATGTGCAGCTCTCTGCATTACTCTACCAGATTCTCAAAGGTTTCAATAGGGATCAGGTTTTATCCAGATCCATTCCTAGAGCTATAATCACTCAGAAGAATGGTACCCGGACCCCACAGTGGACAAGGGCTGCACACAATCCAAGGATGGCCTCTTATGTTGCCATTTGGCACTGGACCACAAGTACACCCTGCCAAGGTGTATCCAGTACAGGGACGTGCGGTGAGGTGGCTGGTGAGGCACTGGCTGGTATCAGAGTCAGATACCCACAGGTTACATACGCTGCAAATATTAGAGCGAGAGCAATAATTCTACTAGACCTCCTCTTTAACTCTAAACATGTAATCTGTAAGCATTTTTAAAGCATTCTCTATGGAGATTCTTAAAGTGGAGTTCCAATCCCCCAAACACGTTTTTTTTTTAAAAACTGCTCTGCATTTGTCAAAACATGTAGATTAACAAATACTACATGTCATATGTGTTGCAATTTTACTATCTTTAAAAATAGTTTTGCACTTACTGACCTCAGAAGCAGGCAGGTTCCATTTTAGCTGTGGGCATCTGTTTTCATTTCCGGGATTTCCTCTCGATTTCGCGCATGCGCAGTAATGCCACTGAGCGGCTCTCCGTCTTCCTGACAGGTTGCCATAGCAATGTCGGCATCGGCGGAAGTTCCCGCCCCATTGCTATAGCAACCTTTCATCAGACACGTTTGCGTCTGCAAATAACGCAAGATTTCGTCAGTAGGCGATTCGCAAGTACTTCTGGGATACATGACGCCGCTATCCCAGGAACCCATGCGAATCGCCTAGTGACGTAATCGCCTAGGCTAGGAAGGGGTGGAAGTCATGAAAATATTGAAAATAAAAAGGTATTTACAATCATAAAAAAAATAAATATGGCGATTGTGAAAAGTATGTGCTAAGGGCATGCAGCACAGACAAAGTATAAAAAATGGGTGGAACTCCGCTTTAAGTACTGACGTTTGGCACCATTCCACAACTGTGGAATTTTAAAGCGTGACATGTTTGGTATCTATTTATGCGGCGCAACATCATCTTTCACATCATACAAAACAATCAGGCTTACTTTACTGTTTTTTTTTTTTATTCATGAAACAGTTTCATTTTTAAAAAAAATGAAAAAAAAAAAATAAAAACATGCCCCCTTCTATGACACTGCAGTAAAGGCGTGCCTCCAGTGAAAAATTTTTATTGGACAGCTTGGGCCAATGGTGCTTTACCATTGGATAAGGCTCCAAGCTGTCCATTGAGCTCAGTGCCTCTGACGAGTGAGGAGAGGCACTGTGAGCTCATCTTCTGCTGCAAACACAGTGTGTCAGCTTGTATTTAAACTGAGATAGAAACAACACCCACTCCAAGCTACTTATCTCTTCCAGCCTGTGTGCAAGACCATTGATGGGTGCAGCCTCTGCTGCATGGACATGTAGAAGGAAGTCACTGGATGGCCGCACTCCAAATAAATAGATCTTTATTGATAATGTTGATAAAATCCATACAGTCACAAAGGCATCATACAAATACGGTGAAAACACGCGGCTCACGCGTTTCACGTCTCGCAGGGACACTTAGTCATAGCCAAATGTGACATTTGGCTAGTGAGGCCATCCAATGACTTCCTTCTACTTGTATTTAAACTGGCCGCTCTGTATGTAGCTTCTGACAGGCCCTGCAAGGAGCCCCGTATCTCCAGAATCATAGGTCATAGGAGCCCCAAATTTTTACCAGTGGTGGGGTAGGACTTCAGCTACCTACCTACCAAATTCTCTCTGACCCCAGGTTGCCAAGCTACGACCCTCAATGTCATTCTTTTTTTAAATTTTTATGTTCATGGCAGGTGAGGCTCTGCCTCCCCTGACTGCACGTCCCTGATCCTGTAGGGTGCTATACAAGTCCAGGGCAGTGAACCTGAGCTGGGGGATTGAGTCCCTGAAGGCCCCCTGGACGAAGCCTGTCATGATGGATGTACATCCCCCTGAGTAGCCTTGCTGGTATGATCAGCATAGCTAGTAGTAATAGTAGGAATGCTAGTCCTACTATTTAGGGGGAAGAGTCTGACTTCCATGTCAGATTCTCCCCCTGCCTGCTGATTGAACATTGAAGGAACATCATTGTGATAATGAGATCTGTGCTTTGCCAACTCTGCTCTTTCCTCCTATCAGCAGACTCCAATTGTCGACTGACAGCACTGCAGTGCATCCTATATGGCTTAGGCTGTTGGCCTTCTGTCTCTCAATCTAAATACTGCTGTGCTGAGGTTCATTAGAAACTAATAGTAAAACTGATTCAGCTACTGAGAATTGGTTTGTTTAAAAATACATCTAAAGCCCAACTATAAGCAAATAAAAAAATGATCCCTTGCAGTGGGACTGTGCCCGCTCTGCAAGGGTTAATTGCTGAAGGGGAATAATAACAGAAAATATAATATACTTACTCGATCCTCCACTTCTGCCTGCAGCTAGACTGGTCCATGAAGCTTCTGCAACCCCACACTTCTGTGGTCCAGAGTCCTGACATCTTCTAGACCAGAGAAGGGTCCATAGCCCTGCCATGGATGTGAGGAAGCTGAGAGACAGTCCACCACACGGATTGTAGGGGAACATCTATAAACTACTAACAGTATAACCCTCTTAGCAACAATTGACCCCCCCCAACAACATAAGACCACCCCAGTAACAATAGATCTCACACCAGCAACAACAGACCCCCCCAGCAATAGAACCCCCCAGGCAACAATAGATCTTCCAGCAAACTGCAATAGTAGACTCCTCCCTCAACAGTAGGTTCCTCCCAGCAACAAGTGATCCCCCCAACAACATAAGACCCCCCAGCAACAATGATCCCCCACTAACAATAGCCCCCCCTGCAACAACAATAGAGCCTCCCCAAGTAACAACTGGACCCCCAGCAGCCAGCATCAATAGACCCTCCAGCACACCCCAGCACCCATTGTCATTGCATACATTTAGTGCTGGTGATGCCAGAACTGCGTTCCCCCCGCGTTCCTGCTGAAAAAAAGCCCTGATTGTTAACCTCCCTGGCGGTATGACTGAGTCTGGAATTTATTGCTGAAAGCGGTACAATTATTTTGCATGAAAATTTGGCGTTTTATATTGTAGGCCTGTAATTCTTAGGAATAACTCACTTAAATCTGTCCAAACAACAGTCTAGTAGACATCCCGGGTATGAAAAAGTTTGAAAAATGAAATCATAAATTATATTATAATAAATAACTAAAAATAATTATCAAAACTAATAATATAATAGTAATAAAATTTATTCAATAATGTAATCAAACCAAAAACGCAGAAATTTGCTCAGTTGCAGAATTGTCGCTGTCGTCACTTTCAGTTTCTGATGATAAATTTCCCCAAAAATCAGTATCACTCAATTCTGCAAATCATTCTTATTTACTATCGCTGTTTTCTAGCTGATCAAAAACCACTTTTGACGCAAAGGGACACTTTTTGGTTGCCATGGACATTCTCATGTTTCCAGGCAGAAAGAATGACATATATAATATAAAAGTGCATGCAGGGCACTGGGCAAACCACTAGGGACAAAGGGGATGTGAAATTATTTCATACAGTAATGTAATCTATAAGATTACAGTGTACTGTATGTGTGCTGTGTGTGTTTCACTTTTTGAATTTCCCGCCGGTCTCCGCCCCCGTGCGACGCGACGCTCGCAGGAAACGGAGCCCGGCACACAGAGACATCGGAGCGGCGGACACAGCTCGCAGACACGCTGACACCGCGGGAGGACATCGCTGGACCCAGGGGACAAGGTGAGTAGCATTGCCTGGATCCAGCGATGCAAGCCCGAGTGTGGCTTGGGGTTACCGCTCTTGGTACTGAAAATCCACCCCGAGCCACACTCGGGAATACCGCTAGGAAGGTTAAGCAACTAATTGGAATGGCCAAAAACAGCTGGTTGGCCACTGACCATAAAATTTATATGCAACTATATTATCCTAAGGGCCAGTTCACACAGGGGTGATCCGACTTGTGGGGCGACTTTGCTAGGCGATTTGAAAGCAACTTCAGCCCGACTTTGGGGCAACTTATAGCGCGACTTGAGGTGACTTACAATGCGACTTCATGCCAGGCGACTTTGCTGTGGCCAATCAGAGAAGGGAGGGAGGGGGTTGCCCTAAAATAAATTCTATTCTTTTCACTGTGAAGTCGCTTCTGTTTAGATGGGGGAATCGACTTGGAGACAACTTCCATTGATTTCTATGGGCACAAGTCGGATAGAAGTCGCCTCCAAGTAGTACAAGAACCTTTTCTGAAGTCGGAGCGACTTCAGTAGTGTACATTTAGACCGCTCACATTCACTTCTATAGGATTTCACTTGGCAAGCGACTTGGGGCGGCTTGGAGCGACTCCCAAGTCGCTGTAGTGTGAACCGGCTCTAAGAGTAGATACTTAAAACTGGCAATAGCCAATAGAAAGGCAACTTACGATCTGCAGGAGGTCTCACATTATGGAAATTGACATTTCTGGCAAAAGCGCTGGGTTTCAGTGTGATGAGGAAGTGGATGAAGCAGAGGATTAGGAAATTCAGTATCGGCATCCTGTCTTGCGGAATCTTCAGCTCCTGTGAATTGCCGACTCTTCACACCTGCATGAAACACAAGTGGACTTCAATCGTTTATCGCTACAAATTGACAAACCCAAATATTTTTTTGTAGATCTGCCCATCTATGGCAAAGTCTCATACTGCAAATTATTTTCTCTGATGTCACCAAGAACAGCCTAGTGGCTACCACTCCTGGTAAAATGCTGTATCTGAGCTATAAAGCAGATTAGTATGGATGCACTATTGGGGCACAAAAGGAAAGATATACATGGCTCCTTCTACTACACCTAAATCCCAATTGGGTGAACCTTCAGTTGAAATCAGCTATATACCTTCCAGGTGCTTAACCACTTCAGCCCCGGAAGGATTTCACACTTTAGGACAAGAGCACTTTTTGCGATTCGGCACTGCGTCACTTTAACTGACAATCGCAATTGTCGTGCGATGTTGTACCCAAACAAAATTTGCGTCCTTTTTTTCCCACAAATAGAGCTTTCTTTTGGTGGTATTTGATCACCTCTGCGTCATTTCTGATTGCCGCTATAAACAAAAGAAGAGCGACAATTTAGCAAAAATGAGGTTTGACACGTTATTTATATGGCAATTTCATTTGAAGATTTTTAGTCCACATAGCGCCGCTCCATATTGTACGTTGAATTTTGCAAAAAAAAAAAATTTTTCTTACTTTTTGCTAAAATACAAATCCAAAAAAAAACAAAAAACTTTTTTTTCATCAGTTTTATATTCTTCCTCATATTTTTGGTAAAAAAAAAATAAATAAAAATTGCAAATCGGCATTTATTGGTTGGTTTGCGCAAAAGTTTACGAATGATGAGAATTCATTTCTGGGGGTTTTTTTTTTATTTTTTACTAGTAATGGCGGCAATCTGCAATTTTTAGTGGTACTGCGATATTTCAGCGGACATGTCGGACCATTTTTACACTTTTTTGGGACCATTGGCATTATACAGCGATCAGTGCTATAAAAATGAACGGATTACTGTGTAAATGCCATTGGCAGTAATGGGGTTAATCTGGAGGGGGCGCTCTAAGGGTTAACTGTGTTCCCTCAGTGTGTTCTAACTGTATGGGGGCTGGGCTGGCAGGGCGAGGGGAGTGATCATGGCTTCCATATACAGGAAGCCTGTGATCACAGCCCTTCCCCCTCTATGAGAACGGAGATCCGTGTTTACATACACGGACCTCCGTTCTCTCACTGCGGGGGAGCCATCGCGGGTAGCCGGGGGAGATCGGGTCCGCCCTACCCCCCCCGAACACAGTAAGCGTGAACACAATACTCGTTATCGCGGCCGCCGTCCTGCGACGGCGTTTTGCGATAACGAACCATCTTGCCGCCGTCATGCTGCAGCGGGCGGTTGGCAAGTGGTTAAAGTGTTACTAAACCCAATAATATGAAAATAGTTTATCTGCCCCCCCCCCCCCCCCAACAGTGCCCACAGCTTACAAATCTTTTTACATTAAAATATTGCCATTATATACATTTTTGGCTGATCTGTATACCACAGTCACATGATAAGCTGCAGGGTCTGCCCAGTGCTCAGTTTTCAGGTAGGAGATTTCCACTATAGCCTGTATACACACCCACTTGTGTGATGTCAATATCATGTGACCTGGCTAGCTCTGAGAACAAGGAAATATTCTCTGCAGCAATAGAGACCAAACTGAGTATGTGCATCTTTACTACCCTCACTGTGTATTATCTGGCCTTGCCAAGAGAGGTGGTACAGGAGGGAAGGATCTGTCCATATAAGATCAAAGAGACTTTTTACACAATGCAGAGGATTAACCCCTTAAGTTCCACAGTGATTATAACAAGCATGTTATTCCGCATATACAGGCTGATTTTACTGTTGTGGGTTTAGTAACACTTTAAAAACAAAAGGTGTTCAATGTCTTACAGTACATTTTCTTTCTAAAGAAACTACAGCCTGAGTAGAGAAGCCTGTCCCCTGCCGACAGCTACAGAGTTGGGACCCTTGCTCTTTGTGGGGAAGCAGTAGTCTCTTTGCAGAGGTCTAACACACCCCCTGCTGAGTCAGAGCCAGAGTTCTCCAATCAGCAGGAAGCATTAGCTATCCTGATTGTAGAGCTATACTTCGGATTTAGTAGGGGGCGTTTTAGACCTCTGCAGAGAGACCAGTGCATCCTCACAGAGAGCAAGGGTCCCACTATGCAGCTGCGGACAGGAGACAGGCCTCTCTACTCAGGCTTTGGCTGCTTTTAAAAGAAAATAAACTGTAGGACATTGAACACCTTTTATTAGACGCACATGGAATGTACTTCACACCTATAGTTTGCCCATACTGCACAACAAGTAACAGGTTCACTTTATTGTAGGGCCTTTAAAACATCATTCCTTATTGTCCATGCGATCCATCACAGGACCAATCCCACTGCTGGACCACAGAGAAGCCTGATGCTTCTAGGTGTGGGGAAAGATATAGTTACATAGTTATGTATGACTCCCTACAAATTACAATGCACTGCTGAGTGCCTGAGAAGCCAACCATCAAGCTCTAGTACTGACTAAGGATGGGCTCGGGCGTGTTCGCAAGTGCACGTGCCCGAGCCCGCCAGAAGGTGAACCCGGCGCTGCGTTAATCACGGGCAGGGAGACATTTCCCCGATGTGCGGCTGCAGGGATCGGGGAATGTCTCCCTGCCTGTGATTAGCGCAGGGTTCACTTCCTGGCTGGGGCTCGGGCACGTGCCCTTGCGAACACGCCCGAGCCCATCCTTAGTGCTGAAATCTGTGTGCTGGGTGACCATGCATGGTCTGCTTAAGCTGGGCGTTGAGAATTTTTTTGTTTGTTCAGCCAATGGGCTGAATTAAAAAGAAATTACAGATTCCTCTATTGGCACAAGCGGGGTGAATTCACCCTGCTGGGACATTGTATTCTGACAGCGGGGACTCTCCTTTTTCAGAATACACTGATCAGCCACTGCAGCTGATGATCGACTTAAGTTTTCCAGCATGTTCGATTGACTTCTGTCAAACACAGAAGGTCACACACCGATTGAAATTTGTCTGGTAAATGCTGAACCAGCTGAGTTTCCATCCATCTATGCCCAGCAGGGCCATGGATAGGAGGGTACCACCAGTTCTCCTGTATGGAGCCCCAGCCATCAGGGGGGCCCAGGCAGCAGAGTGAATCAGATGGGGTAGATAGGGTGATTGGTGTGGTGGTGTGGGGGGGGCAATTACTGGAACGATCCCCTGTATGGCTCCCTCTGCAGCAGCTGGAAGCTGACTTCTTCTCTCCCTCCCGCTGGCTTTCAGCTGCTGCAGAGAGAGCCATACAATGTATCAGTTCCAGTAGTTACTCCCCCACCACATCGATCACCCTCCCTGTGCACCATACGCTTCCCCCCTGCTACCCAGGCCCCCCTGTGTGCCCCCCTACACCCGCATTGCTGCCCACTTCCTTCCTCTCCTCCCCCTGGCAGCGGCAGGCAAACAATAGGATTCTTCAAGATTGTGAGTGGAGAAAGGGTTCGGTAAATATGTCTTTTCCGGAACGAACACAATGAGTGATCGGTACCGATCACTCACTGTGTTCATTCATAACTGAAGCATTGACTGTATGGGGCTCCATGTCAGGTTGTCAGGATGCTCAGCTTTACACAGCACATTGTCAGGAGACCAGAGCTGCAAGGGAGAGTTTGGAGGGTAAGTAAATCCTTTTAAACTATAACTAAAGGCAAAACTTTATTTTCTAGTTTTGGACAGGGTGGAGACGGATTAGAACATGTCAGTTTTTATTGCTGTCTGTACCCCCATTAATAAGATTCACCCTCTCTATTTATCCTGTTTACCTTTATCATTGAGAGTGAACGTTTAAAAAAAAAATCCACATTTTGGGTTGTAACCAGAAAAGTAACAGAGGGTAAATCTTCCAAAGGGGACACTATTTCTGATGACCTGGGGGTCCCCAAGAGATTCCCTTAATGTACAGAGATTTCCTCTCACTTCCTGTTTGGCTTTGGGACAGGAAGTAAAGGGAAATCTCCCCAATGGGACACAGATGGTGGGAAAAAAAATCTGACAGGGGTTATAACCCTCCCTTACTCTATCCAAATGTCTAAATGAAAAATAAAGTCTTACCTATCGTTCTACTTTAAGGGTCCCTACAGTACACTGACCCAGTTTATTTTCCCAATACGTTCTCTAAGGGCTTTTACATACAGGGTGCTGGAACTTGTTTGAACCAAGTGCTTTCGCTCTCACCAAAATTCATGATAGCGCAGTACTATGCTTTTTGCTGAGGTGTGATTTGAAAAAATCATGCCTGCACATTTTTTTGCGCATTTCACGCTAATAGGGCAGCCCATTGAAATGAGATGCCGCAGTGCAGGAACGTGCAAAAAAGGACATGTGCTTGGATGCATCTCATGTTGTGAGCGAGCCCTTAAAGTGATTGTAAAGTCTCGTTTTCTTTTTTCATAAATAAATAATATTGTAAAGCGCTGCGCAAACTGTCGGCGCTATATAAATCCTGTATAATAATAATAATAACAAACATGTTATACTTACCTCCTCTGTGCAGTTGGTTTTGAGCACAGCAGCCCGGATCCTCCTCTTCTCGGGTCCCTCTTTGCAGCTCCTGGCCCCTCCCTCCCGTTCAGTGCCCCCACAGCAAGGAGCTTTCTATGGGGGCACCCGAGCCGAGCCACAACTCCAGGTATCCATTCAGACACAGAGCCCCGGCCCGGCCCTGCCCCCCTCTTCCATGATTGGCTAACTGACTTTGATTGACAGCCGCGGGAGCCATTGGTGCCGTTGCTGTGTCTCAGCCAATCAGGAGGAGAGTCCTTGACGACTAAGACACTCGTGGACATCACTGGAGAGAGAAGGGGTTCAGGTAAGTAATTAGGGTGGCTGCTACACACACTGAATGTTTTTTTCATTAAGATAAAAAAAAAACCTTCTGCCTTTACAACCTCTTTAATGAAGAGCAAACCCTTTTTTAGGATTTGTGATTCAAAACGTGGAGCCGTTGATCTTTTCTGTATAAAGAATGGGGTGCTATAAAACTGTATATGGCATGTGAATGTGAACACCCGATGCAGCAAGAAAAGTGAAAACACTTTACATTTTTTAAAATAATATTTCAGGACGACTCTCCGATAAATACACAATCGCTCGGCTTCTCATAGTATCTTTTTGGGATATTACAAATCTGTATCACACTTCCAGTATCCAGTAGCCGGTCACATAATCCCACATTCCTCCCCTCGGCTGGTCAGGCATAGCGTGGCTTTTGTTTGGACTGACATTGTTCGATTTTCTGCTCGCTGAACCCAGACAGCAGATCTCGAGCAAATATTCTGGGTGTTTCATTGTTTGGTCAGTGGGGGCATTTCAGGAAGTTCACGATACCTTGGCACAGAACCCGTTTACTCAGCGGGAATTCACAGGCCATTGAGACAATATCGCTGTGTACCCAACTGTATCCAACGCTGTACACACTGCCAATACCAGTGGGACTTAAAGGGGATGTATTGTCTTTGTACATGCCTTACATAAACATGTTATATGGTCAACTAAAGGAAACTGTGTAGATAACGTTATAGGTTTTAAAACCTTGTTTGTTTTGCAGAGCTGGTACTATACTGTATATATATATATATATATATATATATATATATATATATATACACACACACACACATATAGCAGGGATTGCTGCACTTAAAACGTTTATTGGACTTAAAATCCAAAGTTACAAATAGTCCATAGTATGCTGGACATTTAGGGCCCGTTCACACCTAGGCGATTTGCGATCCGACTTGTGTCGCCTCAAATCGCTTGACATCAGAAATCCCCTTGAAATGAATGGAGCTGTCTTAATATGCGCGTTCCGACTTCAAGGCGACTTCAGAAAAGGTTCCCGTACTATTTCAAGGCGACTTCTAGGTGATTTGAGCCCATAGAAGTCGCTTCCAAATCGGATCACCGTCTATAAAGAAGCGACTTTAGAGGAAAAAAATAATTTTTTACGGCAACCACAGGCATGCCACAGGCAAAGTCGCCAGGCATGGAGGTTGCTTCAGGTCGCGTTGTAAGTCGCCCCAAGTCGCGCTGAAGTAGCCTTGAAGTCTCGTTCAAATCGCCTAGCAAAGTCACCTCTGAAGTCGGATCGCCTAGGTGTTAACCGGCCCTAAATGATCCTAGAAGGTGGAACACATCATTCAATTAGTACTTTCCACAAAATCAAGTCCTTTCAATCAATAATGTGTTGGAGAGGTGGACACACAAGATACGATCAATTCCTCATGTTCCACAAATAAATCACTGACAAGATACCTGCGATGAAAAGCAAGATAATAAACACTACAAAAATGATCTATACAAAAATATCACATGTATAAAATTATATATATATACTGTACATACATGTGTATGTGTGCCCCCTCTATATGGATATATTTTTATACATGTGATATTTTTGTATATATCATTTTTGTGTTTATTATACATACATATATTCACAGTATATACATTGTTTTAAAAAAATTAGAGTAACATTTTGAAAACACATCAGATCTCAATGGGGAAAATTATCATGCTGGATATCTATACTGATCTGGACTGGGCCGGTTCACATCTAGGCAATCCGACTTCAGGGGCCATTTTGCTAGGCGATTTGAAAGAGACTTTAGAGCTACTTTGGGCATTACAACGCGACCTGAAGCGACCTCCATGCCAGGCGACTTTGCCTGTGGCCAATCAGAGAAGAGAGGGAGGGGAGTTGCCTACAAAAATGATTTTTCCTGTAAAGTCGCTTCAAAGTCGCTTCTTCATAGACGGTGATCCAACTTGGAAGTGACTTCCATTGACTTCTATGGGCTCAAATTACCTAGAAGTCGCTTTGAAATAGTACAGGAACCTTTTCAGAAGTCGCTCTGAAGTCAGCGGGTAAAAGCAAGTAAATGATGCAGCAGGCTAGTCCATTATGCTGAAATTTCACTGCAGCAACTAAAAATTGTACTCAGTAGTTTGTATGTCCTCCACGTGCTTGTATGCCTGCCTGACAACATCAGGGCATGCTCCTAATGAGACAACGGATGGTGTCCTGAGTAAGGAGTAAGGATGGGCTCAGGCGTGTTCGCAAGTGCACGTGCCCGAGCCCGCCGAGAAGTGAACCCTGCTCTGCACCAATCACAGGCAGGGAGACATTCCCCGATCGCTGCAGCCGCATAGGGGAAATGTCTCACTGCCTATGATTAGTGCAGTGCAGGGTTCACTTCTCGGCGGGCTCGGGCACGTGCACTTGCGAACACGCCCGAGCCCATCCTTAGTCCTGAGGTATTTCCTCCCAGATCTGGACCAGGGTATCACTGAGCTCCCCAACAGAGGTGCAACCTAGCGGCGTTGCATGGACCGACACATAATCTCCCAGAAGTGTTCTATTGGATTTAGGTCGGGCGAGCATGGGGGCCATTCAATGGTATCAATTCCTTCATCTTCCAGGAACTGGTTGCATACTCTGCCCACATGAAGCCGGGCATTGTTGAGCACCAGGAGGAACCCAGGACCCACTGCACCAGCGTAGGGTCGGACAATGGGTCCAAGGCAGGGATGCCAACCTCCTGCGGCATTTTTTACTGACAAAACATGACAAATTTACTGACAGAGCACATTTTGTTTACTGGCAACCTTAAAAATGACAGAACTTCTATTAAAAACGAACACAGTGAATATTTAAACAGTATAAACATGATATGGAAACACTGACAATACAAATAACATTTGCCAGATTTACACTTAAAAAGTCAACACAGCATGACAAATTATCAGTTCCTGATATTTACTGAAAGTTATTAAAAAATCACAGATTTTTACAAACTGTCAGTAAATTTACTGGCGGTTGGCAACCCTGGTCCAAGATCCTGATACCTAAAGGCAGTCAGGATGCCATTGTCTAGCCTGTAGAGGCTACCAGTGCCCCCAAAATACTCACTTGAGCCCCCTCTTGATCCACTGATGTGCATGAAAACCTCGGTTGTTCCGAGTCTCTCTCACCTCATTGGCTGAGAAGGCAGTGGAAGCCATTGGTTCTATATGTCTTATGGGCGCATAGAGCGGGGCTCTGAAGTAAGCATGCGCCAGTGCCCCATAGCAAGCGGCTTGCTATTGGGGGCACTGGTAAAGGGTGAGCCGGGTGCACCAGCGGGGGACCCAAGAAGAAGAAGATCGGGGCTGCTCTGTGCAAAACCATTGCACAGAGCAGGTAAGTATATAATGTTTGTTTTTTTTTTTACCGAAACTTAAGGGCTCATGAACACAGGACATTTTTACAGCTGCTGTTTTTGACTTCAGATGTTTTTTTTTTCTACAGTCAAACTCCCCAGAATGTATATGTCCATGCACACATAGGCTGTTATTAACTGTTTTTGGCTGGGGAATTTGTTGGCTGTAAAAAAACCCCAAGACCAGTGGGTTCTGAGAGGCGTTTTTCAGCTGTAAAAAGCTAATGGGGTTTTTGTAACGTTATTATAATGTCCAGTGTGCATGAGGCCTTAATATCCATTTAAAAAATATGTTACTCCAACATTTCATATTCCTGCTATGTGATTGCTGTATCATGTACTTGTATGAAAAAGTATCCTGCATTGCTTTGTTTGTGTGAAATCCCTGGTGTTGCTGCCACTCTGCTTTCCTATTAAAAACTGACCACACTACTCAGGATAGGACAGCACGGACAATTTTCCAGCTGTTCTGGGAACTCAGCTCCCCTCCAATGGTCAGACTTGTGCTAATAAGAATTAATGGCACCGCTGCACGTTTGCAAAAGTTCAGTGCTTTTCTATGCATTGCAGGTAAGCACGCAATTTTACCCGCATTTCCGCAATGCTGAAGTCTGACCGTAGCCTTTTCTGAGTCTGGGCACAGCAGATGAGGATACAACATGGCTGCACCCATAGTGAGTGTTGCATTGTCACTTTAATCCTAACAATGACAGACATGCAGGAAACATGTTCCTGGACCCGGCATGAGTGATCTGCTGCGTGTCTCTTTTTAATGGCTGTCAACATAGAGAGACAAGAGTTATTGAGAATCATCCACTATATCATATGTTCCCGTAAGCATTGTGAAAAGTCAGAACAAGATTCTGCTTTACGGTTCACTTGAAGTCAAACACTGAACGGGTGAAGGTTTTATTGTTCATCTGCAATGATGGCAATTGAGTTTTTCTTCTCAATGGTCACACCTTGTAAGCTCCTGGCACCACCCTGTGTATGCAATTCACGTACATCGCAGGCAGCGCACACTAGACATGGGGAACCGCATGCCCAATGAGGTTACTGGAGCTCCGAGATGTAAAGCAAACTTTATGAATGGAGCCAAGGGCAGAGTTGGGGCTTCAGTGATTGACTGACGTCATCGCGTATTGGAAGCCAACGAGAAGTGTATGCCATATGCCAGCTTGGTGACTCTTTTTTTTAATGCGCATTGTTTTTGCCTTTATGTGAGTGTATTTTGAAGGTAAATAAATTTACTGGTTGACATTCTACACTATGAGGAGTGTTTGTATGCTTGTTTCTGCCTGAAATCATGCTGCTGGGAGATGTAATAAGGCTGATCAATGAGTTGTTCTTATGGGAGGGCCTAGAACATATGTGGATAGATGCCATCTATGTCTGTATATACTGATCGAGCCTATAATGACCGCTATGAAAAAGGGGGTCATGCTGGTCTGGTAAGCATCTTGACATCACTTTGGGTGACGGTGGACACTGTTGATATCATTTATTTTGAAGAAGGAAGAATTTTATTCTGCACATTCAAGGGATTTTTTTTTTTGTTTTGGGTATCATTTTTTGGACTCTTGATGGGCATTATTTGTTTTACTATCTGAGCTATAATAATTGCATAACTTATCCTTGTATATTACTGAATAATTTAGTTATATGATTATATTTTGTTTAGCAGATACAGCTAATTTACACTATGGTGATATTGAGCACAATACTTGTAGTTTGATTACTGGCAGAGGGTGAAGCTGTTGTCAGACATCTAAGGTGCACACAAATGTGCAGGTGCTTCCCTGTGGGTGTCTATCTTGCAGTGTGCACATTCTTCACTGATACTGGCGCCAAGAGGCCTATAGAGGTTACGCAGCTGCACTGGTTGGTTGCGGTCTGATCTGCAGCT
Source organism: Glandirana rugosa (assembly GCA_018402905.1). NCBI lineage: Eukaryota > Metazoa > Chordata > Amphibia > Anura > Ranidae > Glandirana > Glandirana rugosa. Next base: position 1,274,241 of record BLSH010024038.1, read on the forward strand.
ATTACCCGTGTTCCCGAATCTGCTCCTGTGCCTGACTGACCCAGGTTGTCCTGACCACGTTTAAATGTTACCTGCCCTGACCTTGGCTTAGTTCTGGACTTCGTTTACCTCATGTGCTCCTGATTCTGTGTTGCCTACCTCTGCCTGTATCCTGACCAGTGGTGGCTGATGCTCCATTTTTTTTGGGGGGCGTCAAACAAAACCCCTACCCATGCGCCCCCCAGCCCCGCACTTACCCCATCCAGGTCGTGGATGGCTTCTCCCTCCGGCCAATCCGGTCACTTCTCCTCCTGGCCAATTTAGTCACTTCTCCTCCCGGCCAATCTGGTCTTAGGACCCACTTCCTGTCCTTATTGGCTGGGGGAAGAAGCAAGAAGACAATAGCGAATAGCCGTTTATGCCTGCATCTGACCGCCCATTGCTGACCTGGCTTGTCTGACCTTGCATCCAGTCATCTGTCTGCCCTGCTCTGCATACTGCCTGACTTCCGCTGTGTGCTGTCAGTCCTCCTGCACCTGCCACCAGCTGACAAGCATCTGCTGCCTACCCAGCCCAGGGTCTGCTGTTCCTGCTGCAATCTGTTGCTCCAGCTATCCGGCCCAACTCTGGTGACACACCTGCCCGCACCTCTGCAACCGGCAGAAAATCATACATGTATTCATATCTCTTAACTCTTAGGGCTGCTATTGCAACATCAGTGTTCCCTGGTATAAGAGGCCTCCCTCTACATGTTAGGCTCTGCCATAAGGTACGTGACAGTTACGATTCATGGGGGCTAACATATGTTATTAGGTTATTTCCTATGCTGGGCACATGCGAAAAAATACCATATTTTGCCACTAAATCGTGATAATTATCATAGGAATGTTTTGATACTTAGCGCCATCTGGTGGCCAAATGTGGTATTTTCTGTTTTAAAACAATGAAAAACATTTGCCCAACACGGGAGATGGTCTTATAGAATTATTTTTTTGCCACATTTGTGCAATAGGATGTACTTTCACTTTCAATGGGCAAGTTGCTATACAAATTTTACTTTATAAATACACCCCAAGTGAAAAGAAAAAAAAAGCCTGAAAACAAACAACACAGCCAACACATGTATGGACTGGTAAACTGCAATATATTAGATCTTTGTTCTTGGGTTTAGATAAATTTTAACACATCAATCATATATCCTTATAAACAGATTACCACTAGAGGTGGCTGCATACACAACATCACGCCTGTAAAAATGCACAAGTTAAAAATTAAACATACAAAATGTTAAAATAACAAAATGTGGGTGATCAGTGAACTCTATTCCATTTTTTTATTAAGTCCCCATCCTGCAGGGGTCTCCCATCCACCTGTATTTCTATCAGTGACAATAATACCCATCCATCCGTACACAAGGCACCGCACCCTGTACTCCACACTGCAGCCCTTCAGCCAGAAATCTCAGCTGTGCAAATACAACTCTGGACAGGAAACACATTATCACTCCACAAATACTGTGTTCCCTTCATTCTAGGGTTATTTCACAGGTCTTCCAGGCTTCATAATACATGTGCTAATTCCACTTAAGAGCCTTTCCAATGGTTGTCATAGTAGAAACACTTCACGTGCTTACAATAGCTTTATCATTATCTCATAACTCAAGCTGAAAATGCAAACCGGCTCTTAAACATGACCTGCTGTACATCACGCTGCTGTGGTGTCCCTAAGTTGCTTTATCTTTATAGCCTACTTATGCCGTCCATACATTTTGGTCAAAATTTAAACAGGGTTGAATAAATAATCCATTATATTCAACCTCTAATCAGTTTGAGGAGACCCTACTGCAGGGTTTCTCAACCAGAGGTCCATGGAACCCAAGAGTCCCTCCAGAGTTTGCTAGGGGTTCCTAGAGCAAGCAGCAATTTTCCCATAGACACCACTGATCCTTTTACCTATCTATAATGGGATAACTCCACATTGACCATAAGTGTAAGGAGCATTCTTCACACTAATGTATCATGAGTTGTAGATCTAGTCATTTTTAGCAGGGGTTCTCTGAGGCCAGAAGGTCATTTCAAGGGTTCCTCTGTGTTGGAAAGGTTGAGAAAAACCGATCAAGTGGAACATGTTGGAAAATACAACAGTTTTCTTTCAAATTGTTTGATGGGGTCCTGTCCTCCATTAAAGTGGTTGTAACCCTCATACATGTAATATGAGCAAAGCATATCTCTCTATAGTGTGTACTTGTCTCAATTCAGAGCACTAAGGGGTTGATTTACTAAAACTGGAGAGTGCAAAATCTGGTGCAGCTGTGCATGGTAGCCAATCAGCTTCTAACTTTAGCTTGTTCAATTAAACTTTGATAAAAGCTTAACTGGTTGATTGGTTTCTATGCAGAACTGCACAATATTTTGCACAGTTTTAGTAAATCAACCCCTAAATGTAATTTCTGTCTGCTGATTTGTTCTTCTGCTATCAGCGTGAATCACTTCTGACAATTTTTCCTGAAACCAAGAGAAAAAAGGTGAAAGGGGAGGGAACTCCAGCTGATTGACAGTCTCAGCTATGTTCCTGTGTAGTGTGAGGGGGGGGGGGGTGTCCCTCCAATCAGCTCTCAGACCTCTCCTCACCAAGCTCTGCAGTGTGTAATTTCAGCTCTCTGCTCCCTTTTTTTTATGAACTCTTGGCCCTGGTTCACATTGCCACGATTTGGCATGAGATCTCACATGTCAAATCACATTCCAAATCGGCAGCTACTGCCGGCAATGGCACCATCCGAATTGGTGCAACACCGCATTTGCAGTGCCGCACCAATTCTCAAAAGTAGTTTCTGTACTACTTTTGGCAACTTCGGGGTGCGATTTCAATGGACATCTGTGCAGAGACCCACACAAATGTCTCTGAAATTGCCCCCGAAGTCGGGACTGACATGCCTGAATGAAATCGTTCAACTAAACTCGCACGATTTCATTCCTGCTGTCAGTGGGAACCTAGGCTTATACAAGCTTTTAAATTCAGCACCTTGAATGGATGTAGAGAAGAGAAGACTGCAGACAGACGTGTAAAGCTTGCGTAGGAGGATGTGTTTCATCTCTATGTATCACCCGGGGATAGTGGCTTCACTGGGTATATGTAGGGTTTACAACCACTTAAATTTGTTTGGTTACAACTTTTTGGCAATCTATTAAATCTTTTTATTTAAGGTACAAAACCAAAGTTTGCTGGTTGATCGAATTACTTGAAAGTAGGTAGGCCTTCATTCTCCCAATCACTTTTGATCAGTGGCCACAAACCGGTTGATATTTCCGGAAGTCTATCCATATGGGCAGCATAAAAGTAGACCTGTAGTATGTTAAAAAAAAAGTTTTAATTTGTTGTCCCCGTCTCCAGAGGACAAAAGTACATGTAGCACTTTGTCCCATCTTTCTATGTGGTCTCCAAGCCAAAGGTTATGTGGTCATCACCACCACTGCTACCCAACCACACAGCTAGCTAGGAGATGAATAACTGAGCCTTGATTGACAGCACTTGCCTCCCGACACAAGCACCGTCACCAAGGCCTCATGCACATTGGACGTTTTGCCAACTCTCCTAGAAGGCTATACTCCGGGGAGCAGCATTTTGGCAGAAAAAATGATAAGTGCTTGTAAATGCATGTAACGCTATTAGGTACGTCAAGCGCTTGGGTGCTAATTCATTTCATTGGCCAGAATAAATTATTATTCTGGCCATTGAAATGAGTTAACGCTTAAGTGCTAAACACGCCTAGTGTTAATGCATGTTTAGTTGTGTTGACAGGCATGAAGCATTTTTTCTGCCAAAACGCAGCTGCTCCTGGACGCACTGGCAGTAGGGTTTTTTTCTACCTTTAAACTCTGAAAGCCTATGTGTGCATGGACACATAGGCTAACATACAGAGGCATGCAGAGGCGTTTAGAGGCAGGGAAAAAAAAGCCAGACGCCACTTGGAGTAGCTGAAAAAACATCCAGTGTGCATGAGACATAAGAAAGCAGGGGGGAGGGGGCATGGCGGTTCCCTCTGTCTTTTCATTGGTGCTAGGACCCAGGAAGCTGGGCCACACAGCGTCATGGTTACTAGGACACTGGCAGCTGCTGCACAGCATTATTGGTTGCTAGGATGCTGGTGGTTGAGCTGCATCATAACAACCAGTGGCCTAGCCGCCTGAGTCTGACCAAAGAATGCCACTGTCTGGCCCAGTCACCAGTCTCCTAGCGACCAATTAAAAGACAGAGTTAGTGGAATGGGAACTAAGTAGGAGCCCTTTAGCTGACACACCCCCTCTCCCAGGCGCACTCACTGAACAGGGGGTGGTGGAAACTGAACTCAAGATTAGTAACACCCACAAATTTGGCTCCTATCACGGGAGGAGCAGATAAACTGGAAAGCAAGGAATAAAGAATGGATTTTCTTCACATTTCAATACTGGCTAATTCAGGCATTTAGACTTGAAAGTACAGACTTGTATTGTACATTTTTTAAATGGTCATGAGAGTTCTCCTTTAAACTAAGCTTCTTCTGGACAGAAGGCACCAGTGGTGGCTAGTGGTATTTTTTTTGGGGGGGCAGTGCACAGAAAGCCACCCTCCTCCCCACCGGTCGGTCACCCAGCAACAACACTTACACAGGGCGCCCCACTGGGTGACCGGCTTCCCCTGTGACTCCTCTCCTCGCCTCTCCTCACTCCTCCAGTGTAGCTTCTCCTCGAGCTTCCCTCTGAGTGATGGATGGGCGGCCGGCTAGCTTCCCCTGTGTCTCCTCTCCTCACGTCTCCTCCCTCCTCCTCCCAGCGGCCAGCGTAGCCTCTCTTTTTGGCCAATCAGAAAACGGGAGCCGCTTCCAGATTGGCTGGAAGGAGAATTAGTGCAAAAATAGCGAATATTCATTCGTTATTGTTGCACAACTGGGTGGTCTTTGGGCCCCGAGCCCATCCTATTTTAAAACTTATTAGAGCCTCTGGCTGTAATCACATACTTAAACCCTTCCCCCCTCCCAATTGAAGTCAATGCATCCGGCGCCCTGCATGTAGATTAGGGGGCTGGGAGCATGGATTAGGGGAGCGGTACCCGTGGGCCCCCTATGGATGGGCAAATGCACCAAATGTTTGTAGAATGTAGCTTTATGTATCCCATAACCCTCTTTACTGTCCTGGCAGACCCCCCAGACATTTCTATACAAACCTTCTGGAATTCAGCACTTCCACAGGCTTAGGAACTGAATGCGTTAATTATAAATAAGAAGCAGGAAGGCTGCGACTGTATCTGAAATCTATGGCGCTGCACCAAACTAAACATCGACATTGATAAGTAAAATCATTTCCAATATTTACTGCACACAACAAACAAAGCTGATTTTCTCTAGGAGTTATCGGTGTACACAGGGGTGATATCACTTTCTCATTAATGTATCGCTGCTGTTGTGTTCCTTTGTTTAATCACCTTGAAATAATTCATTCAGATAAGATTTATAATAAAAAAAATATGATTACTAAGGCTATGCATGACATGTCAGCTTATCTGGGTGTAATGGTGTACTACCCTACATTACAAACATCGACACTATGGGGTTCATTTACTAAAACTGGAGACTGCAAAACCCAGAGCAGCTCTGCATAGAAACCAATCAGCTTCCAGGTTTTATTGTCTAAGCTTAAATGAAAAAGCTGAAGTTAGAAGCTGATTGGCTACTATGCACAGCAGCACCAGATTTTGCACTCTCCAGTCTTAGTAAATCAACCCCTATATGCAAGGGAAGAAGAAGAACACTTAGTCAACGCTGACCTGAAAAGTTCATAAAATATACTGGATTAAGAGAACTCCGCCACGGCTTGCTATTACATAAAATGTAATTAGTGGTTTATAGAAGAAGCTAAATGCTGGGATTACTTAGAGAAGTATGTAGAAATAAATCCACACGCACAATTTAAATGCTGTGGTAAGCCCTGGTCACATTGGTGCGATTTGGCATGCAATTTGACAATTTGGTACGATTTGGCAATTGCCGGCAATGGTCCGAATCGGTGCGATGATGCATTTGCGGGGCCACACAGATTCCCAAAAGTAGTTTCTGTACTAGTTTTGGCGATTTCAGGTGCGATTTCCATTGACATCTGTGCAGCAACCCGCACATATGTCTCTGATATCGCACCTGAAGTCGGGACATGCGGGAATGAAATGGTACGAGTTCAGGTGAATTCGCATAATTTCATTCCAACACCAATGTGAACCTAGGCTTAATCACGGTTAACTAAAATGCTGGATATACAGTTTTGCAATATTTTACAATTTGGGATATAATAATGTGAAAATATTGCCAAGTCAGTTTTTTGGTAGACTAATGATAGGCAGTTAATATTTGTCCTTTAACCACTTCAGCCCCGGAAGGTTTTACCCCCTTAATGACCAGCCAATATTTTGTGATACGGCACTGCGTTACTTTAACTGGTCGCGGACGTCCGACGCTGTACCTAAAAAAAAATGTATGTCCCTTTTCCCTCAAATAGAGCTTTCTTTTGGTGGTATTTGATCATCTCTGCGTCTTTTATTTTTTGCGCTATAAACCAAAGATAGGCCAATATGTATTCAGCAACATATTTTAGGTAAGGAAAATCCCATTTAGCGTATATGGATTGGTTTTCACAAAAGTTATCGTGTGGTACAAACTATGGGATATTTTTATGGCATTTTAATTTTTATTTTTACTAGTAATGGCAGCGATCTATAGCGGGACTGCAACATTGTGGCAGACAAATTGGACACTAAGTGACACTTTTTGGGGACCAGTGACACCAATACAGTGATCAGTGCTTAAAAAATGCACTGTCACTGTATAAATGACACTGGCAGGGAAGGGGTTAACATCAGGGGCAATCAAAGGGTTAATTGTGCTCCTATGGAGTGATTTCTTTATTTTGAAAACTATTTTTTATTGTACTTTTCCAAACGCAAGGTACAAAACAGAGCCTATTGCGCATATCCAGGCTCGCACATACAATACAACAACAGACCTTAAGCTACTATACAAGGGGACAAAATAAAAAAAAAAGGAGGGAGGGGAATAAACGAAACGTACGCTCTAACCACCTATGCAAGATGAGAAACACATTTTTCCTATTTGATCTCAAGGGGTTTTTCAGGGCCTAGTTCACTACAGAGATGATTGCTCCCACAAAGCCTGTGTACCCAGTGAACGGCTTGTCTGTGTTGCATAAGGTCAAAGTCCCATTAACCAAGAGTCATTGAAGTTCTAAACAAAGGAACAGCCTACTCGTCTACAGTGTCTACATTTGTGGGATTTTACCCATATGTCCCATATTTTGTGAAATTTCTTATCACAACCCCTAGACAGGTAAGTGGCCTTATACAGTGGGAGGGCAGAATATATTAACCGCTTCCAAAAATTGACTGATGGCGCAGCAGGAGATTCCCACCGAAGTATTATTACTATACAAGATTTATATAGTGCCAACAGTTTGTGCAGCGCTTATGGCTTTACGTGCATATTAGAGTAGCAACCCCAGGAGTGTCCTGGCTGCTCGGCTATGAGCCAGGTGGTCAACCAGACCCAGCAGGCACACCTCCACCGACAGTGGGATCCTGATGGTAGTAACAGTGTAGACACTACAATATTTTTATCTGGGAACATGTCCAGAGTACATGAATAAAGTCTGCTGCAGGTACAACGCACCACCACTGCTGCCCCTGATCACACTCCCCTCTACCACCATTCCACCCCACCGCCACTGATTACAACACCTCCACTGATCCCATCCACCCCACCACCACCACTGATCCCACCACCACCACTGATCCCACCCCCCCCCCCTCTAACCACCACCAATACTGCCACTGATCTCATCCCCCCACCACCGCCACTGATCATATCCCCCTCCCACCATCAACACCACTACTGCCACTGATCCCAAGGGGGCATTCAGGTGGATGAAAGGGGGTAATCTGGAGGCATTAATGGGGCACTCTGGAGGTACTGTTTTAGTACCTCCCTACCGCTTCTTTACAGCAAATCTCCACCCAACTCCCCTATCGTTTTTTTTTTTTTTTTTCATTTCACCCCCCCGCTTACCGTGAGGTGGGATCTACACTTCAGATACTTATCCATTAGGCAGGTCCAGTGTTGTCATGCCTGCCACCGGTCAGTCCCACACTGTCATGTTGTTTCTGATGTCATTGAGAGGCCCACCGGCTGTTCGAGGTTCAGCCAGCAGGCCTCCCGTTGACGTACCACTAGACCCACCCCCCTCCTCCTCTTTGAATGAAACATTAATGAAACGCTTGGTTGCAGCAAGGCCGCATTGATTTTAATGGATGATTTGACAGGCAGTAACTCCTGTTAAGTCCATAAGCCACATTTAATTTGAAGCGATGCAAGGAATGGAGACTGGGGCATATGTATAACAACCTCCAGCTGTATGTTAGATTTAAGGTGGTGAGTAAAATTGTGGCTCAGCCATTTGTGTTTACTACCCCCAGGGCGCCCATGTGAAAGAGGCTTTAGACAGTTGTTACCCAAACAGTTGACATTATTACAGTAATCAGTGCTAAAAATATGCACTGTTATTGTACTAATGACACTGGCAGGGAAGGGGTTAACACTAGGGGTGATCAAGGGGTTAAATGTGTTCGCTCATTTTGTGTTCTAACTGTATGGGGGATGGGCTGCCTAAGGAAACACACAGATCCATATTCCTGCATAGCAGAAAGACCGAATCTGTGTGATCTCACCTGCCAGAACGGAGATCTGCCTTAAATACACAGGCAGATCCCCGTTCTGTCACTGCGGGGAACGATCGTGGGTGGCCGAGTGGCATTGAGTCTGCCCCACCAGCTGCTTGTCTCACCCGCACACCCACAATAGTGAGGAAGGAGCCAACCTGCCTCAGTATAATGACGACGGCCAGCCGGCCGGCAAGTCGTTAAAGCGGAGGTCCGGGCTAAAAAAAAAAATTAAAAGTCAGCAGCTACACATACAGTAGCTGCTGACTTTTAATATTAGGACACTTACCTGTCCTGGAGTCCAGCGATGTCCTCTTCCCCCTCCCCCCCGAAAGGTGCCAAATGTGACACCTGAGGGGGGGAGGAATCCAACCAGCGGAAGTTCCACTTTAGGGTGGAACTCCGCTTTAAGTCAAATTTTCCCCAAAAACTCCAACATGGAAATGGTTAAAGCTGAACTCCAGGGCACAACAACTTTCATTTAAATATATCCCACAAAAGCCACATAGGATATAAATCTACTTTGTGTGCTTTAAATGCCTTTGCAAATGTAGATATTACCTTGTAAAAGTAGCAGTGATATCATTACAGTGCTGTTCATAGCCTGTGCAGAGAGAAGAGCTGGTGGAGCGGTGGCCCAGTGGCTCCACCCACTACAGGCTTCCTACAGGAAGGGGCGGAGATGAGACCAGTCCCCCTGCACAAGGAGAGAGAGCAGCAGTGAGCGGTCTTTATTACAGGAAGCTCCTGAACAGAGGCAAAGTTTCATTCTGGATTACTGCACAGATCTGGAAGAAATACACAAAGCATAGCAATATTCAAGGAAGAATACGCATGGATCTTGTATTTAGACAACAGTTGCTTATCCCGGGATTCAGCTTTATTCCTGCCTGTTTGTCATCAATGGAACAAAATGACAGATGGGAGGGATCACGTGTCATTCTACATTATGAATGAGCTGGTTCTTGTAAAGTTAATGAATAAACTAAATTGATTTATGCCACTGTGTTCTATTACTTAATAGTTCATTGTTAGCTGATTACATGTTAATTAAATGCAGTGCATTAACCACATAAATCAGCTCACACCATGGAAAATAAAAAGAGCTCCTAGGAATGAGGTATTAGAGTGGAAAATGTATACACAGAACCCATCATCATTATCATCATATCCTAGCTAAAGGTTTTACATTTTCATTATAACAGTGAATGTAAAGAGCCCAATAAAAGCTCGCAATCCAACCATTTCAATCATTGCTTGGGACAATCAGACTCTGCCTTGGTGTTTTGTCTCCATGAAGGAATTTGTGAAGCTGTTTTGAGAGCATTCATTTCAGTATCAGATAATCAATTATATCAGAAAAAAAAATTGTCTTTTATAAATAATTAAGTAGGATCAGGGCTTTTTTTCACAGGGAACACGAGGGAACGCAGTTCTGGCACCTCCAGCTATTAATGTATGTTGTGGCAGGAAGGGCTGGGTGTACTGGAGGGTCTATTGATGCTGGCTGCTGGGAATCTATTGTCACTGATGGTGTTCTTTTTTTGTGGGTGTTAATTGTTGCTGGTGGGGAGTCAGTTGTTGCTAGGAGGGATCTACTGTTGAGGGAGGAGTCTATTGATGCTAGCTGCTGAGAGATCTGTTGTTGCTGATGGGGGTCTCTTGTTGCTGGGGTGGTATTTTCTTGTCGGGTGTCCTTGGTTGCTGGGAGGGGGAAACTATTGTTGTGTGGGGGATCTATTGTTGCTGAAG
>BLSH010024038.1:1287870-1325542 GCA_018402905.1 Glandirana rugosa
AATTAATTTTATTAATGTCACGGTAGTAGGTGTATGTATTTATCTTCCTTGTTACATTTAATTTCATACACAAATCATAGTGAAATTTCACTGAATACAAGACATCCGATCTTGTAGAACCGGTTAAAATCATCGAGTCATTACGATGATTTTAGTGACGACAATCCTCAGTAGCTCAATCACACTAATATTACTATTGATTAATCAAGAGCCACAAATCAAATGGAATAAATAGCTCCCTATGCTGTAAGCTACATTAGTAGCATGTAGTAGTGATTAATCACACATGATCAGAGCATTATGCAATCATGTCCTTTACTGCTGATATGTGCTACTTGTGTAGCCAACATCATAACAGGCAAGGTTCCATCTGTTTAGTAATTATCTTCTATGCCAGTGATTTTAGTAGCATTACTGAGCTACTAAAATTGGCCAAGATGTTCTAGCCTACAGAACATAAGTCACTTTAAAGTGATACTAAACACATACTTTAATTTACATTGTTCCTTCTATTTATGTATGTGGATGATGGCACTGTAATTATTTTAATTAAACATCTACAGTAAGTACCTTTTCTCCTAATTGAAATACAGCTGTCACATGACCCAGAACATTCCCAGCCTGTCTGCAGGGAAACATAAGCAGGCGGAGTTTCTAGTCCTCTGCTGCTGGTCACATTTAAAAAGGAAAAAAAAAAAACAACCTTTGGAATACAGAGTAAAAATAAATAATTGAGATCAATAAACGGTTTTAAATTGTCATACAAATATATATTTGAAATCAAATCTTTATTCATTTTTCACAGTAACATGGTGTGGGCGGATTTATGCCAGTCACAGGCTGTGTCATGCCCCTCCTGCCTTTGACTTAGAATAAGAGGGAGGTGAAGCCTTCATTAATCTACATGTAATATCCCACCCGCATTGTGTTTAGCTGGTTAGTGGGCACGGAGGAGGAGGGAGGGAGTGGACTGCCGTTTACCACTGTGTATGCACTCACACGTGTGACTCCATAGTCATATGGGCTGCTCAGATGTGATAGGGAGGAAATGCTCAGCATAGAAACGTGCTGAAAACTGAGCATGTGCAGAGCTGCCAACACTGCTCTGCAAAATCTCCAACTGAATTGGGGACATGAACAGAAAGGGGAGATAGAGAGCAGTGGGATCAACCAAGGTTTTTTGCAGAATACAGAAAACTAATCTCATAGAGAGTATGAACAGCATGCAATACACCATTTGTCGATAGTTCTTTATAATGTGGGTTTAGTGACACTTTAAGTGCCAGTTCACACCAAAACAGTTGGATTGGAACACACAAAAAGTATTGCATGCACTACTTTTGAAAAATGCAACACACCAAATTGCATGGTACTGCGGTACCATGAAATCTGGTGCCCCTCAAACACCTCGTTTGCGATCTGCATTTGGGATGCTGTTAATGTACTGGCACTCGCAGCAGATCACAAAGGCAATGCATTTTGAACGCAGTGCAGGAATCGCGCACGGAACGCACCCCTCCCTCGTTGCCTTCTGGTGTGAACCAAACCTTAACACTAAAAGAAGCACAGTGGGTCGGTGGTTAGCACATGTATCTTGCAGGATTGGGGTCCTTGATTCGAATCACAGACACATTACCTGCAAGAAGTTTGCATGTTTTGTGCTTGCTTGTGTTTCCTCCCACACTATAAGACATGCTGGCAGGCTATTTAGTTCTTGCCTAAACTGGCCCTAGTGTGTATATACCTGTGAGTAAGGGACCTTAGATTGTAAGCTCCTTCAGGGCAGGGACTGATGTGAATGTACAAAATGTAAACTGCTGTGTAAATTACTGGTGCTATATAAATTCCTGTAACTTAATAAATATAAACATATTTAAGTTCAGTAAAAAGCTAAGAGCTTAAAAGAGAGATACGGGCTGTAGAAAAAAAAAAAAACATTTATGCTCGCCTAGGTGGATTCAGCATCCCTTCGTTGCTGTATCTGTCCCCCGCTGGCTCTGCACAAAGAACTGAGCAATCAAATACAGTAGTTGCTCAGTTTTTCCCCACCACTCTCAGCAGAGAGCCATGACTGTCAGTCACCGGCTCTCTGCTCTGCCCCTCCAGCACTCACTGGAGCGCTGGGATGTGGAGAGGGTGGGAGAGGCTGTCTGCCGATCACTGAGAGGCTGAGCCAGGTGCTGGTCTAGGCTTCTGGGTGAATCCCAACCATAGGGTCAGGATCTTTTCAGAGCCTGGACCATCTTTGTGACATCAGCGGACAGCTGCAAATGGGTCACAGCATTGCAGAACTAACTGCACTCCAGTGATCCATAGAGGATAGTTATAGTCAAAAAAGCTTTGGCTGGCTATATTTGTCCTTTAACGTTGTATCATTGGTTTGGTTACTAAATCAATTCTGGCTCACCTAAATCAGCCAGTCCCCCAATAGTCATCTGCAGTTTGGAGCTCTCCATGAGAGCAGTAGTCTCTCTGCAGAGGTGCAACTGACCTCCACCTTCCCCCAATGAGTCAGAGATACAGATCTAAGGAGAGCTACAGATCTAAGGAGAGATACAGGGAGGGGGAATATAGGACTGCTGCAGAGAGACTGCTGCTCTCACACAGAGCACAGCTCACTTCAGCTGCAGATAACTGGAATGGATGCGATGATCTAGAGCAGGAGTCTTCAAACGATGGACCTCTAGTTGCTCAGGAACTACAATTCCCATCATGCCTAGTCATGTCTGTGAATGTCAGAGTTGTACAATGCCTCATGGGACGTGTAGTTCTGCAACAGCTGGAGGGCCATAGTTTGGAGATCCCTGATCTAGGGGTTTTGGAGTTGCTTTAGTAAACAAAGGACTCTTCACCTCATCTAATCAGAGAATGCTTTGCATTCAATGAGAAAATAAAATGCTCTCTGAATGGCACCTGTGCCAAGCGGGTGACCTCTTGTGTTCACCAAGTAGCAGGACAACCAATTTGCACAGGACCAATTTGCAGCCTCCACTGGGATCTCCCAAGCTGACACCAATATGGATACTTAAGCCCCGTGCACATGGGCCGAATGTCGGGAGACATCGCGCGGTTCAATAAAAACCGGCCGACATTTGGCCCATGTGTCCGACAGAAGTCGGCCATTTGGCTGGCTTCTGTCAGACAAGCATGCTGGAAAACCAGCAGCCGACCAGCTCCCGATCAGTGCTCTCAGCCAATGGCAGAGAGCACTGATTGGAGTGTTCAGGTGGGGGGCGGTCCCTCTGTCAGAACACTTCAGTTGAGAGGGGGAGATTGCTGTACTAACGTCAGATTGTTAGTACAGTGACTCAGACCGGATTGGTCAGTTTTTATTTTTTCATTCAATCCGCTCAATAGTTTGACTGCAATCTAAATGCATTTATATACAATTTTTACTGACACTTGGGCTTTAACCTGGACCTAATCCCCTAACCCCACACCCTCAATTCACCCTGTACACCTAACCTGAACCTTATCCCCTGACCCCACACCCTGAGTTCACCCCGAACACCTAACCTGAACCTAATGCCCTGACTCCACACCCTGAGTTCGCCCCGAACACCTAACCTGAACCTAATCCCCTGACCCCACACCCTGAGTTCGCCCCGAACACCTAACCTGAACCTAATCCCCTGACCCCACACCCTGAACACCTAACCTGAACCTAATACCCTGACCCCACACCCTGAACACCTAACCTGAACCTAATCCCCTGACCCCACACCCTCAACCTAATCCCCTGACCCCACATCCTCAATTCAATCCGAACACCTAACCTGAACCTAATTCCCTGACCCCACACCCTGAGTTCACTCCGAACACCTAACCTGAACCTAATCCCCTGACCCCAGACCCTGAGTTCACCCCGAACACCTAACCTGAACCTAATCCCCTGACCCCACACCCTGAGTTCAGCCCAAACACCTAACCTGAACCTAATCCCCTGACCCACACCCTGAGTTCACCCCGAACACCTAACCTGAACCTAATCCCCTGACCCCACACCCTGAGTTCACCCTGAACACCTAACCTGAACCTAATCCCTAAATCATCCTAATAGGAACCTGTCAGGAGAGACACACATCTTGCTGCTCTCTGGTAAATACTAATCTATCATGCTGATTCATTATCTTTAGTCACTGACCGGGAGCAAGTATGGAAGTCAGGAGTTAGGAATTAATTTGCTACTTACATATCCTGGGTCATTCACTCAGAATGTACTGAAACCAGAAAACTAGTCATTTCAAAGGGTCGCCACCAATAACAGCTAAAATGCTTTTCTTCTTTTTAAGCATGGAATGCTTTATGAATTTGTGTGTCATCCTTGTGCAGAGGCCATGCTAATGCTTTTCTTCTGACAAGTTTGCCTAATGCTCACCCTGACCCCATCGAGTGGGCCATACCATACACCAGCCAAACTTTGCTCCAAAACTTACATTTTCTGAATATTTTGATTTTCTGATGGTTAGTGGTGTCAATTCTGTGTTTATTTTCAACCACAGCAACAAGAAAATTCTAAGTAGTAGCATGGAAGATTTTTCTTGGACGAAATTCTGACTGTGAATGTTGTTTTCGTACTTCTTGTAATGTACATGTACTGGGGACTGGGCACAAAGGAACCCTGTTTAATATGTCTCAGTTTCCCTTCAAACAGTAAATCTGGGTGAAATTTTAAGAGCTTTTGAACAAAATTAGTTGACTCACTGATGGCGAGTATTGAATGCTTTGAAGACATTTACATTACATTTTTTTTACAATTTCTGTACAGAAGTTTAAAGTAAATTCTACTGGCGTCTGGCCAACTTTAGTCCAACCAATCTACAGGGTGACAAATCTGCTGTGCGATTTCATGGCAAAAAAAAGCATTGTCCTGTTAGAGGAAGTGGAAAAATAACAGATCTACTGGCAGGATGAACAGGTAATAAGCCTGCAAGATTACAAGGGAGACTTTATTAGATACACCTATTCAATTGCTTGGTAACATAAATTGCTAATCAACCAATCACATTGCAGCAACTCAATGCATTTAGGCATCTAGAATTGGTGAAACCGGTTCAAACCGGGCATCAGAATGGGGAAGAAAGTGGATTTAAGTGACTTTGAACATGGCATGGTTCTTGGTGCCACACAGTATTTCAAAAACTGCTGATCTACTGGGATTTTCATGCACAACCATCTCTATGGTTTACAGAGAATGGTCAGAGAAAGAGAAAATATCCAGTGAGTGGCAGTTGTGTGGAGGAAAATGTCTTGTTGATGTCAGAGGTCAGAGGAGAATGGGCAGACTGGTTGGAGATGATAGAAAGGCAACAGTAACTCAAATAACCACTTGTTACATCCAAGGTATGCAGAATACCATCTCTGAACGCACAACACATCGAACATTGAGGCAGATGGGCTACAGCAGCAGAAGACCACACCAGGTGCCACTCCTGTCAGCCAAGGAAACGGAGGCTACAATCCCCACAGGTTCACCAAAATTGAACAATAGAAGAATAGAAAAACATTGCCTGGTCTGATGGGCCTTGATTTCAGCTGCGACATTCAGATGGTGGGGTTAGAATTTGGTGCATGGATCCATCCTGCCTTGTATCAATGGTTCAGGCAGGTGGTGGTGGTGTAATGGTGTGGGGGATATTTTCTTGGCACACTTTAACCCCTTTAGTGTAGTCTAATTGAGCACTGTTTAAACGCCACATCCTACCTGAGTATTGTTGCTGACCATGTCCACCCCTTTATGACTACAGTGTCCCCATCTTCTGATGGCTCCTTCCAGCAGGATAATGCACCATGTCACAAAGCTCCAATCATCTCACCACTGGACAATGAGGTCACTGCACTCCAATGGCCTCCACACTCCCCACATCTCATCCAATAAAGCACCTTTGGGATGTGGTGGGATGGGAGATTCACATCATGGATGTACAGCCGACAAATCTGCAGCTACTCCGTGATGCTATCATGTCACTATGGACCAAAATCTCTGAGGAATTTTTCCAACACCTTGTTGAATCCATGCCATGAAGAATGAAGGCAGTTGTGAAGGCAAAAGGGGGTCCAACCCAGTACTAGCAAGCTGTACCTAATAAAGTGGCCGGTGAGTGTATGTTATTTATGCGTTTGTACTACTTTAAGATTAGTAGCTGTTACTTATTGGAATGAATCCAGTTTAATATGTCTGGGGTTACATTCAGCTACAGATCTGGACCAAATTTTAAGTGCTTTCAAATGAAATGAGTTGACCTAATGATGGCCATAATTAATGTTCTGATATTTTTCTTTTAATATTTTCCATACGACTGTTCAAATGATAAACTATCCATGTCTGGCCAGCTGTTTGCATACCTCCCAACTTTTTGATATGGGAATGAGGGACATCTTTCAGCAGAAGTTTGTAGGCATAGGACAGATAGCAGAAGTATGTAGGCATAGGACACATAGCAAATGTATGTAGGCATAGGACACATAGCAAATGTATGTAGGCATAGGACAGATAGCAGAAGTATGTAGGCATAGGACACATAGCAAATGTATGTAGGCATAGGACACATAGCAAATGTATGTAGGCATAGGACACATAGCAAACGTATGTAGGCATAGGACACATAGCAAACGTATGTAGGCATAGGACACATAGCAAAAGTATGTAGGCATAGGACACATAGCAGAAGTTTGTAGGCATAGGACAGATAGCAGAAGTATGTAGGCATAGGACACATAGCAAATGTATGTAGGCATAGGACACATAGCAAACGTATGTAGGCATAGGACACATAGCAAACGTATGTAGGCATAGGACACATAGCAAAAGTATGTAGGCATAGGACACATAGCAGAAGTATGTAGGCATAGGACACATAGCAGAAGTATGTAGGCATAGGGCACATAGCAAACGTATGTAGGCATAGGACACATAGCAAACGTATGTAGGCATAGGACACATAGCAAACGTATGTAGGCATAGGACACATAGCAAACGTATGTAGGCATAGGACACATAGCAAACGTATGTAGGCATAGGACACATAGCAAGAGTATGTAGGCATAGGGCACATAGCAAATGTATGTAGGCATAGGGCACATAGCAAACGTATGTAGGCATAGGACACATAGCAAGAGTATGTAGGCATAGGACACATAGCAGAAGTATGTAGGCATAGGGCACATAGCAAGAGTATGTAGGCATAGGGCACATAGCAAACGTAAGTAGGCATAGGACACATAGCAGAAGTATGTAGGCATTGGGCACATAGCAAACGTATGTAGGCATAGGACACATAGCAGAAGTATGTAGGCATAGGACACATAGCAAACGTATGTAGGCATAGGACACATAGCAGAAGTATGTAGGCATAGGGCACATAGAAAACGTATGTAGGCATAGGGCACATAGCAAACATATGTAGGGATAGGACACATAGCAGAAGTATGTAGGCATAGGACACATAGCAAATGTATGTAGGCATAGGACACAAGATTAGGTAAACCTGCTATTCCTTTATATTGGCTTTTGAAATTAACAAATGCTGCAATTTAGAAATTGGATAAAAGGGAAACACTTATTGAAAGATAAATAGTGCATTTTATATACAACTCTATAGATCAGACCAAACTGAGGGGCAAATGAGGAATAATAGGGACTTTGCTCCCAATCAGGGACAGTCCCTCAAAATCCGGGACAGTTGGGAGCCATGTTAATGCTGCCTACAGACGCTACAATTTTCAGTAACGATTACAAATGCATAGATGGGGTATTCGGGCATGGTGAGATTATATGAGTAAATGGCATTGTTCAATACTGCTTCATCTTCCAGATCACTGATGGGCTCCCCTCTCTATCTACAGAATACAAAGCCAGCCATAGACAATAGAGATGGATCTTCTGGCCGTGTCCTAGGATTCGGGGTTATCTGGACTGTCCATCCTAGCAGCTGCCTAGAATTTAATAACCTTCTCTCTATTTATCTACAGGACGCCAAATTAAATTCCGGAGGAAGCAATAAAACTTTATAACAGGAACACAGCGGAGCAATGTAACAATGGTCTAAGTATAAAAAGCTTGAGTATTTCCTCTATGTTCGTGAAGCTGAGAGTTGGGTCAAGCTGTTGAAAAAAGTCCAATAGAAGTCAATAATCAAATGTATGATCTATAGATCTAATGAAAGAGACCACCTAAAGAATAAACAGTTCATGTTGTCCATAATAACCGGCCTTTACCCTTCATCTTCGTCTATTACTCTGAATATGATGATGAAGAAATCGAGTTGTTAAGATGAAACAGAATTGTCCATCCTTCTGAGAATTATGGAAAGGCCCGGGAATCGCAATTTAACCACTTAACCGCGGGAAGGCTTTACCCCCTTCATGACCAGGGAATCTTTTGCTATTCAGCACTGCGCTACTTTAAATGGCAATTGAGCGGTCATGCAACACTGTCTGCAAATAAAATTTATATCATTTTTTGCACACAAATAGAGTTTTCTTTGGTGGTATTTGATCACCACTGTTTTTTTTTTATTTTCCCTTTATTACATAAATGAAAAAACATTTTGAAAAAAAAAGATTTTTTTTAACGGTTATAAAACATATCCAATAAAATCAAATTTCTTCATAAATTTATGCCAAAATGTATTCTGCTACATGACTTTGGTAAAAACCAAACTGGGTTTTTGGGGACACTATACTATTGGGGACACTGATTGTTATCAAGATACGTGTTGATCAGTGACTTATAATGTGACTGCGATACTGTGGTGGGCAATCTAGCTGTAACTGACACTGGCTGGAAGGTACATTAACTGACACTGATGTCGCTAGTGACACGTATACAGTGATCATATCTGGACTTTTGAGCTCGCTTGGGAAATCACAGTATTTTTAGAGGATATCGCACCTCACCCCGTAAATAGTTAAACCAAAACGTAGTAGGGTTGCCGCTGGGATTATACAGTGCCAGTAGACAAAATTATCAATCAAATAGCATTTGTAAAAAACAGTACATTTTTATTATTAACATTAAAAAAAGAAGAAAATGTATTTCACATTTGTAAATACATAAAATCAGTGGTCATATAGGTATTTTCTTTGGTTACCAGACAGTTACAGTAGTGGTTGGAATTATATTGCTGTTATCCCGACATGTTTCGCCATTCAATGGCTTCCTCAGGGGATTCTCACACAACCACCAAACTTTGTTTAACCAATCAAAAGCCGAAGCCGAAGAGGCACCACCTCCAATGGGATGTAGCACCATGCGACTGCAGGAGGCGTATGGAGTCCAGGTTGGACTGTAAGTTAATTGGAGTTCAACAGGGGGCGCTTGTATGTATGGTACAGGTTACATCCAACATTCAGTATGTATATAAAAGCTTTATGTACAAGGCGATAAAGAGATGCACTTTTAAATGTGCCAGCAAAGAGAAAGCCCCCCCCCCCCCCCAATGATCATGGCTGGTACATTTAAAAGTGCATCTCTTTATCGCCTTGTACCTAAAGTCACAGCCACAGCCAATCAGCAGGTGTACAGACACAATCATTGGCTGTACCCTGCTGACAAACTGGTGCTGTGTCCAATCACAGCACAGGTCAGCAGGGGGTGCTGCTAAAGCAGGAAGTACACTGCACTGTACGGGTATCTCGCGGTGCCTGGCTATGACTCCTGCTTGCAGCACATCTACTGTGAGCGAATCAGCAAGAGGTACAAAAAAAAAAACCAACACAAAGTACACACTGTACTGTATGGCAGCACAGTGGCTTAATGGCTGTGCTTTGAAGCAATAGAGTCTATGGTTCAAATCCCAACCAGGATGCTATCTGCATATACTAATTGCCTGTGCTTGTAAGGGTTTCCTCCTACACTCCAAAGACATATTGGTCCTGCCTAAGTTGGCCCCAGTATCTATGCACGAGAGGTTGGGGCCTTAGATTGTAAGCTCCTTGAGGGCAGGGCTGATGTGAATGTACAATATGTAAAGTGCTGTGTAAAATTGTTGGTGCTTTAAGTGCCTCTGAAAATAAAATAACAGACTGAGGACTGTATCAGTCCATGTTGTTACTGCAGATCGTATTTGGGAGCTCAGGAGGAAGCTCTGATTGATGGACCTCCTGGGTTAGCAGATCTATGGAAGCCATTTTAAATGGAGGCCATTATTGCTCACACCAAAGTCACTTTAAAGATCACCATCTAACAACATTTACCATTACATGAATTCTGGCTATAAATTAGAATGGCCACGGACTTATCCCCTTCCTCCCTCCGAAAAAAACAGTTTACAGCCTGCAGCAAGTTTACATAATGCACAAGTCAGGATAGCAATAGCTTCAAAGCCGCAGTCACGGGTTATGATGGTTCCTTGCAACCTCTCGTCAATTCAGGTCATACGTAAAGGTCAGGATGGGTAAATCCTTCAAGGCAACTTAAAACACTTTCCAACATTTTACAATTATTTCCATGGATTCCATCTACATTCTGTGAGACCCAAGTCGCATCTGAAATCGCACTAGTGTGAACCAGGTCTACAGCAGAATGCCAGATATATAACGCAGCTCTGTATTCAATAATATAAAAGCAGTTTAAAGTACCAGAATTAGACCCGGTATCAGCACCCCATAACCCTCTATACAGCAGAGCTTAAACTGGGAGAGAGAGAAACAACACAAGGTGCCAGTGTTTATGTTTTAAAATGGTTATAAAGGCACTAGAGCTGCATGATTAATCGTTAAAAAAAACGCAATCTTGTTTCAACTCTCCTCGCAATCTTAATCCGGCATTAAGATCACTATAAACAAAGTAAAATTTGGTTCTTTTAGATCAAAGGGATCAAACTTCGGTCTGTAAATGAGGTCAGTTTAACCACTTTTTTTTTTAATTCTTTCTTTTCTGAGTGTTGCAATGCACAGTTTAACAAAGATATGAATGGGCATAGCATGGAGTTTAACCACTTAAAGAGGAACTGCAGTCTGCTCACATAATTTGTAAGAAAAACATCTTTGCCATTCTGAAGCTTCCCTCCAACCTCTTTGCATATTATTTTATATATACTGTGATTCTGTACTTACCAAATATACTGCAGAAATCTCCCTCCACTGAGTCTGGCTGCAATCATTTTAACTGTGGGATTCTCATTTTAGCCACAATCGTGCAGCTCTTGGGCTCGGTTTCCACTAGTGTGACTTGTCATGAGACTTGGGACTGCAAAGTCGCATGACAAGTTGCAGCGACTTCAAAGTACCCCCTGCACAACTTTGGTCCATAGACCTCAAGAATACCAAGGCATTGCTTCAGGTCACATCAAAATCACTGCAAAAATTGCGGTAAAAAATTGCGGCAAAATCGTGCAACTTTCAGGTCGCAATAGTGGAAACCTAGCCTAAAAGTCAGAAGGTTTTTTCCATCTCAATGCATGCTATGTATTAAGATCAGAACTTTTAGTGTGCAGCAGCCCCCATCAGCCTCCCCCCTTAGCCCATTTCGATCCAGAGATGTTCACGAGAGCCTCGGCTGCCTGGGACTCTACATCCTGATTGGCTGAGACACACTGCTGTCAAAGTCAGTAAGCCAATAAGGAGAGAGAGGGGGCAGGGCCGAGGCGTGGCTCCATGTCTGAATGGACACACTGCGCAGCGGCTCGGCTCGGGTTGCTCCATAGTAAACTGCTTGCTGTGGGGGCACTCGGCATGGGGGAGGGGCCAGGAGCACCGGCGATGGATTAGAGAAGAGGCAGATCTATGCTGCTCTGTGCAAAACCAACTGCACAGAGCAGGTAAGTATGACATGTATGTTATTTTTAAACAAAAAAAACAAGACTTTAGTATCACTTTAGGCCCCTTTCACACTTATGTTACACGATTTTACCATGATTTTGCAGCGATTTGGGATCAGTACGACTTTGGTCCCACTTTGTTGCAACTTTGGCACAATAAAAACATATTACAAAGTAGTACAGAAATAGTACAGAAATCGCATCTATATTATTTAGGTGTGATTTGCATGCGACTTTAAGGGTTTAACAATGAAGTCTATGGACCTCAAGTTGCGTCAAAGTTGTAGGGCTACTTTGAAGTCGGCACGTCATGAAGTCGCACAGATATGAACGGTACTCATTGGAAATCATGGGGGATGACTTTGCAGTCCCAAGTCGCAGGACAAGTTGCATAAGTGTGAAAGGGGCCTTAAGGCTCCATGCATACTATTTTTTTTTTTAAGCTAAAAAACCGCTGGAAAAAAAATCACTGAATAAAAAACACTGGTAATCGCTTTTTGTAGTAGCGTTTTAGCAGCATTTTAGGAGCGTTTAGAAGCATGAGCATTTTATTGGCATTTTTGCAGTAAAGGGGAAAAAAAGCTCAAAAAACGCTATTAGTAGCCTTTAGGATCGTTTCTGCTGGAAAAAAGCTCCAGGAAACTCTACAAAAACATTTTTTTTTCCGCTCCTAGACGCTGAAGCTCAAAAAATGCTAATAGCCTAAAGTAGTGTGCATGGACACATAGGATAACACTAATTCCCTTCTAGGAGCATAAAAAAATGCTTTACCAAAAAACATAAAACATAAAAAAATTGTGTTTAAAAAAAAACATTTTATTCCCCCGCTGTTACATTCTTCCACCATGCTTATTCCACCATTCTGACACATAAGAGGCATCGAGAGCCATTAGTAAGCGCTTTCAATTGACTAATAAAAGAAGAAAAATGGCTTCTCGCTCTCGAGACCTTAGCCTGGAGGGGCACAAGATGAGTGTCCGGATTTGGGAAGAAATGTCCGGGTCCCTCATCCTGGCCACAAGCAAACTAACACTTGGAGGTCATAAATCTGGGTGTTGTAGTGACCATGACAAATGGTCCCTTGTGCTACCTTACACTCCACCAGAAGAATGGTCAGGAGATCAAGGCCGGCGCTTTGCTTTCTTCCAAATAAAGGCCTGTAGGGTATGGCATGGCACGGCCTGATACACAAGTATGTTAGCCAGGGGCTGTGTTAGAATCAGGATAAATTGATGGTCAGGTCAAAAGTTAATGGTTTAAGTTCCACCTGGTTAGCACGTTTTATGAAGAATAAGACAGGACAAGTTAAAGAATAACTAAAGGCAATTTTTTAAAGTTTTGGATAGAGTGGAGATGGATTAGATCCCCTGCCAGTTTTTATTGCTCCCTGTGCCCCCGTTAGGGAGATTCACCCTCTCTAATCGCCCTGTTCAGCGTGATCAACGAGAGTGAAAGGAAATTCCAAATGTTGAGTTCTGATGAGCTAGTTCTGATGACCACCAAGGATTATCCCTTTATGGAGGGATTTCCTCTCACTTCCGGTTTTGCTATGGGAAGAAGGGCTTTTTTTCAGCTGGAACTTGGTAACTTGGTGGAACTCAGTTCCACCACTTCTGGCTCAGGCCCTCTGCTCCCTGCTCATCACTATTGTAAACACAGAAGTCCAGCTTTTTTCTTTACAAGTGACAGTTTGTCTCCCAACGCTTCCAACAGATCTGATCTGCTGAGTGGCTCCCACTGAGTGAAGGATGGAGACAAGGGGGAGATGCAGGTGCCTGTGGTGAAGATGCCAACACCCCCACTGGATGATCCCTCTACAAGTAAGAGAGCCGGAGCCAACTACAGTGTGCGGGGAGGTACTAGAGCTGATGAGGCAGCACTGGTGGGCACTGATAGGCTGCATTGATAGGTGGCACTGGTGGGCACTGTCATGAGGCAGCACTGGTGGGTGGCACGGATGGGTGGCACGGATGGGTGGTACTAATAGGCAGCAATGAAGGGCACTGATGGGTGGTACTGAAGGACACTGATAGGCAGCACTGATAAGTGGCACTGATGGGCACTGGTAGGTGACACTGATAGGCAGCACTGATAGGTGGCACTGATGATGTGGCACTGATGGGCATTGAACCTAGTGCGATATCTGACACTGTTTTTTGATAAATGAACACATCAATATCTGATTGCATGGGTGCAGTAGCAATTCTCAATGAATTCTCAAGGGACTCATCTGATATTTTGGTTAATTTTGCCCTTTGAGTGTTAAATCCTTGAGAATAGTTGCTCACAAGTATAGGAGCTGCCCAAAACGAATGGCATGAATAAGGCGTGATTGAGAAGAGTAGGATATTTTTCTTTGGGAAGATAGAATTTATAAAGGTCCAGTATAGATAAACTGACAAATTTTTGTTTGGCCAGTCGTTAAGTGTAAATCAATTTTTACAAAAAAATTCCTCCCAAAATGTCAACATTTTTAAGTAAGTTTATGATTTTGTGTCGGATCACATTCATAGCCGTCATTGGCTGTATGCGACCCATGGCCCACAGGTTGGACACCTCTGGCATAGCGGGAGGTATGGCCATTTCCTCCACTCATGTCTCAGATTACACTCAGCTTTCTGCTCTGTGCTGTGCAGTGTGTTACATCAGATCTCCACCCCTTGCTATGTAAATTCTGGGCTCTGACTGGATGTAGAGGAGATATTGCTGCAGATAAACAGGTACAACGTATGTAGAAGGATTTGTTTCATTTTTGTGTATCATCTAAAGCTATTCACTTCACTGGATACATCCACTTAATCTTCTCACCAGCAAATGTTTACCTTTTTTTTTTTTAGACAAAAAAAATGGGACCCTCCTCCCCTAGTTTAGACAATGTGCTGATAGCTCGAAATGTAATTATGAAAAAACAAAAAAGGGGACTCCCAAGGGCTTTTGCACAGCTTCAAAGAGGAAAATGTATACTTTCTGATGTAAAAAATTCTTTATTGTTCCAATTTGTATAAAAGGTCAATTAAAAACAACAACGACATGAGGCTCTGGTGTGCACCATTCATAAACATGGTACATGTCCAAATGTACAGTACACAAGAAATATATCTCTATGAATGTTACTGCTCGGAAAGAACCCCATTGCGTTTCAATCATATCTTGTCTATGATCTTCCTCAGTGGCATGTGGACATCTAAAATAAATAGAATCATGTATAACCAGAGCAAATTAAAGAGCTGTCAGGACAGAGTATTCTTCGGCTAGCCACCCATCAGAGGAGTAGGTGAAGAATCCAGATTGGTTGGGAACCTGCAATCACCCTCATTCCTGTCCTACAACCATCCTGTATGATTTGTCCTTTTCCTTCGAAAAGGAAGAAAAAGGACAAAAATAACAAGAGAGTGCGAGTGTATATATACAATATACTTCATTGGAGGATCATTTTTCGATTTCCACTATGACGGTCTTCTTTCGCTTTCCAGTGTGACATGCTGAACCTTGGTGACTTTATCTAGGACCAATGTAACTGTATATTTCATAATGACTTTGTACAAAACACCACCCCATACTGTTGATGTTCCCCAACAAGTCTTCTGAGTACATCGGAGTCCTGTGAGAAAAGCGTCCCCACTTAACCTCGGCCTCCTCCGATAGAGGCCGAACATCTCTCAGGGGCTCCTATAACATCATTACAAGAAGGAACAGAAATGGGGTCACCTTAATGAGAAGGCTGATTACATCTCCCGCCCTCTGATGCAAAATTAGTTAAGCCACCAACCATAAAGTGACCATTTCCTTGTCCCCTTCCAACAGAGCCGTCATTGTGCGCACCTGACAGTAAGTGAGACGCTTTCAGCCTCTTGCTAATATGGCTGGGAGAAGACTTCTCGAATTCCGGGCTCTGCAGCATTCCTGGGCGAGAGAGGGGTTAGCTGACAGCGGTGGCACCCGTCCAACGCACCAGAGCTTGTCTCTATTGACATCTATGCTAACTAAGCACAATCAACAGCTTGTGAGTGTGACTTTTATTCCCGTCATGCTGCATCTGTCGTCTCAGAATGTCATAAAAACGCATACTCATCTATAGAATAGAATGAAAAATAGAAAAACATTGATGCTTTAAGGCTGTTAGCAGATCGGCCTCTACAAATTTGTCAGTGCCCAAAAATGCCTAAGAATGGAGAGCAACTGAGCATGTGCAGAGCAGGGTGGGACAGTGCATTCCTGGATTTTAAACAGTATAGGTGCCTATTTTTAAAGTTTTATATCGCTATACCTGCAAAGGGGCGAGCCTGAAGTGATCGAGCAGGACCTAATTTTCTGACTAAAGTTCCACTTTAACAGCATTCTCATCTTCTCAGTGGGCTGATTCTAAGATAGCCAAACCTTTGGGTTCCCCGATTCTAAGCATCGCCCCCACTCTCTGCAATTCACTGCAAATTTAAATATTCAAATTATAAATTGAAAGGGAGGTTGTATAGATCAAGATCATGTGATAAGAGGCTGCAGATTCACCTTGGAACACTGTGAAAAGCTTGCTGGGTAAGACGTTTCTTGAAGTTGGTGACCAGGTTTTCACACATCTCAGGAGGGATTTTGGTCCACTCTTCTTTACAGATCTTCTCTCAACCCTTAAGGTTTCTTGACTGACAGCTGGCAACTCGAAGTTTCAGCTCTCTCCATAAATTTTCTATAGGATTATGGTCTGGAGACTGGCTAGGCCACTCCATAACCTTAATGTGCTTCTTCTTGAGCCACTCCTTTGTTTGCCACGTACCTCTGCTAAAGGTACAGGCCGACTTTGCCCCACTGAGGGGCCAATGGACAGGACCATGTATTTTTAAATCTTGGATGAGAACCATCTTCCCTCTGCCAGAACTGGCACTGAAGATGGGTCGTGGATGGGCCTTCCAGCATGACAATGACCCAAAACATACTGCCGTGGCAACAAAGGAGCGGGTCAAGAAGAAACACATTAAGGTCATGGAGTGGCCTAGCCAGTCTCCAGACCTTAAAGTGGTTGTAAACTCAGTACAACCACTTTAACCTACAGGTAAGCCTATATTCAGGCTTACTTGTAGGTTCCGAGAATATCTCCCAAACCTGCACCGTTTAAGAGATATTCTCTGTATCCGCATGTGCCAACGTCATCGGCACATGAGCAGTGAAGAAACAGCCCGACTGGGTTGTTTGTATACAGTGTGTGACACAAACAACGGTTCCCACACACGCATGTGTGGTAGTGATATCAGCGCGGCTCCGGTCAATCACAGTGCTAGAGCCAGATTGGCCAGAGCCGCTGAACCCAGATGCAGCATGTCGCCGGTCACAGCGGTGTTCGGGGACTGCTGCACCAGCTTGGTTCCAAGGTGAGTATTTCATAATGAGCTAGTATGCGATGCATACTGCTCATTAGGCCTTTGTCTTGCTGATTTTTTTCTCAGGGAGTTTACAACCACTTTAATCCTATAGAGAATTTATGGAGGGAGCTGAAACTTCGAGTTGCCAAGCGACAGCTAAGAAACCTTAAGATTTAGAAAAGATCTGTTAAGAAGAGTGGACCAAAATCCCTCCTGAGATGTGTGCAAACCTGGTAACCAACTACAAGAAATGTCTTGCCTCTGTGCTTGCCAACAAGGGTTTCTCCACCAAGTAGGGTTGCCACATCATCCCTTTAATCCAGGACACATATGAATTACGCAGGTTCTGAGGCTAATATAATGCAGATAAGGCACCAAGTTAGTTTAATTATCACCTTAATCAGCCACAGAACCTGTGTAATTAATATGTGTCCTGGATTAAAAGGATGATGTGGCAACCCTACTACCAAGTACTAAGTCACGTTTTGCTTGGGGATCAAATACTTATTTTACTCTTTGAACTGCAACTCAATTTATAATGTGTATCATGTGTGTTTTCTGTATCTTGGTTGATATTCTGTCTCTATCATTTAAAAAAAATAAAAAATTATAGACCCTACATTTCTTATTAAGTGGGCACACTTAAAAAATCTGCAGGCGATCAAATAATTATTTTCCCCACTGTATAAATTATTAACAAAGACCTTTAATAACAATACATGGGATTCTTTTGTAGACTATTCCCCAAATCTAGCTACCATACTGAAGTAAGGGATGCAAGAGTAGGGCTGGTAGAGTCAGGTGAGGCAAAACCAATCATCAATGCCATAAGTGCAGAAACTTGTTGGGGCAACCCCTACGTTGTGGTATCAGATGCTCCTTGAAAAGACTGGCATGAACTTGGTTTTCTCAAAGAAGGAAAGTGGGTGGTTGAGCTGACAATCATTTCCATGCAATCAACTTACGGTCAATAAAGAGAAGTCAGATTGCACATATTAGCACAGCTGGTTTGTATTGTTCCTCATCCAATATTCTTAAAATGTATTTCCTTTAACCACTTAAGGACCGGAAGGATTTCCCCCTTTAGGACCAGAGCCCTTTTTGCGATTCAGCGCTGCGTCGCTTTAACTGACAATTGCGCGGTCGTGCGACGTTGTACCCAAACAAAATTTGCGTCCTTTTTTTCCCACAAATAGAGCTTTCTTTTGGTGGTATTTGATCACCTCTGCGTCATTTATGATCGCCGCTATAAACAAAAGAAGAGCGACAATTTTGCAAAAAAACCCAAATTTCTTACTTTTTGCTAAAATACAAATCCAAAAAAAAAATATAAAAAAAACATTTTTTTTCATCGGTTTTGGCCGATTTATATTCTTCCTCATATTTGCGATAAAAAAAATTGCAATCGGCGTTTATTGATTGGTTTGCGCAAAAGTGGTCGCGTTTACGGATGATGAGAATTAATTTCTGGGTTTTTTATTTTTTTTTATTTTTTACTAGTAATGGTGGCGATCTGCGATTTTTAGCGGTACTGCGATATTTCAGTGGACATGTCGGACCATTTTGACACTTTTTTGGGACCATTGGCATTTATACAGTGATCAGTGCTATAAAAAAGCACTGATTACTGTGTAAATGCCATTGGCAGTGAAGGGGTTAACCTGCAGGGGGCGCTCTAAGGGTTAACTGTGTTCCCTGGGCGTGTTCTAAC
The DNA here is from genome assembly GCA_018402905.1 of Glandirana rugosa. Classification (NCBI taxonomy): domain Eukaryota; kingdom Metazoa; phylum Chordata; class Amphibia; order Anura; family Ranidae; genus Glandirana; species Glandirana rugosa. The sequence continues at coordinate 1,306,695 of BLSH010024038.1, forward strand.
TGTGTGGGGACTGCCCTAGCTGGGGAAGGGAAGCGATCACAGCTTCCGTGTAGAGGAAGGTTGTGATCACAGCCCTTCCCCCCTCACAGAACGGAGGTCCGTGTTTACTTACACGGACCTCCGTTCTTTCACTCCGGGGGGGGCATCGCGGGTGGCCGGCGGAGATCGAATCTGCTGCACCCGCTCCCTGGCCCTCCCTGGACACAGTGAGCGTGCGGGCGCGCCTCCGGCGGCGCGCTCTCACTGGGCGCGATCTCGCGGCCGCCGTCATATGACGGCGATCCGCGTTACAGTGCCACCTTGTCGCCATCAAATGCCGATCAGCCGTCGGCAAGTGGTTAAACAATAATAAAAAAAAATTTTAACATGGTAGCTAGTTGTAGGATGGAACCGGTAATAAAAAGAAATAAAAACCCCTATGGTTTATTCCTGCAGAAAATATTTACCGTCTTCACACCAAGATAAAGCTCTGCTGGTATGAAGAGAATTAGACCCAAACTTTCGGCCTAGCAAACAGTATGAGGCCTCAATGCAGGAACAGGCAGCCCATTCACTGCACACACCTGAGGGAGATTAAATGCTGCATTTAAATACATGTTGAATTATTCATTATGTGAGGAATGTTCCCTGTGAGGTGACGGATCTTTCTCACAACAAGAGCCGGATTACGGTTTAGAAAACACACTTGCCGCTCAGCACAAATCACCTATATTTACAGATACAACCCAAGTGAATTTTTGACCCTTGTCTCGTTTGTGGTAAAGGGATCCATGCCAGAACTTCGAGCTGAATGAAGTAGTCACACTTAGCCAAGCCCTTGTGTATTATGTTTCCAGCTGATTAATACCTGCGTAGAAAATCCAGTTTTTGTGAGAAAACTAATCCAGAAAGAGAGCGTTCTGAGCGAGAACACGTAACACTACTAGAGGCCAAACGCGAACATCATAACGGGCCCTCCTGAAGAGAGATGATACTTAGGCCCGTACACATGGTACATGTACATGTACGGTTGTACAACAGCTTGTTGTACGATCATCCGACCGTTAGTACGCACGATTAGAACAGGCGCAACGGTTGTACAACAGCAGTTGGATGAGCAGACTCGAAAACTTTGGTTGTACAACAAGCGGTTGTACGACTGTTGTACCGCGTGCACAGAGAAGTTGGTCCAACAAAGCTGTATGTGCAAAATACGCATGCTCAGAAGTCAGGAATGCCCGGAAGTGTCCGTTCGTGTAAACCTACGTTCCTAATTCACAAATCACATTCACCTGAACTTCCTCTTTATACGCTCGTAACACGTTACCAGGTTAGGCTTGGTTGTACGTCACTATGCGAGACACACCAGCCAACATACGATTTTGGAGGTCCGGTCGTACGACCGTCGCACCGTGTACAAGGCTTTAGTCTTCAAAGGTACATGGTACCACTGCTCTAACACAGTCATTATGCTTCACCCACTTTGTTGCATACCTTCCTCACAAATAAAAGTGAACTTTTCATCTGTCATAGGCGAGAATCCCACCATGTGCTGGGAGGCACCAATGTTCAGTTACCAAAGGTTACTGAAGTTCTAGAACGGAGCACATCGCCACAGCAACGGGCACAGAGACTTGCATGCCCCTAACCTACTACAGCGAACAGGAGGCAAGGAGATTATGGCCTCCAATGCTTAATGTGTATGTAAAGGTCATTTTTTATTTCAGATAGAGGAGGAATGGTGCCAACCCGTCAATTTTTTATTGCCGCCTGTGTTTCATGCCAATTCACCCTTCTATTCCTGCTGATAACCACTGTCACGAAAACAGAAAGTGAGGGGAAATCCCCTCGCCAGAGCAAGAGTTGAGGACTAAATAATCCAACAGAGGCCCATGTCCCAGGGCCAACTAATTTGGGATTTTTCCTCACTTCCTGTTTTGCCTGCAGGACAGGAAGTGAAGGGAATGTCCCCAGCAGGACACAATTGGCAAAAAAAAAACTTGTTAGAGATTTAGCATTACACTACTCTATTCAAACCTAAAGCCTTGACTGAAATATGAAAGTTGTTCATGACGAATAAAAGCTCAAGGAAAACCACTGAGGATTTTTACACTTCTACTTTTCATCAGAATTTAATAAAAACCAATGAAATAATCTGAATGATACATATTATTCAACTTTAACTTTATCAATTTAATAGTACAATTATTAATATAGCCTTCCACACCAGAGCAAAAAGAAGAACATTTCAGGGGGAAAGAAAGACAGAGGGGTTTACATTTTTTGTCAACTCATTCAGTGAATCCAAGCTCTGTAAGCGGAGATAACATGCACTGCATTGATGCATTCACACAATGTCACAGTAACCATGAGATAAAACAAAGTTCAGGGATATTCCTTTATCCCATTGTTTTACAAATCTATGTACACTACAAACTGTATGATTGAATCGGTTCGGATATCGCTGTTTTACTAACCTGACAGTTTATTATTCTGAATAGAAAACCTTCATGTTGTTTGCAAATATTATAACTTCTAACTACCAGCAAGAATAAGTCCTTACATTTAAAGAGCACCTATTATTTCAGATCCATCATGGCAGCGCCTGTTAGCAGGTATCCACTCACCTGCTGCTGTCACCAAGTACCTCACCATGTGTCACATTAAAGTGAATGGGACTGTCGGAGAGTCAACAGCGGGTCAGAGGAGGAGCCGCTGTGGGACAGAGATAAGAGTTGCTCTTTAAAAATCATGATTTAAATCAAGCCTTTTTACTAGTGATTTAAATCAAATCCACCCTGCTGTCTAGTCACAGGGTAGGATGGGGACTTGTAAGTGTAAACAAGGCAGATCACCGTTCTGTGAGAGGGGAAGATGGAGATTCTGTGTTTCTGCTAAGCAGGGACACAGATCTCTGTCTTCCCCCAGTCAAAGCACCTCCCCCACAGCTAGAAAGCACTCCCAGGGAACACATTTAACCATTTGATAGCCCCTGATGTTAACCCTGCCAGTGTCATTAGTACAGTGACAGTGCTTTTTTTTTAGCACTGATCACTGTAATGGTGACACTGGTCCCCAAAAAAACATATCCCATAGTTTGTTGTCGCTATAACTTTTGTGCAAACCATATGCTTATTGTCATTTTTTTACCAAAAATATGTAGCAGAATACATATTGGCCTAAATTGATGAAGAAATTCGATTTTTAAAAAAAAAAAAATTATTGGATATGTTTTATAGCAGTGTTCCCCAACCCTGTCCTCAAGGCCCACCAACAAGTCATGTTTTCAGGATTTCCATTATTTTGCACAGGTGATTTGATCAGTTTCACTGCCTTAGTAATTACCACTGCTGATTCATCTGAGGGAAATCCTGAAAACATGACCTGTTGGTGGGCCTTGAGGACTGGGTTGGGGAACACTGTTTTATAGTATAAAGTAAAAAATATTGTTTTTTTTTTTTTTTTTTTTTCAAAATTGTCACTCTTTTTGTTTATGCAAAAAATAAAAACTGAAAAGGTGATCAAAGCTCTATTGGTGGGGAAAAAAATGCAATTTTTTTTGTGTACAGCGTCGCACGACCGCGCAATTGTCAGTTAAAGTAACGCAGTGCCGTATTGAAAAAAATTACCTGATCATGAAGGGGGGTAAAACCTTCCGGGGCTGAAGTGGTTAAACCAAATGAACACAGAAATATGAAATTAGTGATTTTTTTTTCCTAAATTGAATCAAATCTGGAAAGCGCATTTTTTTTTTCCAATAACATTTTTTATTTATTTTCAAAGAAAAGGAAAACATTACAGTCATTTGGCATCAATTACAACATTGCGGTCATAACATTGCAGTCATAACATCGCGGTCATAACATTGCGGTCATAACATCGCGGTCATAACATCGCGGTCATAACATCGCGGTCATAACATCGCGGTCATAACATAGTGCATTATTTTTGATAAGCCTCTCCCAACACTATGGAGAATTAGAACAGAATTACTCCAGGCAGGTTTTGTTCTAGCGGCTGCTGTTGACAGAGAATAGATTGTGTTCTATCCGTGTTTTATCCCCCTTTTATTAAATAGACAACAAAGCACCTAATAATACCTATTTTTTCCACTGATATCTTATACTTTAATAACATGTTGCAGTTATGGGAATTAAAATCGCCTATTATTCTATACTTTTATATACTGCATTGTGGCTCACGGTGGGCTTGGCTGCATGGAGTCCCAAGGGGTTATTCACCAAGCGGCTGATCTGAGGCTCAATTAGGGTCAGGTTCTCAAAGGATGGTGACCAGGTGACCTCCAGGAGCTGTGCAAACCTCCAGCCAATTATGCTGGAGCCCGGGTAACGGCGCCAACACTTCATCCCCTTCAGGCAATTGTATGCGATCGCTGTGAAGGTGATTTTCTGGCCGCAAAACGGTTCAACAGAAACGGAGACCTAATATCTTTGATTCATTTATAATAATTTATAAAATTCCATAGCAGTTTTCATATAGAATTTAAAAATGAGTTCCTTCCCTCGAAGAAGCTTAAAGAAGACCTTTCTGCAACAGTATAGTTGGCATGCATAAGTTCTTACATGTCATTATATACAGTGACAGTATTAATATAAAAAAAAGCTTTTATCATTAGAAAAGTAAGACCAAAGCTTTTTTTGGCTATTCTTCTTCCGGGTCACTGGAGTACTCTTACTTTTGCTCTCCTGTGACCCAAAATCAATCACTGTCAGCTGATATCACGGAACCGCTTCAGGCTCTCGAAAGATCCCGACCATATTGTCAGGATCCACCCGGCTGCCTGATTGACAGCTGGTGCTGCTTCTCAGTAAGCAGCTGAGAGCGAAAGCCAGCACCTGCCCCCTGTCCAGTCCGGTGCTTCAGGGCCGGTTTACACTGGTGCGATCCCGGAGGTCGCATATGATTCGCTCCGCACTGCAGTGTGATCACATGCGATCTAGAGATAGTATGGCTGAATTTGCATCGCAATCAGAGCAAACTCGCACAGGACCCTTTTTTTCCTCAAGGGCAGAATTGGATCGCATGCTGTGAACAAAAGTGTGCGGAAAAAAAGGGTCCTGTTTGAGTTTGCTCTGACTGCGATGCAAATTCAGCCATGCTATTACTGATTCCTGTGCGAGTTTGCAGTTTTCAGTGCGATATGCAAACTGATTTAGGGATGTCATTAGCTTTCTATTGACACTCCCCACAGTTCGCATAGGGCAGTGTGAACTGCCACACGGAGACATGCGGATTCGCAAAATTCCGGTATTGCTACAGTGTGAACCGGCCCTCAGTGATGCTGGAAGAGCAGAACGGGGAGCAGTGACTGACAGTTACTGCTCTCCACTCTGAGAAGACCGATAACTGAGCAATCAGCAGTCATGTGATGGATCAGATCTCGGCCTTACAGTAGGGTTGCCACCTCATCCCTTTAATCCAGGACACATATTAATTACACAGGTTCTGTGGCTGATTAAGGGGATAATTAAACTCACTTGGTGCTTCATCTGCATTAAATTACCCTCAGAACCTGTGTAATTAATATGTGTCCTGGATTAAAGGGATGATGTGGCAACCCTACCTTACAGCCAATGTGAGACAGCTGCAGCATTGAGGGGAGCATGCGATGCGTGTTTGTTTTTTTTCCAAATACATACTTCTTCTTTAACCACTTCAGCTACGGAAGATTTACCCCCCCCCCTTTCATGACCAGGCTATTTTTTGCGATACGGCACTGAGTTACTTTAACAGACAATTGCGCGGTCGCGTGATGCTGAATGCAAATACAATGTATGTCCCCCCCCCCCCCACAAATAGAGCTTTCTTTTGGTGGTATTTGATAACCTCTGTGTCTTTTTATTTTTTTGCACTATAAACAATAAAAGACCGACGATTTTGAAAAAATTCTTACTTTCTTCAATATGTATTCTGCTACATGTTTTATGAACTACAAACTATGGAATATTTTTATTTATTTATTTAGTTTTTTACTAGTAATGGCGGCGATCAGCAATTTATAGCGGGACTGTGATATTGCGGTGAACAAATCGGACACCTGACACTTTTTGGGGAGCAGTGACACCAATACACTGGAAAGGAAGGGTTAACAACAGCAGGGGCAATCAAAGGGTTAAATGTGTTTCCAGCCAGTGCTTACTCACTGTGTGGGAGGTGCTTCTACTAAGGGAAGGCACAGGAACACAGTATCAATGTCTTCCCGCTGCTGGGCTCCCGCTGTGTGTGATCACAGTAGGGGCGGGTCGCCGGTGGCATGTGCGTGTGCGCCCAAGACCTAGAAGTGTCAGATCACGTGCTAGGTACGTGACCTGGCGCAGAGTATCCGCCCTGCCACAGTATGTGTGGTGGGCGGTCGTGAAGTGGTTAAGTGCATATATATTCAAACGTTCTTGGGATAAACATAAATCTATAATCAGACAACGAGGTTCATGTGAAAACAAAAAAACAAAAAATAAAAAAAAATAATAAAAAAGGGCAGACTCGATGGACTACTCAGTCTTTTTCTGCCGTCACTTTTCTATGTTTCTATATCCTAACAAATTACAACTAAAGACTCCGGTATGACAGCCTAAACAAGTACCACAGCCAATTACTATGTGATGTACGAGTTTCCTAAAGTTAACAATGAACTTCCCTTACACTCTAGGACTCTGACACTGCAGCTCACAGTCAGGAGGGTTTCATCAACAAAGGCAGTGCTGCCAATCCACAAATCAGTGGGCGGGACTGGGTATGGCCAGCTACTGGCTTATCAATCAGCAGTGATGCAGATAGCCACACCCCCTACATTTTTTCATCCTACTGTATTGAAAGCAGGCAAAGTCTACATAAGGGTGGCAATTCAGGCGCAGTGCAGCATTGTTGCCACACCATCACTTTGCTCCCAACTGTCTCTGATTTGGAGGGATTGTCCCTCTTTTCAGACCAAATCCCTCTGTCCCTTGTGCAGCTTCAGTTTTCCCTCTTCTTGGCCCAATGTGTACATCTCTATAGAAAATGTACAATATTAATACCAAAAGTGTTATACCGCACTAAACTTTTTATCCAACGTCTATACTGCTGCATTGGTTATATTGAACAGCCAATATATAGAAAAACAAAGTTAAAAAAAAAAAAATACCTGCAAAATGCAAAATACCTGAAATAAATGCTCTGCACCCCAAGCCCACCCTTTTTTGAAGCCAATTAGAGCCTCAGGCTCTAATGTCCTTCAAAAAAGAAAACCCCATTGAAATCTATGCGTCCGGCACCCTGCATGTAGATTAGGGGCCAATGCATATACTAGGGGGGCGGCGTCCCTGCGCCCCTTATGGATGGGCTGCCACTGGAGCTGATAACTGCCTTTGCTCACTGTTAAAGGGGATGTCTTTGAGAGACGAAACGCGTTGGATCATGCTGTTTCTGTGCCATGCTGGTTGTTGGTTTTTTAGAAGCGCTTGTTTCTACATGAACATATTTATTGAAAGTCTATCCTGGTGAAACGGTATTGATACCCCATACCGGCATATTGATCTTCAGCGTCTCTGAGACACAAGAGGATCCCAGGGATATAGGTGTTTACACCCCACGCTTGGTTTGACTTGGCAGGTATAAGCAAGTCCATTCGCTCTGGTAACCCCTCATATTGCATGGAGGAGGATTCGTTTGCACTTAGGGTGCTGTGTGTGGAAGTCGGGATTTCAAACACCCACACAGATTGCACTAATGAACAATTTGCACTCTATGAACTAAGTTATTGCCAGTTTATAATCAATAACTGGTCTTTTTTACTTATTTTCATATGATCTTTATATTTGAGGCACTTTTGCACTTTATGGATAATGTTCTATTTACACAATAACTGATTTATGCTTTGACTGTTATTTCTACACTGAATTGCAATATTCGGATTATAATTCATTTGATGTCTACAATTTTTTGTATATTTGCACAATAGTTATATCACTGTATACAATACTAATTAATGTTCTGAATTTATGCATTAGCGCTGCACTTTATACTTACACTGTTAAGGCCTCATACACACGGGTGTATGCCAAAAAAATAAGCAAAACTTCGGGTCTGACGTCAGGAAAAAATCACAGTTTTTTTTCGGCGTTTTGCACTGACGTCAATGCACGTTTTTCCGCTCTGGCTTTCTGCAGCGTTTTGCTGCCTCTATTCAAAATCAATGGTTCTCTATGGGAGCCCATTGATTTGAATAGAAGTCGCACCAGAAAGACGGATCATGATGATCCGACTTGCGGCGCGACTTGTGTGCTAGGGATCTTGAAGGGGAACCCCCGCAAAAAATTTGCGTGGGGTTCCCCCCCAAGGGCATACCAGGCTCTTAGATCTGGCATGGATTTTAAGAGGAACCCCCCCATGCTGAAAAAACGGCGTAGGGTCCCCCCCAAAATCCATACTAGACCCTTATCTGAGCACGCAGGCTGGCAGGCCAGAAAAGGGGGTGGGGACAAGCGAGCACCCCCCCCCCCGGACCGTACCTGGCCGCATGCCCTCAACATGGGGAGTATGGGTGCTTTGGGGCAGGGGGAGCTCTGCGCCCCCCACCCCAAAGCACCTTGTCCCCATGTTGATGGTGACAAGAGCCTCTTCCCGACAACCCTGGCCGTTGGTTGTCGGGGTCTGCGGGCGGGGGCTTATCGGAATCTGGAAGCCCCCTTTAATAAGGGGGCCACCAGATGCTGGCCCCCCCACCCTATGTAAATGAGTATGGGGTACATTGTTCCCCTACCCATTTACCTGCAAAAGAAGTGTACAAAAAAAAACAACAACCAACGGCCAGGGTTGTCGGGAAGATGGGGACAAGGTGCTTTGGGGTGGGGGGCGCAGAGCCCCCCCCTGCCCCAAAGTACCCATACCCCCAATGTTCAGGGCATGCAGCCTGGTACGGTCCAGGAGGGGGGCGCTCGCTCGTCCCCACACCCTTTCCTGGCCTGCCAGGGTGCGTGCTCGGATAAGGGTCTGGTATGGAGCTTGGGGGGGGACCCTACGCCGTTTTTTCGGCGTGGGGGTACCTCATAAAATCCATGCCAGATCGAAGAGCCTGGTATGCCCTTGGGGGGGAACCCCACGCAAATTTTTTTCGGGGGTTCCCCTTCAAGATCCCTAGCACACAAGTCGCGCCGCAAGTCGGATCACTTTCTGGTGCGACTTCTATTCAAATCAATGGGCTCCCATAGGGAACCATTGATTTTGAATAGAACGCCTGAAGAGGGTTAACGCTGTGTATACAACGTTAAGCAAGGTTATTGAGTGTTTTTCGGCATCAAAAACGCCAGCACGTTACAGCTTTGGAACGCTCTGGCCGTGGGTCCTACCTTCAGCTCACTAATGCCGACGCCCTCTACAGCTTAAAAACGTCAGCGTTTTTATGGGGCCATTGACTAACATGGTGAGCTGCAAAAGACCCAAGAAAATGCCGGCGTCAAAAAACATCCATGTGTATGAGGCCTAAAGGTTAGTATTGTTTCAGCTATCTCTGTGGATTAAAGGGCACTGTTCTCTATATTAAGGAGAAGACACAATGAGGTGTTGGGAAGTCCTGTTCCAGAGTGACAATTCATGCATACATACAAAGAGTGAGCGCTGTTTTCCTGGGACAGGAAGGGAGGAACATGAGGGATCACCAGATTAAAAAAAAAAAAAAAACATAAAGCTTAAACCAAAAAAACTAATGCATCCATGGCAAGTAGGTACCAGAAAGCTACAATATATTACATTTTTATTATTGAGTGCAGACACACTGAAAAGCAGTCATTTTGCTCCAGTAAAATGACTTTGCCTAGGCTCGGATGATGTCATCAGTCTGCTGGGGGCAGGAGGAAGCATTTCTTCTCTGCTCCAGTGATCATATTGCAGCATTGTAACACTGTACAGCGAGTCACAAGGCAACACGGGTGTCATTTGTGTCAGACATTTGTGATAAAAACCAATGCACATGCAATTTACATGTATATGACTTTGTCATCTCTGAGCTGGCGTCTCCGTTGAGGAAGTAGACGCTAACCCAGGATGATTCCTGAACAAAGATGGCATTGTCCTTCTGGAAAGAAAAGCAGATGAAGGCATTGTTTAGGTGAGTACTGTGATCTCAAGTTTCTTAAAGGTGAAGTTCATGTTTTTCTATTACTGCCTATCCATATAAGTAGATTAAAATACAGTGTGAAATTGTATAAATTGTTGTTTAATGTAAGTGTATACCTGTAGGTCATTTGCACCCCCCAGGAAGCCTGGTCACAGATAGTGTTGACATGTCCTGGCCAAGTTGTGGGTCACTGCAGCCGTTGGCGGCTCACTTCCAGCATTAAACAAGGTGTTCCTCAGTCAAATCCCCAAAGCAAAGCTGCAACTGGGCGGCTGAGGTCACCCGGAGGGGCGGCGCATGCATGGGCTTTTTCTCAGGGGCTTTGCATTGGAGGATGTGAATGAGGAACGCTGTCTGCTCCTCTGATGGCTCTAACACAGCCTTTCTCAACCTTTTCAACACCGAGGAACCCTTGAAATAGTTCTCAGGTCTCAGAAAACCCCTGCTAAAAATTAAAAAAATACAACTCATAATACATTAGTGTGATGGTCAATGGGAAGAATGCTCCTTACACTTGTGGTCATTGGGAAGAATTACCCCCTTACAGATAGCTAAAAAGATCAATGGCGTCATTGGGAATTTATCTGAGAGGTAGAAATTGACCATTGCTCAAGGAACCCCTAGCAACCTCTGGAGGAACCCTAGGGTTCCACAGAACCCTGGCTGAGAAACCCTGGTCTAACAGCTGCAGTGTCCCACCACTTGGTCAGGGGACATGTCAACGCCAACTGGGGTTTTTTCCGACCTGGCTTTTTATGGGGGGAAGGGAAGGGGTGCTGTTTGGTTGGGGGACACACAAATGGCCTACAGGTATGCACTTACATTAAAACACAAAAATGTATAATTGTAGCCTACTTGTATTCATAAGCTATTTTCTTTAAAAAGGTGAACTTATCTTTTAAATCTGAACTCCAAGCAGTTTAACCACTTCAGCCCCGGAAGGATTTCACACTTTAGGACCAGAGCACTTTTTGCGATTCGGCGCTGCGTCGCTTTAACTGACAATTGCGTGGTCGTGCGACGTTGCACCCAAATAAAATTTGCATCCTTTTTTTCCCACAAATAGAGCTTTCTTTTGGTGGTATTTGATCACCACTGCGTCATTTCTGATCGCCGCTATAAACAAAAGAAGAGCGACAATTTTGAAAAAAAAAAACAAATTTCTTACTTTTTTCTAAAATACAAATCCAAAAAAAAAAATACTTTTTTTTCATCGGTTTTGGCCGATTTATATTCTTCCTCATATTTGTGATAAAAAAAAAATCGCAATCAGCGTTTATTGATTGGTTTGCGCAAAAGTGGCCGCGTTTACGGGGGATGATGAGAATTCATTTCTGGGGTTTTTATTTATTTTTTACTAGTAATGGCGGCGATCTGTGATTTTTAGCGGTACTGCAATATTGCAGCGGACATGTCGGACCATTTTGACACTTTTTTGGGACCATTGGCATTTATACATTGATCAGTGCTATAAAAATGCACTGATTACTGTGTAAATGCCATTGGCAGTGAAGGGGTTAACCTGAGGGGCGCTCTAAGGGTTAACTGTGTTCCCTGGGCGTGCGCTCACAGTGCATGATATCGCAGCCGCCGTCGTATGACGGCGGTTTGCGATATCGAGCCACCTTGTCGCTGTCAACCTGCGGTTGGCGGTCGGCAAGTGGTTAAAAACACATCAACTTGTGCAGTATTTTGTTAATTTATAAACCTGAATTTTACTTGGAATCAGCTTCCTGCAATCCCCTATACAGCGGAGCTCAAACTGGGAACAGCAGAAGCAGTACAAGTAGACAGCACTACAGGGCTTCGTTCTGAGGGAAGTATTTCATAATGGGCTAGTATGCGATGCATACTAGCTCATTATGCCTTTGTCTTGCATGTTTTGTATTTTGGGAGTTTTTTCAGAAGTTTACAACCTCTTTAATGCATTCCATGCATTAGGATAAAAAACCTTCTGTGTGTAGCAGCGCCCTTCATCCCCCTAATACTTACCTGAGGCCCCATCTCTCTCCAGCGATGTGCACGAGTGCCTCTGCCATCCGGGATTCTCCCTCCTGAGACACAGCAGCGGCTCCATTCGCTCCCACTGCTGTCAATCAAAGCCGGTTAACCAATCAGGAGAGAGAGGGGTGGGGCCAAACCGCGGATCCGTGTCTGAATGGACACAGAGCTGTGGCCTGGCTCGGGTGCCCCACAGCTGCTTGCTGAGGGGGTACTCAACAGGAGGGAGGGGCCAGGAGCGCCAATGAGGGACCCGATTAGAGGAGGATTGGGGCTGCTCTGTGCAAAACCATTCCACAGAGCAGGTAAGTATAACATGTTTGTTATTTTTAAAGAAAAAAACAAGACTTTAGTATCACTTTAACCACTTAACGACCGCCCACCGTCATTTGACAGCCGCAGTCAGACTCGATAACGCAAACCGCCGTCACCTGACAGCGGCTGGGAGAGCTGGGATCATGGGCGCGCACGCTCACTGTGTAGAGGGGGAGCCAGGGAGCGGGTAGGGCAGACTCGATGTCCGCCGGCTACCTGCGATCGCTCCCCCACAGTGACAGAATGGGGACCGCTAATGTAAACAAGCAGATCCCCGTTCTAACAGGGGAGAAGGAGAGTGATCGCATGCTACCTGTATATGGGAGTAGCGATCACTCTCCTCCCCCACTCAGCCCAGCCCCCACACAGTTAGAAACACAAAGCAGGGAACACAGTTAACCCTTTGATTGCCCCCTACTGTTAACCCCTTCCCTGCCAGTGACATTTACACAGTAATCAGTGCATTTCCATAGCACTGATCGCTGTATAAATGCCAGTGGTCCCAAAACAAGTGTCAAAAGTGTCTGACATGTCCACCACAATGTCGAAGTCCCTCTAAAAATTGCAGATCACCACCATTACTAATAAAAAATAAAAACAAACATAAATGAATTTTCATTGTTTTGTGCGGCAACTTTTGCCAATCAATATACGCCGATTTGTTTACCAAATATATGTAGAAATATATATATTGGCCTAAACTGATGAATAAATTATTTTTTTATATATATTTTTTTTGGATACGTATTTTAGCAAAAAGTAAGAAATATTATTTATTTTTTTTCAAAATTGTCGCTCTTTGTTTGTTTATAGCCAAAAAATAAAAAACGCAAGAGGTGATCAAATACCACCAAAAGACAGCTCCATTTGTGGCAAAAAAAGGACGGCAATTTCGTTTGGGTACAACGTCGCACAACCACACAATTGTCAGTTAAAGCGATGCAGTGCCGAATCGCAAAAAGTGCTCTGGTCTTAACATGGGAAATCCTTCCGGGGCTGAAGTGGTTAAAGTGTTATCAAACCCACAACAGTAAAATCAGTCTGTATATGCAATAAAGCATGCTTGTTATACTCACTGTGGAACCTAAGGGGTTAAAGGGTAACTCCACTTTCGTGGGGAAAAAAATTGCAAAAAAATAATATAGTGCATATTATTGCGACACTAATCATATTGTAATTGAATGTTATTAAAAATTACCTTTCCTTTTATATCTGCAGCTCTGTAATTTTCTGAAAATGTAGTGAAATATGGCTACCTAGAGTTATTCTGTGCACAGAGTGTGCAATGACCACTCCCCAGAAACATCATTTCCTGTTTATGTGATTGGCTCACCAATTTTCCCAGAAGTCTGCACTAAGATACAAGTCAGATTTCAGGCATCCCCTGCAACAAAAATGTCATTTGTGGAGAGATACTTTCAGTAGGAACATGTCTGCTGTAAAGGGATGCAGGCCTAGCAGCTTTTCTCTTTAGTGCTCTCCAGCTGCACACCTGACTTTTAATTATGAAACCACTCCCATTAGATCCACTTAGCACAGAGGAACAAACAGGGATTTCTTCAGAATAACAAAAGGTAGGAATCTGCAACAGTTTGTTATAATCCTTGCAATGTACATAAATCACCCAGAGGGGAACGTTTTTTTTCTCAGCAAAATTGGAGTTATGCTTTAATCTTCTGCATTGTGTAAAAAGGCTGTTTGATCCTGTCTCCTCCGATCCACTCCTCCTTTCACTGTCCCCAATATATTTTCTGATAGTACAGGGCCAGGGGACAGGCTGTACATGCTCAGTTTGGTGTGTATTGCTAGAGAGTTTTTTTTTTTCTTGGGAGGGTGCATGTGATAAGCACAGGGCCACTCAGCACTGCCCAGACAGAGGGTTGGGGGTCCTGCAAACTGATAGGACAGCCAGTGCAGTATGACAACTCCTCCTAGCTTTAACCAGGCAATGATAGAAGTCACAAGACTGCTCTAACTGCTGATGAGAAAAGCTATTTAGCAGTTTATATTTTCTAAAATAATTGCATCTCCATGTTCAGTGTACTGTGAGAGACCAGATATAGTGAATGCAGGCTCCTGGGTTTATTAACACTTTAACTGTAGTGGATACAAATTAGGTCTCCATATTTGCAGCACTGCCTGGTAGTGCTGTGTAAATCACAGCACTGGAAGAACAGAGATAAAAATCCTTTGGAGGGTAAAACAGCTCACAAGCATGTATTTCATCTGTGTATTTAGCTGTATGCCTAGATACTTCCGATACACATAATAGCAGGTTGTCATTGCATAGTCTGCTCAAGGTCAGGCAGTGTAACCTGAAGACCGTACATGAACCAAGAATAGCCATAGGGAACAATGAAGATGGAGGCAGCAATAAGTCTCTATGGCAATGTCCAACACATGCATTCAAATACCAAAAGATGCGAGGGCACCGGAGGTCATAAATACCACTAGAACCCTGAGCTTGGCAAACACTTAGGCATACCTTAATCACCCTGTGCAGTGCCGATTCCCCCTGCTCCCTGGTGTCCTCTGTCTCTCCCCTGCAGTGCCACCAGCTTCCCTCCTCTCCTCTCCCACTGGGGGCTGCGGGGGATGTTTCAGAATGGATGAGTGATCTGTACCGATCGCTCATGTGTTCATTCTTAACTAAAGCATAGTAAATGTTTACTATGCTTCAGTCTGTGAATGAAAAAGAAGCCGCTCAGCAAAGAGTACTTCACATTCCTTCACTGTCCAGTGCAGCTGAGGCTGCAGAGAAAGTGACTTGGGAAGCTCTGTCCTCCCGCTCTGATTAGACCCCAGATATTTCCCCAACTAAAAAAAAAATAGTAAAATAATAATAATAATAGTATTGTAAAAAATAATTAAAAACATAAAATTGTAAAAAATAATAAAAATAAAAACTACTGACACCATCCACTGGTCTGCTGTTATACACACGGGAAGGGAATTATGAGACCACGATTGAGAAAAAAAACTCTTATGTGTTTTCATTTCTACCATTTCTATGCGCCACAAGAGTTGTTTTACTCAAAAGGGGAATCCCTATGAAATCTCCAAATTTTTGTTTTCCTAAATCAGCTTCAGGCAGAGGTTTAATATGCGTTATTATTTTTCAGGATTTTGCGGTATAGAAATTTCAAGATCCCAGCAACAGATTCCCGTCCTCTATAGAGAGGTCATAGAATAGCAAGGCGTGTCTATCATCTCCGGCAGCACAAAGAAAAGGGGATTTTATTACCAGAAATCACACCACAAAAGGATACCAACAAAAAAGGCATTGAGGCCAACGCATAACTGCAGTGCACTTTCCCATTCTAAAGAGCGATTTTGGTTTCTCTCAAAGCAGGCAAAGCTGAAAAGGCCGGGACCCCATTCTCTCCAGCAAGTCTGTGCAAATCAGAATGCTTCCCCCGAGATAGAATGGGATGAGGGGATCAGGCCCTGGAGATCAGGAGGTTTGATCTATGGCCACCATGCTACTGACCTGTGTGCACTGCAGTGCATTTGTTTAGAAGTATAAAGTCAGATCATACATTGATACTTGAATCTTTTAATACGCAGGGGAATTTAGTTGCCCAATCTTACTATGGAGGGGGGGGGGGCTACCTTGATTTATCTTCTAGGTCAGGGATAAGCAATTAGCGGACCCCCAGATGTTGCAAAACTACAAGTCCCATCATGCCTCTGCGTCTGGGTGTCATGCTTGTGGCTGTCAGAGTCGTGCTATGCCTCATGGGACTTGTAGTTCTGCAACAGCTGGAGGTCCACTAATTGCAGATCCCTGTTCTAGGTCAATCTATATTTTTATTTGGATGGGGGATGTCTTTAATTAATGTGAGTTCTACCAGCGTGAACACTATAGGTGTTTTATTTACCTTTAGACCTCATTTACACTGCATTTTTTTCAGCTGCCCCTGAACTTTCCTCTATGTTATCTTATCAGTACATTTACACAAGGTATTTGAAACGCCAAACGGCTTGTAAAGACCGCTAAGTGCGCCTAAACGCGGTAACTCGCGTCTAGGACCGTTTCGTTTACAGGCATTTCCATTTCAAAAGAATTTTTTTTACACCATATAAACTTTCCAAAATCTATCCATCACTCTCCCCAACTTGCTGGCGTTGCAATGAACAAACGGGTTCCCTTTATCATATTTTATGGAGTTGCAAAAATCTTAACAGTTTTTGGAAATCGGTCTCAAGATTTATTGCTAACCTCACTGGTAATTTACTTCCCCTTACTCCCGCCATGGCCCTGCTAGGAATAAATCTGGATATTTAGGCCTCATACACACGGGCGTATCTTTAAAAATAAACAAAACGTCGGGCCCGACGTAAAGGAAAAAAAAATCTGCATTTTTCGGCGTTGTGCATTGGCGTTAGTGAGCGTCGGCGTGAATAGGCGTTTTTAAAAAAAATCATCCCTCTGCTATTTTTCAACCTAAAAACGCTGGCGTCAAAAAATGGCAGAAAACGCCGGTACAATATTAGTTGGCGTTTGTTGGCTTTTGCGGCGTCGGCGTCAAAAAATGCCAAAACGTTACAGCCTCAGAACGCGATGGCCGTCTGTTCTACTTCCAGCTCACTAACGCCGACGCCATCTACAGCTCAAAAACGCCAACATTTTTATGGGGCCATTGACTAACATGGAGAGCTGCAAAAAACGCCAGAAAACGCCGGCGGCAAAAAACGTCCATGTGTATGAGGCCTTACTCTTTAGAGTATAGAACAGTAGTAGCAAACGTACTAATAACAGCAAGGTTGACTATTACAAAACTATGGAAATCCAATGAAGCACCAAACTTATCTGATGTTGTTATACGATTAAATACACAAGCTCAATATGAGTTGATGTTAGGCTCGGTTCACACAAGGGCAACTTGGGATCCGACTTGAGTCACCTCAAGTCACCCTAAGTCGCTTGACATTAGAAATCCCATTGAAGTGAATGGGAGCCGTCTTTATGTATGCTACTGAAGTTGCTCCGACTTCAAGGCAACTTCAGAAGAGATTCCTGTACTACTTGGAAGCGACTTCTATCCGACTTTTGCCCATAGAATTCAATGGAAGTCGCCTCCAAGTCGGATCCCCCATCTTAATGCAAGTGACTTTGTCAGTGAAAAGAATATAATTTATTTTGGGGCAGCCCCCCTCCCTCCCTTCTCTGATTGGCCACAGGCAAAGTCGCCTGGCATAAGTCGTGTTGTAAATCCCTTGAAGTCGCCCTGAAAATCGCGCTGAAATCGCCTAGCAAAGTCGCCCTGAAGTCAGGTCGCCCCTGTGTGAACCAAGCCTTACATACAAAAATTATAACATGGTCAGGTTTGAGAAACGATAGCAAATGTGGATTAGTCACCCTAGAGCTTCTACCTCGCCAAACATGAGATGCAGCTCATAAACCAGATTTCAGTATTAATCCAGGAGTAACATCAAGAATTCACAGTTCTCTCTTTTTCTTAATTCTTGAATTGTCCATGATAATGTTATTACAGTTGCTAGAGAATGTTTACAGCTAGAACTCAATGGGGTAAACAGGGATTCTAATATACTGTTTTTGTACACATTTATTGATCTTTTATTGTCTATTGTCACCTTGATTGAGATTTGTGTGTTATTGGTTAACTACTATACCTGATTGTTACATACCAGAACCAACTGCCTTTATCATTTCTGTTATTTTTACGGAAATTAAATAAAAATTCTTTAATGGAAAAAAAAATTTTAAAAAAGATTTTTTTTTTCACAAAAAACGCTCCTAAAAACGCTAAACACAGCTAAACGCGGCATGCAAAACGGGGTTTTAGATGTCGGTTCCTAGATGTCAAGGTACAACGTTCAGGGGAGATTGAAACAGCGTCCCGTGTAAATGGAGCCTTCTCCTTATCCTCCAGTTTGTTGATAAGATCTGGTTGGGATTGTACATTTTTATTCTTTTCTGTTTATCCACAAAAATGTTAATAAACGGATTAAAATCTAGAAGTTTACTAAAACAGATATATTATGAGGAGCAGATAAACGTAAGGCTGCATTCAAACCTGAGCATAGCATCTTTTTTTTTTAGGTGCAATTTTGGCACATTTTTATACAGGTATATATAGGTACGGTATTTCAGCTTTTTTTTTAGCTTTTCCATTAGCTTTTATTTATTTATTTTTTATTATTATTAAATTTCAATATTTTTATTGAAAAGAAGTAACAATATGAAATACAAGAGACATTAATTAACCATGCACCATGAGAAGCATAAGATTAGTTATAAAGAAGTCTCATAGCAAAGATACAATCAAACTACTATAATTATGATGTAAAATAGCGTGTTATATAACTTGTGATATAAATATTATTATTATTCATATAATTATTAATTATTATTTTTTTATTAGGGTAAGGGGTTAGAGTTAATGTGTTACTAAACCCAGTAATATGAAAATAGTTA
>BLSH010024038.1:1327538-1345731 GCA_018402905.1 Glandirana rugosa
ATCCCCCCCGCCCCCCCCAGGAGCTCTCATCTGAGCAGAGAAGAGGAGAAAGAAGGCACAACTGATCACAGGAAAACGCTGTGTTATCAGTACAGATAAGCATATATATGTTATAACACAGATAACATATATATGTTATAATACAGAGGAGATGGGAGCTTTTTATACAAGTGGCTTAACAACCACTTTTAGAGTTCTACTAAACATCATGGGCAGACAGCTATATACAATCATATAAGAATATATAATAAACGATATGTTTTTATATACATGATGATATCCTCGGTATTCCATAGCCCAGTGGTGGTCAACTTTGTTGATAAAGAGGGACTCGGTGCGGCCCGTGGCATCATCAAAGGACCACATATAATATTTAGTAAATGTGATGCTACAGAAAGCTGCAGACAGGAGATTGTCAAAGATTACCTGCTTGCTACAAGAGAGGGTCAGAGACCATGGAACCCTAGGGTTCCTCCAGAGGTTGCTAGGGGTTCCTTGAACAATAGTCAATTTCTGCCTCTCAGATAAGTTCCTTCCCAATGGCCTCATTGATCTTTTTAGCCATCTCTAAAGAGGTCATTCTTCCCAATGGCCACAAATGTAAGGAGCATTCTTCCCATTGATCATCACACTGATGTATTAGGAGTTGCAGATTTTTCATTTTTAGCAGTGGTTCCCCAAGACTGGAGAACTATTTCAAGGGTTCCTCTGTGTTGAAAAGGTTGGGAAAGGCTGGCGTAGATGATTCAGGAGACATAGACTGGGAACACATTACATGAGACTGACAGAAATTACTATTATTACAAAGCAATATGGAAACGCAGACTACTGTCTGCAGGGGCCCTGACAGCTGCACAAAATGTGCCAAAGGGCCACATGCAGCCCCTGGGCCTCGGGTTGGGCACCAGGGTCATTGTCAAATAGGTGTAAAATGAAGACAAAAACCTTACATTTCATAAAGCTACAAGAGATTTTCCAACTTTGCTACATGAGATAGGCTGTCAATCAAATAAAGAAGGTGAGGGGTGAACAGAGACATACAGGTGAGAAAGCCAGATATGGGTTTAGATACAGACCGCTCCCTGTGAATTAGTCTGGAATTTTTTTTTCATAGCTTTAAAAAGGCCCAACAGGATCTCTTCCACCAAGCATGATCTGAAGATGCAACCTAAGGAGCTACTGGTGGAATCTCCATCACTTCCAGCAGATACCACAGTCAGGTGGAGACAGAGATCAGGTCAAGAATGACGATGAAAAATGTCTGGGAAGAGGAAAGGTCACAGTGTTGTCAAGCTTAATCCTTTCTCTGCTAGAGGGCCTTTTACGAGGACTGTTCTGTCAGGTTGCTAGCTTGAAAAAAATACAATAATCTTTCTTGGTGAATTTCAAAAAAGGACCCCCTGTCTTCTCGCTCCTTATGCCTCCCTGTTCTTAAAAATTCCCTTCATATAGACGTTGTTTCCTTGGGTCTCCTAGCTGGTTAGGTGATGTCTTTGGGTCTTCTTCTGGTGTTGGCAGGGGTGGTTCATCCTTCCTGACCAGAGCACTTTTTGTGATACGGCACTGCGTCGCTTTAACTACTTTAACCACTTGCCGACCGCCGATCGACATCTGACGGCGACAGAGTGGCTCTCCTGCGCAAAACGCCGTCATCTGGCGGCGGCTGCGAGATCGCGCACAGTGAGCGCGCGCCGCCGGAGGCCAGGGAGCGGGTGCGGCGGATTCGATCTCCGCCGGCCACCCGCGATTCCCCCCCCCGGAGTGAAAGAACGGAGGTCCGTGTATGTAAACACGGACCTCCGTTCTGCGAGGGGGGAAGGACTGTGATCACAGCCTTCCTCTACATGGAAGCTGTGATCACTTCCCTTCCCCTTCTAGGGCAGCCCAAATACAGTTAGAACACGCCCAGGGAACACTGTTAACCCTTAGAGCGCCCCCTGCAGGTTAACCCCTTCACTGCCAATGGCATTTACACAGTAATCAGTGCATTTTTATAGCACTGAACGCTGTATAAATGCCAATGGTCCCAAAAAAGTGTCAAAATGTTCCGACATGTCCGCCCTAATATCGCAGTACCGCTAAAAATCGCAGATCGCCGCCATTACTAGTAAAAAATAAAAAAAAATAAACCCCCAGAAATGAATTCTCATCGTCTGTAAACGCGACCACTTTTGCGCAAACCAAATCAATAAACGCCGATTGCGATTTTTTTTATCACAAATATGAGGAAGAATATAAATCGGCCAAAACCAATGAAAAAAAATGTTTTGTTAGATTTTTTTTTTTTGGATTTGTATTTTAGCAAAAAGTAAGAAATGTGTTTTTTTTTTGCAAAATTGTCGCTCTTCTTTTGTTTATAGCGGCGATCAGAAATGACGCAGCGGTGATCAAATACCACCAAAAGAAAGCTCTATTTGTGGGAAAAAAAGGACACAAATTTCATTGGGTACAACGTCGCATGACCGCGCAATTTTCAGTTAAAGCGACGCAGTGCCGAATTGCAAAAAGGGCTCTGGTCCTAAAGGGGGAAATCCTGCCGGGGCTTAAGTGGTTAAAACAGAGTACCACGCAGAATTTTTTTTTTTACATCATTCAAGTCCTTTGCCTATATAGACTTACCTTTGAAGGAAAAAAACATGTTATACTCACCCTAAGTCACTTGTTGCTAAGTGGTCTCTGTAATCTGCCCCTTTTAGGTCCGAGGCTCTTCTCCTCACTTCCTGCTTCCCCTGGGCTCCTGGGAGATGTGACTCATCATTTCCCAGGAGTCAGTGGGCTTCCCTGTACTGTAAAATTGTGTTATTTCCAGACAGGAAATGACGTTATTTAAGGCGGACCGAGATCGAGGTGTGCATGATGGTTACCCACCATGCACTTCTTTCAGGAAGAGATGCCAGGAGACTATGGATGGGCTTCAGATGCCCTCACCCAAAATGGAAAAGTCCAGCAGTGAGAGAAGCAAAATTGTGAGTAAAAAATACATGGAATTACTAGGCGGTTTGAAAGTAAGGAAATAAAAGGTTACATCTATTTAGTATTAAAAGAGTGGATGCCAAAAAATATATATATATATTTCTGGGTGGAACTCCGCTTTAAGACTGAGCCTCTTTTTTGGGTTCGGTGTTTACAAGTTAAAACCATTGTTTTTTTTTCTATAAAATTACTTAGAACCCCCAAACATTATAGATTTTTTTTCTACTGCCCTGGAGAATAAAATGGCGGTCCTTGCAAAACATTATGTCACACCGTATTTGAGCAGCGGTTTTACAAGCACAATTAAAAAAAAAAAAATCACTTTTTTGAGTTAAAAAATAAGACAACAGTAAAGTTTGCCCATTTTTTTTTCATATTGTGAAAGATAATGTTATGCCGAGTAAATTGATACCCAACATGTCATGCTTCAAAATTGCACCCGCTCGCGGAATGGCGACAAACTTTGCAACTTAAAATAATCTCCATTGGCGACATTTAAAAATGTCTACAGATTACCAGTTTTGAGTTACAGAGGAGATCTAGTGCTAAAATTATTGCTCTCGCTCTAACGATATAACATAAATATGTGTTCACTTCTGCGCGCGAGCTCGCAAGGACGGGGCGCTTTAAATTTTTTTTTTAATTATTTATTTTACTTTTTATTTTTATTTTTACACTGTCCTTTTAAAAAAAAAATGATCACTTTTATTCCTATTACAAGAAATGTAAACATTTCTTGTTATAGAAAAATGCATGACCTCTTAAATGTGAGATCTGGGGTCAAAAAGACCTCACATCTCATATTTACAGTTAAATACAATAAAAAAAAAATGGCAGTGAAAAAAAGAATGTTCCCTTTAAGAGCTATAGGCGGAAGTGACCTGTGACGTCGCTTCCGCCCTGTAACGCTATGGAGCCGAGTGGATGGCATCTTCCGCTCACTCGGCTTCCAGTGCAGGGGGGGGGGGAACGGACCCGGTCGTCCCGGTGGGTCCGGTAAGCAGCGGAGATGACAGGAAAATGGCGGGGGGGTACCTCTCCCGCCGCTGATAAAAGTGATCTCACGGCGAATCCACCGCTGAGACCACTTTTATCCTACACAGAATTGCCGGCTGAAAAAAAATTACTGGGGTTAAGGTAGCTATCTATTACCATAACAACGGTATTCCACTGCAAAGGGGCCGCCGTCACATGAGGGCGCTGGTCCGGAAGTTGTTAACTCACAATTGCGCGGTCGTGCCACGTTGTACCCAAAAGAAATTGCCGTCCTTTTTTCCCACAAATAGAGCTTTCTTTTGGTGGTATTTGATCACCTCTGCATTTTTTATTTTTTGTGTTATAAACAAAAAAAAAAGTGACAAACAATTTTTTTAACTTTTCGCTAAAATACATCGGTTTTGGCTGATATACAGGACCATGAAAAAATGTGAGGGGTGTACTCACCTTTGTGAGATACTGTATATTCTACATATTTTTGATAAATAAAATCAAAAAAAGCGTTTATTGATTGGCTTGCGCTATGGCGGTTTTACTGGTAATGGCAGTGATCTGCGATTTTTATCAGGACTGCGATATTGCGGCGGACAGATCGGACATTTTTGACACTTTTTTGGGACCACTGACATTTATACAGGGATCAGCTCTAAAAATAGTCACTGATTACCGTGTAAATATCACTGGTAGGGAAGGGGTTAACCTGCAGGGGGCAATCAAGGGGTTAAGTGTGTTCCCTGTGTTCTTACTGTGTGGGGGATGGGTTGGCAGGGGCATGGCAGATCTAACTGATCCCGATGACAGGGAACAGTAGATCACGGTCACGCCCACTGACAGAACGGCGAACTGCCGTGTTTACACCAGCGGTTCCCCTTTCTTCCTCTCTAGAAGGCGATCGCGGGTCGCCGGTGGACGCAGAGTCGGCCTGACCCGCGGCCACACTCAGGCAGAGTGCGGTGGGCATGAGAGCGTGCTGCCCGCCCACAACTGAGCAGCGGAGCCAACTTGCCGCAGTAAATGTACGCAAGGCAGGCGGCAAGTGGTTAATACTGGGGAAAACGGCACAGACGTCATGTCAGCTTTTCTCTGTGAAATACTGTGTAGATCGAGGCCGACGTGATGACCATACCAGTTTGGGCCCAAAAGGAGTGGGTCAAAGTGGCTGTAAAGCCTAAGGCTGCATTCACATTAGAGCGTTTTGAATCATAGGCAAATTCGCTGTAAATCTGCCCGCGATTCAAAACGCTGTAATGTGAATGCAGCCTAAGGCTTTACGGCCACTTTGACCCACTCCTTTTGCGATTTGACAGTGCCGATGTGTGAATGGCAAAATGCAGGACTCACATTTGAGATGCCATTCATTTGAATAACACCTCAAAACGCAGCGGGGCTATAAAGCGTGCTGTAATCGCGGCAACCCGCATCGCAGGACGCAAAATAGTTCAGGAGCTACTTTGGAGCGATGTGGGTTGCCACGATTGCAGCGCACTTTATCGCATACATTTTTAGGTGTCATTCAAATGAATGGCATCTCAAATGCGAGTCCTGCGTTTTGCCAAAGTCAAAGTGGCCCGTAAGCCCAGGGACGGGACCTAAGATTGCAATCTCCTAGGGAGCAGGGACTGATGTGAATGTACAATATGTAAAGTATTGCATAAATTGTCAGCACTATATAAATGCAGGTAAAAATAAATATTAATTTGTTAATTTTTCCTACATGGTAAGGTAAACGCGTTTCGCACTCTAAGAGTAAAGTGCTTAGAGGGTCGTGAAACGCGGCAGACTCTCTCTCCCCCACTGTGTTCTGTTACGCTGCTTTATATTTTTCATGGAATAAAGGTGGATCGAGGTGTTGGAGTGCAGCCATCTGGATTTTTTCTTTCATTTAAAAACAAATGTCAGTTGGACCCCACTATCAGAAAATGAAATGAAGGTCCCAAAAATGAAACTTTTTGTATGAAATTCTGCTAGTATATAGCCAGCTTAAAGGTCAAGTTCACCTTTTCTTTTTTTCTAAATTCTAGCCCCCCTATGTGCCAATATAGCATCAATGTAATTATTTAGCAAAACTAGAACACCTTTCCATTTATTCTACACAAGCTTACCTCACGCCCTTCATCGCTGTTTAAACACACTGCTCCATTACTTCTGCCTTACTTCCTGGTCAGACTTTAGGTCATTAAACAGGAAGGAGTTGACCAGCTGGGGTAGAGGGCAGATGATGCAGGGGTGTTCTATCACTTGAGGCAATTTGTCAAAAAGTCCAATAGCGTAATTTCGGGCAGTTACTGTCCATGCGCCCATGTCCAACTGTGCACGCATCCCTCCTCCTGTGATTCTGTGACGTTAGGGACATTACAAAAAAAACACATATAGACCACCGATGTGGACACAGGTGAAAGTGGTTGGCCTTGTGTCCTCACTTCATTCGGACGGCTCGCTTCGCTTGCTTGGCCTCCCGACATTATTATAACAAACTCTATGTCTACGTGGAAATTGGGGAATGCCATTGGACACAACGGAAATGAAGCAATTTTACTTTTTGACAAATTGGCTAAAGGACAGGACAAGGGGGTGTGCTAATGGGATCAGCTGGTCAACTCCTTCCTGCGTCATGACCTAAAGTCTGACCAGGAAGTAAGGCAGAAGTAATGGAGCAGTATCAGCTATGAAGATAGTGATGCAAGTCTGTGTAGAATAAATGGAAAGCTATTTTATTTTTGCAAAACAAGTACATTAATGCTATATTGATACATGGGGGAGCTGGAATTTGGAAAAAAAAAGGCGAACTTAGCCTTTAACCAGGGGCGTTGCTAGGTCTACAAAAGATCTGGGGCTAGAGCCCATAGCAGAGAAGTAAAGAAAGACATACGCTTGAGCGGGCATACATGTAATAAAATAAATAATATTAGTAATAAATACACATGTGTAATATATATATATATATATACATACACACACACAGTCTGCATTCAAGACCGGGACATACCTGCTAATTGCAGAACTGCACCCACCCTGTAAGAGACCCGGGGCTATGGGCCCCAGACTCGGGGCTATAGCCCCAATAGCCACCCCCTAGCAACGCCTCTGCCTTTAACCACTTGCCGACCGCCGATCGGCATCTGACGGCGGCAAAGTGGCTCGTTCCCGCAAATCGCCGTCAAACGACGGCGGCCGCGGGAACGTGTATAGTGAGCGCGCGCGCGCCGCCGGAGGCGCGCCCACGCGCTCACTGTGTCCAGGGGGGGCCAGGGAGCGGGTGCGGCGGCTTCGATTGCCGCCGGCCACCCGCGATGCCCCCCCGGAGCAAATGAGCGGAGGTCCGTGTATGTAAACACGGACCTCCGCTCTGTGTGAGGGGGAAGGGCTGTGATCACAGCCTTCCTTTATGTGAAGGCTGTGATCGCTTCCCTTCCCCAGATAGGCAGTCCTCCATACAGTTAGAACACGCCCAGGGAACATACTTAACCCTTAGCGCGCCCCCTGCAGGTTAACCCCTTCACTGCCAATGGCATTTACACAGTAATCAGTGCATTTTTATAGCACTGATCGCTGTATAAATGCCAATGGTCCCAAAAAAGTGTCAAAATGTTCCGACATGTCCGCTGCAATATCGCAGTACCGCAAAAAATCGCAGTACCGCAAAAAATCGCAGATCGCCGCCATTTTTAGTAAAAAATAAAAAAAAATAAAAAACCCCAAAAATGAATTATCATCCGTAAACGCGACCACTTTTGCGCAAACCAATCAATAAACGACGATTGCGATTTTTTTTATCGCAAATATGAGGAAGAATATAAATCGGCCAAAAACGGTGGAAAAAATGTTTTTTTATATTTTTTTTTTGGATTTGTATTTTAGGAAAAAGTAAGAAATTTGGGTTTTTTTGCAAAATTGTCGCTCTTCTTTTGTTTATAGCGGCGATCAGAAATGACGCAGCAGTGATCAAATACCACCAAAAGAAAGCTCTGTTTGTGGGAAAAAAAGGAC
Source organism: Glandirana rugosa (assembly GCA_018402905.1). Taxonomy (NCBI): domain Eukaryota; kingdom Metazoa; phylum Chordata; class Amphibia; order Anura; family Ranidae; genus Glandirana; species Glandirana rugosa. The sequence continues at coordinate 1,335,495 of BLSH010024038.1, forward strand.
GCAAATTTCGTTTGGGTACAACGTCGCACGACCGCGCAATTGTCAGTTAAAGCGACGCAGCGCCGAATCGCAAAAAGGGCTCCGGTCCTAAAGCTGGAAATCCTTCCAGGGCTGAAGTGGTTAACTATGCTGAATCAGGATCAGACACCAAGAGTCAACTCTATTCTCTAATACCAGGTCTTCAGATGTCATTAGCCAATAAAATATTGAGAATTCTACAATGAGAAAGATCTCCTCTTCCTGTGTGTAAGCAGCCACAAAAGAAATGGCAGAAGTGTGTTTATGGGGGATTTGGGAGCCTTACAGTACATGGGCTTTCCTATTCACTGCATCAGTTCCCAGGCGTGAGAAACTGCAATAATCTTCCTGAATTTACTTTACTTACTGTCTTTAAGTGTTACATTAAAGCAATTACGTTGTAAATGCTAAAAGCTTTACAAATGAACAGTAAGTGCAGAGAGAGACAGACAGAGTACAGTCCTACTATTTACAACTAGCTGTCTCAGCTTCAAATACAGGGGAGGAGGTAGCGGCCATGGAGCGCTATGTAAACAGCGCTACTTTTATGTTACGTTTGCAGTGCAATTAAACAATTCAAATATTGACTTATTTTCTATGGGTCTGTGAATTGCTGCATTTTTTCAAGCCCTTTCATACAGATGCATGTTAAAAACACAGATCTGAACCTGTTTTTTCAAGCACATTTTTCCTGTTTTTAGTGTTTTTATTTCAAGATTTTTTAGTTTAAGATGTTCTCTGCTGCTTTTGTTTTTGCTTTCTAATTTTTTTTTAAGATTACGTTATAATTTTAGACTTTACTGTTTGATTGATATACAGTATACACGCTTACCGGCCACTTTATTGGGTATAGCTGTTCAATTCCTTGGTAACATAAATTGCTAATCAGCCAATCACATGGCAGCAACTCAATCCATTTAGGCATCTAGACGTGTGAAGACGACTTGCTGAAGTTCAAACCAAGCATCAGAATGGGGAAGAAATTAATTTATTTGACTTAGAAAGTGGCATGGCTGAGTATTTCAAAAACTGCTAATATACTGGGATTTTCATGCACAACGAACTCTAGGGCTTACAGAGAATGGGCCGGAAAAGAGAAAATATCCAGTAAGCGGCAGTTGTGTGGACAAAAATGCCTTGTTGATGTCAGAGGAGAATGGGCAGACTGGTTCGAGATGATAGAAAGGCAACAGTAACTTACACAACCACTCGTTACAGCCAAGGTATGCAGAATATGATCTAAAAAATGCACAACACATCCAACCTTGAAGCAGATGGGCTACAGCAGCAGAAGACCACACCGGGTGCCACTTCTGTCAGCTAAGAACAGGAAACTGAGGCTACAATTTCACAGACTCACCAAAACTGGACAATAGAAGATTGGAAAAACGTTGCCTGATCTGATGATTCTCGATTTCAGCTGCGACATTCAGATGGTAGGGTCAGAATTTGGCGTAAACAACATGAAATCATGGATCCATCCTGCTTTGTATCAACGGTTCAGACTGGTGGTGGTGGTGTAATGGTGTGGGGGATATTTTCTTGGCACACTTTGGGCCCCTTAGTACCAATTGAGCATAAATGCCATGGCCTACCTGAGTATTGTTGCTGACCATGCCCATCCCTTTATGACTACAGTGTACCCATCTTCTGATGGCTCCTTCCAGAAGGATAATGCACCATGTCACAAAGCTCCAATCATCTCACCACTGGTTTCTTGAACATGACAAGAAGTAAACAGAATGGACATCACAAAGCAGTGGGGGAGACAAGATGGATAACGTGTTTCACCGCGCTTTGTCCATGGACAACTTGTTTTTTGTTTCCTGCCATCAGTCTTCGGTTTCTATAACCTATTGAATGCATGTTGGCCATTTTTGTGAAATTGAACAAAATCTTGATGTGTACAGTATGTCCAGCTTTTGTCTTTCTGGGACCGCCCAACACAGAGGACAGATGTTTTATAATGAGCGGGGCTCAGTTTACTGGCACTGTAAATATCTGCTCAGCAAAACTGTTCAAAGACAAATGAAGTTAAATAGAATTTTATTGAAATGACTGGATGTGTGGTGGTCTTTAATTGTATCCTGAGGACAATATGCAAAGTGATGACCAAAGAGCAGTCACAACGTTTGTGCGGGGCTAGCAGTCACCCTGTACTATTGCCTTTGGCATGTTCTGCCCATTTAGGTGTACCACCTCTGATTTCATGCATGTAGTAGTCAGGAAATATAAATCAAACTGAGTTAAGGGTCAACATTAGGTCTTCACTGAGGCGTGCACAGGTAAATTGAATTCCCCAGGCACTAAATACGATCGTGCACGTGTGCAAGGTCTGAAGGCAATAATACACAGCTTGAATTTCTTCTGATTCCTGATGATTCCACCAAAATTCGAGCTGTAGGTGGTGTTTTCGGCATACCTATCCTAAAATATTGACTGAGCCAAGTGGAAAATTATCAGTCAAACTGTGACTGCATCCTTTCAGGTGTTTGAGTATTCGCACAGTTGAAATCAGCTACAGAAGCAGCTCTGTAGCCAGCCATAAGGAATGATCTTTATCCAACACTGGCCATCAATGTTAAGGGGTGCTTTTCCGCTGACCTCCAATGTAAGGGGTCCCTTCTGCCACTGACCACAATGTAAGGGGGCAATTCCCCCTGATCTCCAATGTAAGGGGTCCCTTCTCCCATTGACCACCAATGTAAAGGGGCAATTCCTCCTGATCTCCAATGTAAGGGGTCCCTTCTCCCGCTGACCACCAATGAGGGACATCCTCCCCCCCCCACCCAATCGCCAATGTAAAGGAGCCCTTATCCCCCTGACCACTATAGTAAAGAAGTATCTCTTCTCCAATGACCACCAATGTAAGGAGGTCTTATCCCCCTGACCACCACTGTAAAGGGTCCCTTCTCCACAGACCATCAATGTAAGGAGTTCTTATCCCCCTGACCAATATTGTAAAGGGTCCCTTCTCCACTGACCACCAATGTAAGGAGGTCTTAGCCCCCTGACCACTATTGTAAAGGGTCCCTTCTCCACTGACCATAAATGTAAGGAGGCCCTATCCCCCTGACCGCTATTGTAAAGGGTCCCTTCTCCACTGACCATCAATGTAAGGAGGTCTTATCCCCCTGACCACTATTGTAAAAAGTCCCTTCTCCACTGACCATAAATGTAAGGAGTCCCTTATCTCACTGACCACCACCATAAAGTATCCCTTCTTGGATGACCACCAATGTAAGGAGTTCCTTATCCACTGCCCACCATTGTAAAGTGTCCCTTCTCGATTGATCACCAATGTAAGGGGTCCCTTATACCACGGACACTAAAGGAAAGTGCCCTTCTCCACCTTAACACAAATGTAGGGGGCCTATTTCCTTCTGACCACCCTTCTCCCTATGAACACCAATGTAAGAGGACCCTTCTTTCACAGACCACCAATATAAAGGAATACGGCAATCTCCACTGTCTACATATTATTTTTATGGCATACTTATTGATCATGAAATTAATTTTTATAACTAGAGATCATGCTGATGTACGTTGGACTGTAAATATAATATTTTTTTAGCTGGGGTCCCCTGAGATATGAAAATTATCTCATGGGTTCCTCAGTGGTTAAGCATTTGGAAGAGACTGCTGTAGATTTTCACTTGAATGACAGCTCGGAGGTTGCTGACTTTACATCCAAAATGATGGCACCCAACAGCAGTCTCTGGGCTTTTGGATGTCTACACAAGGGAGACTTTTACAGGTAATATATGTTAAATGCATATATAATGTGAAGGGTGGAAACTTGTTGAAATAAATGATCTGGCGAAAGGGGCTCTTTAAAGGACCCTTCAGATTTGGATTTAGGGATCTTAGCAGGCTTCACCCGGCTTTCAGCAATTTTAAAATCCTGCTGACGCTGGCTGATTGCTTGCCAAAACCTGCAAGGAGCTTATTTAAGGTGACAGCCAGCCTTCTCCATAAAGATTTGTTTTTAATTTCCCCAAAACACAGATGAGTGCTTTAAAAGCTTCAGGAAAGCTGCTCGAAGCTTTTATATGATTTAGTTTGTGTTCACTTCTCTTATACAATCTGAAGCCCATATGTATAAAATTAAATCATTTAACCATGCTTTTTTTTTTTTTTTTAATAAAATTTCAACTATCCTCATACATTGTATGTGACTTTGCTCTATACCCTCCAATGGAACATAATAATTATATATAAATAAATGACAGAAATATAGGACCAACCTGTGGTTTTGGCTTATGTTTTAATTACAAAATAAAATTCTACATTAGGATGACAGCGATCATTAAAATGTCAGCAACATAACATAATTTACTGAATCCACCAATCAGGAATTTAAGGAAGGAAGCTGTAATTGAAGAACTGTCAGCGCTGATTATATGACAATTGCGCAATAAATTAGACACACGATCCAGCTTGTTCCGGTCTATAAGGAAACTTCTGCGTTCTACATCTGAACTTGACACCGCAGGTGGATGCAAAGATCCAGAAACAAAGAGAGCTTTAACATATAAAATAAAATAAAAAAATGCCAGCAAATGGGCCAACTGTACAGTTAAAGAAACATTTAATAAATCAGTCTTGAAGTGGATCAATATTCAAAAATCTTTTTTTAAGTGGAAATTCACTCTCTGAAACAACATTGACTATTTTTAATCCTTTGATACTAGCATTAGGACCGGTTCACACTGAAGCGGCGCGGAGCGGCGCAATGCGGCGCTCCAGGCGATCTCAGGCGGCTTGCGAGGAGACTTCTATCATAGAAGTCAATGCAAGCCGCCATAGATCGCCCTGAAAATAGTGCAGGGACCATTTTTCTAAGGCGGAGCGAAGCGATTCGCTCCTATTAGAACGGTCCCATTTGCACAGCATTGAGGCGAATTGTCAGGCGACTCAAGTCGCCTGACAATTCGCCTAGATGTGAACGGGCCGCGGAGTCGCGCCGCTCCAGTGTGAACCGGCCCTTAATAAATAGATAGGAATGTATATTATTATTCTTTCCTGGACGATGGTGCTCTCTGCTCTGGATGTGGCCCTTGTTGGGGCATTTGGGTCGCCCCACTTACCTCAGCTCCCGGTCGACATACCCCAACGTGGAGTGTATCCGGAGCTCGATGCCAAACTTTATCATGCAGCTATGTCTGTAAGTATTCAAGTAACTCCATTTTCCCCTTTTTTTTTTCCCCTCCCCCATTTTTTATCCGCCAATCCCATTTATTTGTTAATATGGTGATACGATTTATCTATTTTTTATCAATTACAGTCAATAGTCCCGTGTATGCTCCTGGGAAGTGGGTATTAACTTCCATGAAACGCGTAGAGCTGTCATATGCTGTGCCAAAGACTATCATACAGTGTATAAACTTCATTCGTTTGTGAATCTTGTGCTCATTACCATTTCATATGTTTTGTTTCAAATTTAGAGGCTGGGAGCCCAAGTGTGTGTGTGTGTGTGTGTGTGTGTGTGTGTGTGTGTGTGTGTGTGTGTGTGTGTGTGTATATATATATATATATATATATATATATATATATATATATATATATATACACACATACACACACACACACACACAGACATGTACATATACACACAGTATATGAATTGTTTACAATGTACAACTGATGAATTCCATTACATACCTTTTTAATTAAAATTATTATTTTTATGACCTGTGTGCTTCATTTAAAGTCCCACTTTTTTTACATTTCTTCCGCTGCTCCCTGGTTTCATGCCAAGGCCAAAATGATGTCATATATCCCAGGAGTCTTCAGGAGGGGAGGAGGGATTTTATTAGCTTAGCACACCCTCCTGCCTGCATGCCTGAAGCTACCTATAGCAGCCTATTGCAGCTTAACTACTTGCCAACTGCCCACATGACGGCGGCAAAGTGGTTCAATATCGCAAACCGCTGTCGCCGTCTCGCGCGCTCACTGTGTTCTGGGGGAGCCAGGGAGCGGGTAGGGCGGATTTGATCTCCGCCGGCTACCCACGATTGCTCCCCCGCAGTGACAGAATGGAGGTCCGTGTATGTAAACACACGGATCTCCGTTCTGACAGATGGGAAAGGAATGTGAGCACAGGCTCCCTGTATATGGGAGCCGTGATCACTCTCCTCCCCCAGCCAGCCCAGCCCCCATATAGTTGGTAACACACACAGGGAACACAGTTAGCCCTTAGAGTATCCCCCCAGGTTAACCCCTTCCCTGCCAGTGACATTTACACAGTAATCAGTGCATTTTCATAGCTCCGATCGCTGTATAAATGCCAATGGTCTCAAAAAAGTGTCAAAATGGTCCGACATGTGCACGGCAATATCGCAGTCCCAAAATTGCAGATCGCCACCATTAGTAAAAACTTAAAAAAATAAAAACCCCAAAAATGAATTCTGATCATTCGTAAACGCGGTAAACTTTTTGCGCAAACCAATCAATATACGCCAATAGCAATTTTTTTTACCAAAAATATGAGGAAGAATATAAATCGGCCAAAACTGATGAATACATTTTTTTTATATAATTTTTTTGGATATGTATTTTAGCAAAAATTAAAAAAATATGTTTTTTATTTGCAAACTGTGCAACCAGATCAATCAATCTAGAAGTGTCACACACACAAATGGGACCTTCGATATCATGGGATCATACAGCTGTACCTCTAGTAATGCTGGGTATCTCATTCAATGCAATAGGTGCAACAAAGGATCTTATGTTGGGGAAACAGAACAGAAATTGCAAACAAGGATGAATTTACACAGACATTCCATCAAGAATGATAAAGATGATGATTTCTGCACACCGGTGGGACGTCATTTTTCCCAACCGGACCACACTATTGAAAACCTTAATGTTTTAGTTCTTAAAAGGGGATTTCAGAACCACCCAGGAAAGGAAAACGTTTGAACTATGATTCTTCTTCCTGCTGACGTCAGCAGCCCGGCTCCCTCCTCCCTGCTCGCTCTGCTTCTGGCCCCCTGGCCAGTAGCAGAGCAAGGCAGAGCTCGCGCATGCGCAGTAAGGTGCCCGGCGTGAAGCTGTACTGCTTACACGTCCGGGTTCCCTTACCCGCGATGGAGGCGGCTGCACCCGTCCCCCGATCCGAAGATTGGCGGCGGGTGCCGACATCGCTGGACTCCAGGACAGGTAAGTGTCCTAATATTAAAAGTCAGCAGCTACTGTATGTGTAGCTGCTGACTTTTAATTTTTTTTTTAGCCCTCGGACCTCCGCTTTAAGAGGTTTTTTTTCTTTTTAACATTTGGCTAAAACTGTTTTTATTCAGTACTGCTTGGACCTTGAAGAAGGGGAGACTCCCCGAAAGCTTGTCCTGAAAAACATTTAAGTTAGTGCAAATAAAAAAAAAGTATCACAGACAGTACTCAATTTTCTCTGGCACAATTGCACCAATACGGCTACAGTTACCTCATGAGCAAAGTAGAATACTTTGGTTGTACGAACAAGCGGTTATACAACCGTTGTATCGTGTGTACAGAGAAGTTGGTCCAACAAGTTGTATGTGCAAAACAGTCATGTTCAGAAGTCAGGAACGCCTGGAAGTGTCCATTCTGGGAAACCTACGTTCCTAATTCACAAATCACATTCACCTGAGCTTCCTCTTTATACGCTCGCAACACCTCACTACGTTAGGCTTGGTTGTACGATCGGTGCACGTCAGTACGCGAGATAAATCAGCCAACATATGATTTGGTCCGTTCAGCCATACGACCGTCGCACCGTGTGTACACGGCTTAAGAGTGGGATGCCATTAAAGTTCAGGCAGGTGTCCCAATACTTTTGACAATATAGTGTGTGTGTGTGTGTATGTATATAAATAAGTATATATATATATATATATATATATATATATATATTTTTAGTATAAAAAGGCAAAAATAAAACATAAAAGAAAAAAAAAACTTTGTTAACACTGTAACACTTCCTTTACAATGATCAAACTAGAATGTCTTTCAACTGATCTTGCAAGAGTTACTTTTGACAAAGCTGAATACAAAACTCAGGAAACGGAATGTATTTATGACTAAACGACGGAGTAAATACAGGAGGGTGAGTGAGAAAAGGCCAATGAACGCCCCTTCACAATGCTGTGAATAGCCCAGAAACTGCCTGACACAGCAAACATGGAAGAGAGCCAGGAAAAGATGGCGGGAAGAGGAATCCCTGCAGGGGATCATGGGAACTGCTTCTATTTGCTAACAAGCCTGGTGACACAGCTTAGAGGAATTTATTACTCAGCTTATATTTGAAGGAACACATTTACAGCGATCGATTACAAAAAAACCCACAGAGATGTACATGTGATCTGCAGGGATGTACTTAGTGACTGTGATCAATCTATACTCCTCCTGTAATAACAAAGACATCTGTCAGGCTGGGTTCACATCTCCGTGCCGAGCGCTCCCAGCAGGGGTCGGTGCGTTCACCGTTTCAGGTCCGATTTCGGTCCAAATTTTTGACTGAATTCGGACCTGAAACGGACCAGAAGACGTACAGGACCCTTGTGCAATTGGCTCCGCAGCCATCCCGTTATGTGAACCGGCTCCATTGAGAGCCAGTCACAATCTCCTGACATGCGAATTGGATGCGGAGGATTCGCAATAGTGTGCAGCCAGCTTTAAGGAAACAAGTTCAATTGAAGCTAGCAGCATGCTGGAGAGCCGGGCCGCTGTTCTCACACACAATAAAGTAACCTGGGTCTCCAGCAACCTGACACTGCTCCGATGAATTGTTCTCTTGCTGCTCAGGAAGCATGAGAGATGATTGGAGCAATGTGCAGGAGGCATGTTGGACTGTTAGAGACCCCAACCATTTTGTTATGTGTGAGGGTGTTCCATCAGAATAGGCGACCCGTCAGATTAGGTAACGGAAGTGACGTTCCGTCAGCTGAATACTTAACCTCCCTGGCGGTAGGATTATGTCCGATTTTTGCGTCTAAAAGCGGTACATTGTTTTACATGGAAATTTGGCGTTTTAAATTGTAGGCCTGTAATTATTAGGAAAAACTCACTTAAATCTATCCAAACAAGAGTTTAGTAGACATCCCGAGTATGATAAAGTTTGAAACAACGAAATCATAAATTATAATATAATAAATAACAATAATTATCAAAAATAATAACATAATAGTAATAAAATGTATTCAATAATGTAATCAAACCAAAAACACTGAAATTTGCTGAGTTGCAGAATTGTCGCTGTCGTCACTTTCAGTTTCTGATGATAAATTTCCCCAAAAATCAGTATCACTCAATTCTGCAAATGATTCTTATTTACTATCGCTGTTTTCTAGCTGATCAAAAAACACTTTTGACGCAAAGGGACGCTTTTTGGTTGCCATGGACATTCTCAAGTTTCCAGGCAGAAAGAATGACATATATAATATAAAAGTGCATGCAGGGCACTGGGCAAACCACTAGGGATAAAAGGGATGTGAAATGATTTCATACAGTAATGTAATCTTACAGATTACAGTGTACTGTATGTGTTATGTCTGTTTCACTATTTGAATTTCCCACCGGACTCCCACCAGAATTTCCCGCAGACACGGCGGGGGACATCGCTGGATCCAGGGGACAAGGTGAGTAGTGCTGCCTGGATCCAGCGATGCAATCCCGAGTGTGGCTCGGGGTAACCGCTCTTGGTACAGAAAACTCACCCCGAGCCGCACTCGGGAATACCGCCAAGGAGGTTCATGCGCATGCGTAGCAGGTTTGCTAATGTGACAGAACACCTGCAGTCAGAAGGGGGGCAGCAGACATCTTACTACACCCAGCTACATCTTTAACCCCTTCCTTACCGGGCACTTAAACCCCCCTCCTGCCCAGACCAATTTTTGGCTTTCAGCGCTGTCGCATTTTGAATGACAATTGCGCGGTCGTGCGACGTTGTACCCAAATAAAATTTGCGTCCTTTTTTTCCCACAAATAGAGCTTTCTTTTGGTGGTATTTGATCCCCTCTGCGTCATTTCTGATTGCCGCTATAAACAAAAAATGAGCGACAATTTTGCAAAAAAGAACAATATTTTTTACTTTTTGCTAAAGTACAAATCCATTAAAAAAATTATTCATCAGTTTTGGCCGATTTATATTCTTCTACATATTTTTGGTAAAAAAAAAAAAAAAAAAAAAATCGCAATCGGCGTATATTGATTGGTTTGCGCAAAAGTTATCGCGTCTACAAAC
>BLSH010024038.1:1347559-1360283 GCA_018402905.1 Glandirana rugosa
GAGGAGACAAGGTCGCGTGGGAGGTACCAAAAGAATGGTAATAAAAGGTCGTGACGGGATTGGGAGAACCCGTACCTAAAGTGGTCTCGAAGTGTCCAACGGTGACCTCAGGAGAAGGTGAGGAGGTGCTACTGTAGTGCCTCGACCACCTACAATCTCTGGAACGCGAGGAGGTGGAAGGTAAACTCCTACGGGGTGTCTACGAGTTATCCCAAATCCAGACCTCTGTACGAACCGGTCAGGTAGTGGAAATGGGTGTCGAACAAATCGTTTCGTCACCAACAGAACCTCCACACAAACCCCAGCAAAAGTACCTTATGACGGGACGCCGGGTCAGAGACTTCCCCTCAAATGGAAGGTGGAGGAGCGCAAGGTCTCTAACATCCACCAGCTCCGTGATGTCATCGTGGAGGAGTGGAAGAGGACTCCAGTGGCAACCTGTGAAGCTCTGGTGAAATCCATGCCCAAGAGGGTTAGGGCAGTGCTGGAAAATAATGGTAAGAAAACCATGGAGGGTGCGCTGGAACAGAGGAGGGGAATGTGGACAAAAAATAGATTCAAATCAGTGTACTTAATGACTGACAGTTTATTAAAAAGTAATCCAATAATTGATGAAGGATTCAAGTAAAAATTAAAAGTACAAAGTAGATAAAAATAGTCCATACAACATATTAAAAACAGAGACTATGGACTATTTATTATCTACTTTTTACTTTTAATTTTTACTTGAATCCTTTGTCAATTATTGGATTACCTTTTAATAAACTGTCTGTCATTTAGTACACTGATTTGAATCTATTTTTTGTCCACATTCCCCTCCTCTGTTCCAGCGCACCCTCCATGGTTTTATTTTCAGTCTCTCATTGTCCTCTGAGTTAGGGTGCAGCGGCTCAGGACGTGGGTTTATTCCCTTGTTTGGGGCCATCTCACTATTATCCATCATCCTTTGTGTCCTTTTGGTATCCTGGTTGTGCCTGGCCCCTCTTGTTTTTTTCTGGAAAATAATGGAGGCCACACAAAATAATGACACTTTGGGCCCAATTTGGACATTTTCACTTAGGGGTGTACTCACTTTTGTTGCCAGCGGTTTAGACATTAATGGCTGTGTGTTGAGTTATTTTGAGGGGACAGCAAATTTACACTGTTATACAAGCTGTACACTCACTACTTTACATTGTAGCAAAGTGTCATTTCTTCAGTGTTGTCACATGAAAAGATAGAATAAAATATTTACACAAATGTGACGGGTGTACTCACTTTTGTGAGATACTCTATGTATGTATAGTATATTGAGATCTCTGACGCTGTTTTGAATGTTACATTTTGAAAAAAGCTGGATGCCAGCAGTAGAAAGGTGGTGGAGTCCATCTTGGTACACCCCACACTGGTCAGCGCTAAACCTTTAAGCAACTTTCACACTTATGCAACGCGATTTTACTATGATTTTTTGCCGCAATTTTACCGTGATTTGGGATCAGTACAACTTTGGTCCGACTTTGTTGCAACTTTGGCACAATGAAAACATATTACAAAATCGTACAGAAATCGCATCTATATTAATCAGGTGCGATTTCCATGAGATTTTGAGGGTTTAACATTGAAGTCTATTGACCTCAAGTTGCATTAAAGTTGGGCCAAAGTAATGCAGGGACTACTTTGAAATTGGATATGAATGGTACTAATTGGAAATAAGGGGAACAACTTGTCATGGGACATTGCAGTACCAAATAGCAGGACAACTCGCACAAGTGTGAAAGGGGTCTTAGGCTTTGCAAATGTAACATGAAAACAGCATGACAGATCTCAATATACTATAATGATTCATATACGCTCACTTTATATGTTAAATGACTGTGAAATTCAAGATGTAGTTGGGTGTAGTAAGAGGTCTGCTGCTGACTTATGACTGCAGGTGTTCTGTCAGATTAGCAAACCTGCGCATGCGCAGTAAGTATTCAGCTGACAGAACGTCACTTCTGTTACCTAATCTGATGGGTCACCTATTCTGACAGAACAAGGGCAGCAGTTCAGCTTTCCAGTGTGCTGTTAGCACAATGGGGTTGATTTACTAAAACTGGAGAGTTTATAATCTGGTGCAGCTCTGCATGGTAGCCAATGGGCTACTAACTTCAGCTTCTTCAATTAAGCTTTGACACACAAAAAAAAAAACCTGGCAGAGCTGAACCGGATTTTACACTCTCCCGTTTTAGTAAATCAACCCCGATATGTTTTAATGCTGAACAGGAAAAGGAAAAATCTGCTCCCTTGAAGTGGGGCTGCCCTCCCGGGGTTAAATACTTGTTTAGGTGTAGGGGGGGCACAGAGGGCAGTTTTTTACTTACACCATGTTGTAAAATCAGCCCCCACAGCCTCTTCTTCCCCGTGCTCTGGTGGTCATCACAGGTCCTCTGATATCATTAACCACTTCAGATCCACGCTATAGTCGATTGACGGCTACAGCACGGATCTGAATTGTCGGGGGTCCATCAATCGACTCGATGTCTGCCGGAGACCCGCGATCCCTTCACAGAGAGCAGGAACGGGGAACCGCCGATGTAAACACGGCAGTTCCCCGCTCTGTGAGGGGAGGCATGACAGATCTACAGATTTCTGTGATCGGGATCAGTTAGATCTGTTATGTCCCTGGCAGCCCCGCCCCCACACAGTTAGAACACATACAGGGAACACATTTAACCCCTTGATCGCCCCCTTAGTGTTAACCCCTTCCCTGCCAATGACATTTATACAGTAAATCAGTGTCTATTTTTAGATCTGATCGCTGTATAAATGTCATTGGTCCCAAAAAAGTGTCAAAAATGTCCGATATGTCCGCCACAATATCGCAGTCCCGATAAAAATCGCAGATTGCAGCCATTACCAGTAAAAAAAAAAAAATAAAAACGCCATAAACCAATTTCCATAGTTTGTAGGCGCTATAACTTTTGCGCAACCCAATCAAAATACGCTTATTGTGATTTTTTTTTACCAAAAATATGTAGAAGGATATATGTCGGCCTAAACTGGGGAATAAATGTGTTTTTTTTTGTTTTTTATTTTTGGATATGCATTATAGCAAAAAGTAAAAAAAATTGTTCTTTTTTCAAAATTGTCGTTCTTTTTTTGTTTATAGCTCAAAAAATAAAAACCGCAGAGGTGATCAAACACCACCAAAAGAAAGCTCTATTTGTGGGGAAAAAAGGACATCAATTTTGTTTGGGTACAAGGCCGCAGAACCGCAGAATTGACATTCAAAGAGTGACTGCGCTGAAAACTGAAAATTGGTCCAGGCAAGAGGGGGGTTTAATTGCCCAATAAGCAAGTGGTTAAAGCGGTTGTCTACCCATTTTAGTGACTTTTACCTACAGTTAAGCCTATAATAAGGCTTACCTGTAGTTAAATGAATATCTCCTAAACCTGTACAGTTTACGAGATATTCGCCCTTCATGCGCCATGATGTCCCGGCGAAGGCCCGGTACACAGTGCTGGACCTTGCCAGAAAGTCCGCTGGAAAGACAGACTCCCATGCGCATGCGCAGGAGTGACGTCTTGTGGCTCCGGCCACTCAGGGCGCCGGAGCCGCAGACCCGGAAGGATCCCCTGAGGGAAAATGTCAGCTCCCTCTGTGGGGACCCGTCAGAGCTTCGTTCTGAGGTAAGCATTTCATAATGAGCTAGCATTACAATGTAATAATAAAAATAATGCGCTTCAATCATCCTGACACCATAACAACCATGGTGCCGGGATGATTGTAGTGCCAACACCAGGTGTTTGGAGTATCTTTATCTGCTAATTGTTACACTTTCTGGAATACACATATTGCTATTCTGGTGAAGGATCTGGGCCTGCTGTCCCTCCATCCCGACTTCTTTCCTTCCTTCTCTTCTCTCTCCTTCCCTCCCTATCTCTTTCTTTCTCCCTTTCTCTCTTTCCTTCTCTCTCCCTCTCTTTCTCCCTCCATCCTTCTCTTCCTTCTCCCTCCATCCCTCTTTCATCTCACACTCTAACCCCACTCCCTTCAAGCCACGCCCAATATTTAGTTTAAACCACGCCCGCGCCACATTTTTTCACCCCCCGCTACATCACGTCTACAAAGTAATGCTCCGCCCCCAATTATAATAATACTCCGCCTACAGACAAAAAAGTGCCCCTATAATTTTTTGGCCATGTTTACAACTATGGCCTTAGAACCACTTTAACACTGCTTTAATTATCATGTAACAAAATTAAAAACGTACAGGGGGTGATTTATAAGACTGGAGAGTGCAAAATTTGGTGCAACTGTGCATGGTAGCCAATCAGCTTCTAACTTCAAACTTCAAATTGTTCAATTAAGCTTTGAAAAAAGAAAAAAAAACTGGAGGCTGGTTGGTTTCCATGCAGAGCTGCACCAGATTTTGTACTCCCCAGTTTTAGCAATTCAACCCCGCAATGTACACCTGTGGCTAAAGGAAAGAAAATTGCTTAATGGAGATGTAAAAGGAAGAAGGTTTTTTTTTTTATCTTAATCTGCATTCTATGCATTAAGATAAAAAGCCTTCTGTGTGCAGCAGCCTGCCCAGCACCCCTAATTACTTACCTGAGCCTCTTCTCTCTCCAGCGATGTCCAGTCCACAAGTGTCTTAGCCATCTGGGACACTCCTCCTGAGACATAGCAGTGGCACCATTGGCTCCTGCGGCTGTCAATCAAAGTCAGCTAGCCAATCAGGGGAGAGAGGGGGCAGGACGGGGCCGGGGCTGAATGAATACACGGAGCCCTGACTCGGCTCAGGTGCCCCCATAGTAAGCTGCTGGCTTAGGGGGCACTCGATAGGAGGGAGGGGCCAGCAGCAGCAAAGAGGGACCCGAGAAGAGGAGGATCCGGGCTGCTCTGTACAAAACAAACTGCACAGAGGAGGTAAGTAGAAAAAAAAAATAGACTCTATAATTGATGGCCTAGCAAAGTCTATGATACCTGAAAACTGCAAAAACTTAGGCTAGCCATACAGAATGGGCAGGTTGAATGTACCAAGTTGATCAATCCATTAACTTGGGTACAACCAGCCTGTTGGATTCTCCTGCAATTATCGCTAGCGGCTACTATAGCCGCTAGCGATAATCACTGTCTTCTCCTGGTGGGGGCGGCTTCCTGCCCCCCACCGGAAGAAGACAATGGCCTGGCAGGAGGGATTCTATCTGTGTTGATGGGGGAATCAAGTGAATTTCAAGAAATTCACTACTTGTATGGTCGACCTTATTCAGGCGCAGACCACGAAATGCAATAGATAGGGAGAGATATTTTCTACATTCAGCCTATAGCCACAGGGGGCTCAGGTGTTTATCTTTCCTTTATCTTTGCAGATAATGATTTATTCTTTGTTGGACTTTAAAATGTGTTACATGAGCAGGGGAGGGCTGGGCCAGGGGGCAGGGTGGCAATTGCCCCCCAGGCCACCCTAACTTACATTCAAAATGGCTGATAGCTGCTGCCCGCTCACACTTTTTTCTTCTTGTGGAGGGTGGGCCACCCAGGGCCAGCTGTGCTGATAGGCACTGACGAGCCTGCATGATGGGCACTGATCAGGTTGCATTTGATAGGCTCTGGTGAGGCTGCATTAATGGGCACTGGTGAGGCTGCATTGATGGGCACTGGTGAGGCTAAGCTGCTAGGCATTGATGAGGCTGCATTGGTGAGCACTGATGAGCTGCATTGATGCATTCTTTTTGTTAAACCTCCTTTGTTGCTATTAACATTAAATTATGTTACCACATTGAATCATATTTGTCTTGCTTCATAACATCAATATCCGTTCTATAACCAGGTGGGCATGGATGGTGAGCTGATTCGGTGGTTCATTGGGTCACTTGACTGGCCTTGCCCCCCAGGCCTAAGGCTGCCAGCCCTCCCCTGTACATGAGCGGTGTGGAGGTCTATAAATAACACAATTTCTTGGAAGTGGAAGCATAAGTCTACCTTTTGGGAAAAGAAAATGTTTAAAGTTACAATGGTTGTGTATAAATCACCAAATTCTCAACTCACAAAGAGGAACTTTACTCCCTTCCTTCCTTCCTATCCCCCCTATCCTACCTTTTTTCTGGGTTATGCACATAAAAAGGACTCTGACATGCCTAGGGTCCAGCGGTTTCTCTAGGGGACTGCCGTTGCACACCAATCCTGCGCTGCCATCTTCTTCTGTACCACCATCAGAAGCCAGCTGTCTCTTCCGAATTCTTGCATCCGGCTCCTCACTAGAAGCAGATAGAGGTAAGCTGGTCTTCTGATGAAGCGTTGTGGCATGTGCCATAGAGTATCCCGAGGTCTCTTGGGATGCATGACGGAGGTATCCCAAGAGTTGGCAGGAAACAGGCACATCAATTCTTGCCTAAGCAAGAATTCAAAAAAGCAGGGATGTAGTCCCCAAAAAAGGTATTTAACAAAATAATAATAAAAGAAATATGTGATCATTAGAGAGGAGGGTTGTACAAAAAAGCAAAGAAATATATAGACTAATATATACACTATATTGCCAAAAGTATTGGGACACCTGCCTTTACACGCACATGAACTTTAATGGCATCCTAGTCTTAAGCCTCGTACACACGAGTCGACGATAGTATACAACAGGTCGTAAGAACGACCGTTGTATGCGAAATCGATCGTTAGTACGCGAGATTAGAACAGCCGACGTACGACGGTCATACAACGGGAGTTGTATGAGCAGACTAGAAAACTTGGTAGTACCAACAAGCGGCCATGCGACCATTGTATCGTGTGTACAGAGAAGTTGGTCCAACAAGTTGTATTGTGCAAAACACGCATGCTCAGAAGTCAGGAACGGCCGGATGCTAATTACATGCACCTGAACTTTCTCTTTATACGTTCACTACGTTCAGCTTGGTCGTACAATCGTGTAGTGCATATCAGTATGCTAGATACAACAGCCAACATACGGTTTGGTCGTGCGACCGTCGAACCGTGTGTACGAAGCTTAAGTCTGTAGGGTTGAATATTGGGTTGGCCCACCCTTTGCAGCTATAACAGCTTCAACTCTTCTGGGAAGGCTGTCCACAAGGTTTAGTAGTGTCTATGGGAATGTTTGACCATTCTTCCAGAAACGCATTTGTGATGTCAGGCACGGATGTGAACGAGAAGGCCTGGCTCAAAGTCTCCAGTCTAATTCATCCCAAAGGTGCTCTATAGGGTTGAGGTCAGAGCTCTGTGCAGGCCAGTCAAGTTCCTCCACCCCAAACTCACTCATCCATGGCTTTATGGACCTTGCTTTGTGCACTGGTGCACAGTCATGTTGGAACAGGAAGGGGCCATCCTAAAACTGTCCCCACAAAGTTGGGAGCATGAAATCGTCCAAAATGTCTTGGTATGCTGACACCTTAAGAGTTTCCTTCACTGGAACTAAGATGTCAAGCCCAACCTCTGCAAAACAACCCCACACCATAATCCCCCCTCCACCAAAAGATTTGGACCAGTGTACAAAGCAAGGGAGAGTTTGAGGTGGAGGAATTTGACTGGCCTGCACAAAGTCCTGACCTCAACCCCATAGACCACCTTTGGGATGAATTAGAGTGGAGACTGCGAGCCAGGTCTTCTCGTCCAACATCAGTGCCTGACCTCACAAATGCGCTTCTGGAAGAATGGTCAAACATTCCCATAGACACTCCTAAACCTTGTGGACAGCCGTCCCAGAAGAGTTGAGGCTGTTCTAGCTGCAAAGGGTGGGCCAACTCAATATTGAACCCTACGGACTAAGACTGGGATGCCATTAACCTCCCTGGCGGTATTCCCGAGTGTGGCTCGGGGTGGAATTTCAGTACCATTAGCGGTAACCCCGAGCCACATACGGGATTGCATCGCTGGATCAAGGCAGCGTTACTCACCTTGTCCCCTGGATCCAGCGATGTCCTCCCGCGGTGTCAGCCTGTCTGTCCTCCGCCCGATGCCTCTGTGTGCCGGGCTCTGGTCCCTGCGAGCGCCGCGTCGCACGGGGGCGGAGCCCGGCGGCAAATTCAAAAAGTGAAACACACAGTAAACATCTGTAAGATTACATTACTGTATGAAATAATTTCACATCCCCTTTGTCCCTAGTGGTTTGCCCAGTGCCCTGCATGCACTTTTATATTATATATGTCATTCTTTCTGCCTGGAAACATGAGAACGTCTATAGCAACCAAAAGCATCCCTTTTACGTCAGAAGTGTTTTTTCATCAGCTAGAAAACACCGATAGTAAATAAGAATCATTTGCAGAATTGAGTGATACTGATTTTTGGGGAAATTTATCATCAGACACTGAAAGTGACGACAGCGACAATTCTGCAAATGAGCAAATTTATGTGTTTTTGATTTGATTACATTATTGAATAAATTTTATTACCATTATGTTATTATATTTGATAACTATTTATAGTTATTTATTATATTATAATTTATGATTTCATGTTTCAAACTTTATCATACCTGAGATGTCTACTAGACTCTTGTTTGGACAGATTTAAGTGAGTTATTCCTAAGAATTACAGGCCTACAATATAAAATGCCAAATTTCAATGCAAAATAATCATACCGCTTTCAGCACCAAAAATCTGACATAATCATACCGCCAGGGAGGTTAAAGCGGTTGTTTACCAGAACAAAAAAAAAAAAAAAACCTGTAAGGCAAAGGTATAATGAGCTAGTAATGAGCTAGTATGCACCACATAATAGCTCAGTATGAAATACTAACCTTAAAACAAAGAGGGAGTGGACATCTTCTCTGTGCATGCGCGGGAGCCTGTCTTTCCAGCAGACTTTCTGGCAAGGTCCGGATCTATGCGCTGGGCCTTCCTCGGGACATCACTGCGCATGCACCGTGACGTCAGCGGTTGCATTGCAAGTGAAATATCTCCTAAACCGTATAGGTTTAGGAGATATTCATTTTACCTACAGGTAAGCCTTATTATAGGCTTACCTGTAGGTTAAAATCACTTTTGGGGGTAGACAACCGCTTTAAGGCTGGATTTACACCATCGCCGCATGCGGCTCCCAGCAGGGGTCCGGTGCGTCTTGGTTCACCATTTCAGGTGCAATTTCAGCCCGAATGGATGAATTCGGACCTGAAACAGACCAAAAGACACACAGGGAAAATTTGCACCGGAGCCGCAGCAGAGATATGTGAACTGGCTCCATAGAGAGCCGGTCAAAATCTCCTGCTATTGCAAATTCCCCAATGGTGTGAATCCAGCCTAAAGTTCATGTGCGTGTAAAGGCAGGTGTCCCAATAATTTTGACAATATAGGGTATATTACTAAAGGAGAGATTTTTGAATTTTGATTTTTGCATATGTCACTTTATAAATAGTATGTGTCACTTTAAAGAGAGTTTGAAAGCGCTCCACTATTTGAATTCGTATATTTTACTACGAAGTAGCGATAGCACAGCTGGGTGGTAGCTACTTTCTTACCGATTTCTGGTAAAAACAGGAGTTGATGCTCTAAAATGGGCATCTGTACTATTTTTCTCATCGCACAGCAGCACAACGCAGACGTGTTATCTGGCCCCATAGAAAAGAATGGCAATCTTCTTGTGCGTTATCATGCGTTATATGACACAGTTGTGAACGGGGTCACTAAAATATGTCCCTATTTATCATTTACTTTAGATACAGTTAGATATTCTAAGGATTTTACTGGATGATGTCATCATTTTATGAAGGCACGCAAGTTCTTCTACAACGTAGAGACTGCAGGGTTTCTCAACCAGGGTTCCTCTAGAGCAGTGGTTCTCAACTCCTGTCCTCAGGACCCACCAACAGGCCAGATTTTAAGTATTACCTTGGGGAGATGCAGACTAGGACACTGCAATCACTGAGTAACAAATGAGATCACCTGTGATGTATTTCAGTTATCTTGCAAACCTGACCTGTTAGTGGGTCCTGAGGACAAGGGTTGAGAACCACTGGTCTAGAGGTTGCTAGGGGTTCCTTGAGCAATGGTCAATTTCTACCTCTAAGATAAATTCCCAATGACATCATTGATCTTTTTAGCTATCTGTAAGAGGGGTAATTCTTCCCAAGTGTAATGAGAATTCTTCCTATTGACCATCACACTAATGTATCATGAGTTGTACATTTTACATTTTTAGCAGGGGTTCCCCGAGACCAGAAAATTATTTCAAGGGTTCCTCGGTGTTGAAAAGGTTGAGAAAGGCTGAACACCGATACATAAGAGAAGAGTTTCCTTTATTTTCAGAGTATACAGAAGATACGGGACGCTTGTGTGTAGATTGTCCCCAGAACGGGCAATTACCAGCTTGAAAAGTACACGGCACAATGTACAATAAGTGGGCCATTGTTATTCCAGTCACTCTCTGGATCGGGGTTAGAAACGAGCGTACATAATGTGTGCATAATGAGAGTAGTCACAAGTGTCGCAGTGAATGCCCCCTGACTGCACCGGCCCCCTGCCTTCTGACATCCAGTGTCATGGCAATGGTGGATGATGCCAAAAAAAAAAAAAATCAGTAAAAAAAAAAAAAATCCATATTTCTAAATCTGACCATTCATGGTGGATCCTCTTCAATACCAAACACGCACACTTTTAGAGGATCCTTCTTCTATCCTCTATGCACGTCCATTATTCTGTGCTTGTTGGTTTATCACCCAATAACAGCCGTGAAGGCAATAATGGCGAGTGCCAGGATCTCTCAGAGGAGACAGAGATGCCAGAGAAGGATTCTACCGACTGATCTCTAGCAATGCCGGTATCTCACAGTCAGCTAGTGTCATGGTTTATGCTCCATACATTGTGAGATTATCACCGAAAACGTTCATAGTAGTGCTCCGTATTCTGTGTTTTTAATGCATTGTGGGGGAAATTATTATTTGATCCCCTACAAATTTTGTAAATTTGCCCACTTACAAATAAATGAAGGGTCTATGATTTTTATAATTTTAAATGATAGAGACAGAATATCAACCAAAAATGCAGAAAAAACAAATGATACAAATGTTAAAAATTCAGTTGCAGTTCAGTAATTAAAATAAGTATTTGATCCCCAAGCAAAATATAACTTAGTACTTGGTGGTAAAACCCTTGCTGACAAGCACAGAGGTAAGACGTTTCTTGTAGTTGGTTACTAGGTTTGCACACATCTCAGGAGGGATTTTGATCTACTATTCTTTATAGACCTTCTCTAAATCCTTAAGGTTTCTTGGCTGTTACTTGGCAACTCAAAGTTTCAGCTCCCTCCATAAATTTTCTATGGGATTAAGGTCTGGAGACTAGGCCACTCCATGACCTTAATGTGCTTCTTCTTGAGACACTCCTTTGTTGCCTTGGCAGTATGTTTTGGATCATTGTCATGCTGGAAGATCCATCCATGACCCATCTTCAGTGTTCTGGCTGAGGGAAGAAGGTTCTCATCCAAGATTTTACAATACATGGCCCCGTCCATTGGCCCCTCAATACGGCAAAGTCAGCCTGTACCTTTAGCAGAGAAAAACCCCAAAGCATCACGTTTATACCGCCATACTTGGCTGTAGGGATGGTGTTCTAAGGGTCATAGTCAGCATTTTTCTTACTCCAAACATGGTGGGTCCCCCTCCTCAAGGAGGCACATGTACAGTCATGGCAATGAACATCTAAATCATTCAGAGAAGGATTGGGAGAAAGTGCTGTGGTCAGATGAGACCAAAATTATGTTCCTTGGCATTACCTCGATCCGCTGTGTTTGGAGGAAGAAAAATGCGACAGACATTTGTTTTGCTGTCTATGTCCCTGTTCAGAAGATTTCCCCTCACTTTCTGTCCCGATGACAATTGGATTTTGAAAATTTTGGCTCGTTGTGGAAACAAGAATTGGTGATAAACCTTTTTCCCACGAGAACGCTTACAGGAGTGAACTTCCCTTCTTAGGAGGAGATCTCCTCTCACTTGCTGTTGTCTCCCTCCGTTTGTAAGTCAGATGTTTGTAACCCGGGGACCGCCTGTCAAACAGCTATGGCTGGTACTTGGCTGTCAAACAGCTATGGCTGGTACTTGGCTGTCAAACAGCTATGGCTGGTACTTGGCTGTCAAACACCTATGGCTGGTACTTGGCTGTCAAACACCTATGGCTGGTACTTGGCTGTCAAACACCTATGGCTGGTACTTGGCTGTCAAACACCTATGGCTGGTACTTGGCTGCCAAACACCTATGGCTGGTACTTGGCTGCCAAACAGCTATGGCTGGTACTTGGCTGCCAAACAGCTATGGCTGGTACTTGGCTGCCAAACAGCTATGGCTGGAACTTGGCTGCCAAACAGCTATGGCTGGAACTTGGCTGCCAAACAGCTATGGCTGGAACTTGGCTGCCAAACAGCTATGGCTGGTACTTGGCTGCCAAACAGCTATGGCTGGTACTTGGCTGCCAAACAGCTATGGTATTTTTCAGGTCCAACATCCAACCAATATCAGGATGAAAAGGACCTCAAACCAGTCTGCACACCACCTTTCAGCAATCATCAAGGAAATAAAGCAAGATGCAGGGCAGAACTCATAGTGTAGTAATAAAAGGATCCAGGTTTATATTAATAAAAAGCTATTCACAAAATGACTGCAGGGATCGACATTAAAGTGGGATCAGAGTGGTGCAGACCAAAGAAAAAGAAACTGCAAACATCATAAAAAGGAAGGCAAATAATCAATACTAACTTTATGGGTTTTTACATTAAGATTGTAAAGTTGTCAGTTTAATTTGGGGGGGGGGGGGGGGGGAAC
>BLSH010024038.1:1368654-1380748 GCA_018402905.1 Glandirana rugosa
AATCGAGATCTTTCCCCCCAATACCTATTGTATTTCCTTGGAGTTGCAGGGAACCTTGAGGTGTCAGATCTTTGTGGTCTCCTACTTCTCACCTGCATTGGGTGTCTGGATACATTTAGACCCCTTCCACACTGAGGCCGCATTAGCGGTAAAGCGCCACTCATTTAAGTGGCACTTTACCGCTGTTTAAGCTGTGCTTTTCGGACGCTAGCGGGCACTTTTAACCCCTAAGAAGGGTTAACTACTCGTGTGTTGTGGCACTCCTGAAGCACTTTTCACGCGTTTCGGAAGCGCTGCCCATTCATTCCAATGGGCAGAGGCGGTATACAGCACTCCCAAACTGCCCCAAAGATGTCGCTTGCAGCACTTTTTCTAACGTTCCGCAAGCACACCGCCCCAATGTGAAAGCACTCGGCTTTCACACTCAGGCAGCATGGGAGGCAGTTTTCAGGCGCTTTACAGGTGCTATTTCTAGAGCTAAAACACCTGAAAACTGCCCCAGTGTGAAAGGGGTCTAAGTGATGTATAACTTTATGTGCTGCCATGCTATGTTGGACTGGATTGATTTTTCAATTTTCTGTACAGATTTTTCTACTTTTGTTTGCATTTACCATGTCAGTTGTTTCCTGCAACACCATGTATTGTTTTCTCCTTCAATAAAACAATACTGTTTGTTAAAAAAAGAAAATCATTTCAAGGGTTCGGCTGGTGCTCCATTTTTTTTTTTGGGGGGGGGCAGCAAAAAAAAAAAACCCCACCCCGCCCACTCGCTCACCAGCCCACCCGCCAGCCCCGCACTTACACCGTCCAGGTTGCGGGTGGCTTTGGCGGCTTCTCCTCCCGGCCAATCTGGTTGCTTTCTCCTCACGGTCTTAGGACCTGCTTCCTGTCCTCATTGGCCAGGAGGAGAAGCAGGAAGACAATAGCCAATGTTGATTCGCTAATGTCACAAGTAGGTGGGCTCGGGGCGTAGTGCTCTGTTCCCTGAGCCCAACCTTTTTGAAGCCAATTAGAACCACAATAAAAAATAGCTGAGGGGAGGATTTGTGAAAAAAAGAACGCTTATGAGCGTTCATAAGCTCAATAAAAACATGCAAAAGAGCACAAAAAAGCACAAGCTTCTTCAAGCTGAAATAAAAGCTCAAATGGCTGTAAAAGCAGTGCAACGTGCATGAGCCCTAAAGCTGATTGCCTGACCCAAAACAAAAATGAGCACATCGGATGCCCTGATACTTCACTTGCTGCCTGCTTTTTCTGGATTAGCTAATCAATAAGTAGTAAAGAACAGCAATGTCAGCTCCCTTGTCTGCTCTGGCTGGTCCTCTTTTAGCCTAAGGCTCCAAGCGCATTAGCATTTTCTTTTTTTTTTAAGCACACTACTTTAGGCTATTAGTGTTTTTTGAGCTTCAGCGACTAGGAGCAGAAAGAAATTGCTTATTTGAGTGTTTTTCCTGCGGAAAAAATGTTAAACGCAACTAAATGCTCCTAAGAGCTTTTTCAAGCATTTGTTTTTTCTTCATGTACTATAAAAATGCTAATGCTTTTAAATACTCCTAAGCCTGCATTCACATAGGGGCGACCCGTCTTCACTAGGCGACTTCAGCGCAACTTCCAGCGTTACTTCAAAGGACCTCAGGCGACTTTGCAACACGACTTTTGCCAGGCGACTTTGCCTTAACCAATCAGAGAAGGGAGGGAGGGGGCTGCCTAAAAATACATTCTATGCTTTTAACTGTAAAGTCGCTTCCATGTAGATGGGGATCCGACTTGGAGGCAACTTCTATTGAATCCTATGGGCACAAGCCGGATAGAAGTCGCCTAGAAGTAGTATAGGAACCTTTTCTGAAGTCGCCTTGAAGTCGGAGCGACTTCAGTCGTGTATATTAAGACGGCTCCCATTCATTTCAATGGGATTTTAAATGTCAAGCGACTTGGGGTGACTTGAGGCAACTCAAGTCGGATCGCAAGTCGCCCCTGTGTGAACGGGCACTAAAAGCTACTAAAGGCCAGCACAAAAATGCTATTATCAGCATTTTCCATCCAACGTTTTGTTTTTTTTTCTAGCATTTTTTGAGCTTATGAAAACCGCTAGTGTGCATGGAATCTTAAAAAGGTTATATCTTTGATTAAACATTTTTTTAGCTTTCGATAAAATAGGATGGAGTTGGAAATGGTTAAAATATCCGCCAATTTTATTTTTTTACTCTGTACCTCCCATTGTCTTAAAGACAACAGAAAGACATGAAATATCTGAAATTACAGGAGAATCCCCTCATTGATAGTTGTTACCATGGGCGTCCGCAGGTAGGGGCAAGGGGGGGCAATTGCCCCCCCCTGGAATCAGGGGTTCCCCACTAGGTCCTTATCCTCTTGAGCCATGTATGCAGTTTCTGACAGTCTCTTGGGCCATGTATGCAGTCTCTGACCGTTTTCTGTACCATGTCCACAGTCTCTGACTGTCTCCTGTGCTATGTATGCAGTCTCTGACTGTCTCCTGTTCCATGTCCGCAGTCTCTGACCGTATCCTGTACTATGTCTGCAGTCTCTGACCATCTCCTGTACTATATCCGCAGTCTCTGACCGTATCCTGTACTATGTCCGCAGTCTCTGACCGTCTCCTGGATCATGTCTGCAGTCTCTGACCATCTCCTGTATCACGTCTGCAGTCTCTGACCATCTCCTGGATCATGTCTGCAGTCTCTGACCATCTCCTGTACTACGTCTGCAGTCTCTGACCGTGATAATGTAATTATGACATTGTCAAAAAGGGGCAGAGCATGGATGACCTTGAAATTATGCCCCCCCCTGGAAAAAGTTCTGCGGACGCCCATGGTTGTTACACAGGTGCCTCTATTAGGCAATTTCCCCTCAACATCTGTTCAGGTGACAACTATAAAATTTTGATTTCCTGTCATGCTCCAATGCCGGTGACAATAGCCATCAGGACAACAGAAAGAGTCATCTCTCCAAAGAAGATGCAGAGCAATGCTGGACACAAGGATTGTCCTATTGGTTTTTTGTGTTGCCATGGTGTTTCTATGGTGCTTCAACAAGCTTTCTCAATTTAGCACTGGCAGCTATTAAACCAAAGTATTTCCACAATTTCCATGGACTGTACAACTAAAAAGATCTGAGACTGACGTGCTAAATTAATATCAAATATAAAGGAGTTCCAATGTAGAGATCAGATAAAACAAGCGCGTTTTGGGGCCAGAAATCACCCGGAAATCATCAGGGCTATAAAAAATACAACAGAAAAATAATTATAAAAGAATCTAAGCGATACAACAAAAGAATATGTAACCACTTCCACACCGCGCACAGTATATTTACTGCGGCAGTGTGGACAGGTCCCGTGAACCGCTGTAAATAAACGGCGATTTGCGGAGTGCCCCCCGCACTCCGGAGGAGTGTGCCCGCGGCCCGGGCGGACTCGATGTCCGCTGGCGAGCTGCGATGAGCAGCCAGAGTGAAATAATGGGGAACAGTCAATGTAAACACGGCGGTTCCCCACTCTGTCAGTGGGGACATAGGAGATCTACTGATCCCTGTCACTGGGATCAGTTAGATCTCTTATGCCCATAACAGCCCAGCCCCCATACAGTTAGAACACGCCTAGGGAACACAGTTAACCCCCAGATCTCCCCCTGCAGGTTAACCCCTTCACTGCCAATGACATTTATACAGTAATCAGTGGACATTTAAATTTCTGATCGCTGTATAAATGCCATTGGCCCAAAAAAGTGTCAAAATGGTCCGACATGTCCGCCCCAATATCACAGTACCGCTAAAAATCGCAGATCACCGCCATTACTAGTAAAAAATAAAAAACCCCAGAAATGAATTCTCATCAGCAAACCAATCAATAAATGCTGATTCCGATTTTTTTTACCAAAAATATGAGGAAGAATATAAATCGGCCAAAACCGATGCAAAAAAATGTTTTTTTATATTTTTTTTGGATTTGTATTTTAGCAAATAGTAAGAAAATTTTTTTTTTTTGCAAAATTTACGCAGTTTTTTTGTTTATAGTGGCAATCAGAAGTGATGCAGAGGTGATCAAATACCACCAAAGGAAAGCTCTATTCGTGGGAAAAAAGGACGCAAATTTAGTATGGGTACAACGTCGCACGACCGCGCAATTGTCCGTTAAAGCGACGCAGTGCCGAATCACAAAAAGTGCTCTGGTCCTAACATGGGAAATCCTTCCGGGGCTGAAGTGGGTAAATAAATAAATCTAATGGCCGTACACACTATGAGACAATCGGGCAAACGATTGGTTGGTTTTCCTCAATGCTTCACAGCAAGTCGGAACCAAGGATAGAAATATATGTCTGTAATGTATGTAATGAAATGTATGAAAATTTGCTAACAAAAAAGGCTTTATTTTGTTATTTGATGTTTGAGTCCTTTGTATCTGATATTTCTCGTACGAAAACGGTACACATTAAACAAAAATCATTAGTTCTGTTCCTGTATGAGAAAAACTTTAGCGACACTACCAGAAAATTGTACGATTGTTCCTGGGACAAAAATGTTCACCCTATTTTCTTATAGTGTGTAAAGGGCATAAGAGAAACACCAAAATAATATATAAATAAGTCGAGGGCTTAATGTACACGGGGTGCTTTTTCAACCTCTCCTGAACGATTTTTTGGCAGCTAGAAACCGACGCTTACAAACGTCTGTTCAGCCGCGTTTTACATGCCGCGTTTTGCCGCATTGGCGTCTAGAAGCGTTTTTTTTTTTTTTTTTAATGACAAACGACTCTAAAAAGAAATGCTGCTAAACGCGAGTTACCATTTTAGGCGCGTTTACAAGCTGTAACAGGCATTTGCCTTTTCAAATGCCTCTGAACATCCGTCCTGAATGCATTTTTTGGATTTCCAAAAAAAGCTTCAAAACTCAACTGCCTGGAAACTAAATGACCCTGTGTAAACGTACTGATAAGATAACATAGAGGAGAATTCAGGGGCAGCTAAAAAAAAAAAACGCCCAACTGCTCCTAAACGTCCGTTTACCAGCAGCAGTGTACATGAAGCTTAGAGATACACCAAAATAATATATGAATAAATCTAAGAGATACACCATAATAATACATAAATAAATCTAAGAGATACACCAAAATAATATATAAATAAATCTAAGAGATACACCATAATAATATATAAATAAATCTAAGAGCTGGTTCACACAGGCGCGTCTTGTCAGTACAATATAATCGTTCTCATAGGAGCAACTCAAGTCGTTCTGACTTAGAAAAAGGTTCCTGTACTCAGTGGTGTATTTAGGTTTTGTGCTGCCCTAGGCCTGACTAAACTCATGTCCGCCCCCCCACCAACAGTTGCGGAATGCCGGCTGCCCGCACAACAACTCATTGTTTTGGGTCTGCCGCCTGGGCCCTTTGGGTCGCCTGAACCCCTACATATGTATGGGCTGCCCTACTCTGATGGCGGCCCTGCCTATATCATCATACTGGCAGCACTAGAAGTGCAAGCCGGCGGGGACTCTTTTCGTGCTGCCCCCCTGCAAAGTGCCGCCCTAGGCCTGGGCCTTGTTGGCCTAGGCCAAGATACAGCGTTGCCTGTACTACTTTGGGGACAACTTCAAGCAACTTGCATTGACTTCTATTACAGAAGTCGTTTGCAAGTCGCGCTGAATGAAGTTGCGCTGTGCAGGGCGGCTTCGAGTTGCCCCCGAAGTCGGATCGCCCCTGTGTGAACCGGCTCTAAGGGAAACACCAAAATCATTTGTACATAAATCTAGAAGATATGCCAAAATAATATATAAATAAATCTATGGGAAACACCAAAATAATATATAAATACATCTAAGAGAAACGCCAAAATAATATATAAATAAATCTATGGGAAACACCAAAATAATATATAAATACATCTAAGGGAAACACCAAAATAATATATAAATAAATCTATGGGAAACACCAAAATAATATATAAATACATCTAAGAGAAACGCCAAAATAATATATAAATAAATCTATGGGAAACACCAAAATTATATATAAATACATCTAAGAGAAACACCAAAATAATATATAAACAAATCTAAGGGAAACACCAAAATAATATATAAATAAATCTAATATATAAATACATCTAAGAGAAACACCAAAATAATATATAAATAAATCTATGGGAAACACCAAAGTAATATATAAATACATCTAAGAGAAACGCCAAAATAATATATAAATAAAGAAATCTGGTAGATATAACAAAATAATATATAAATACAAAAAATCTAGTAAATTTATTTCTATAATCTGTAACTGGGTTTTTATAGTCCTGATGAAGGGGGTGATTTCTACCCCCCAAAACTTGTTGGCTTTATCTGATTTTACAATGGATTAACTTTGTATCTGGACGTTTGCCTTGTGGTGTGGTGCTTCAATCTCAAATCTTTTTAGGAGTAAAATTGCAACAGGAATATTAACCGCTCACCACTCTATACAAAAATAATTAAAAAAAACATTTTCAGAAAGACACATTTTGGCTTTAGATACATTTTAACCTACCTGAAGATAAAAATGAGAGGTACAATCATGCTAAAGGTAACAAACATTCTCATCCTCTAGTTTTCATAAATCAGTAAGATTTCAATACCCAGTAAATACAAAGTTCTTCTATATACACATATCACTAATTTATAGAATTACAATAAATCCAGCAGCCAAAATACCAATCTCTGAAATATAAACACCTTCCAGGCATAACCTGAAGCTCATAGGGGGTAAACCCCTCCAACACAGAGACCCTATAGCTGATATGGCACTTCAGGTATAGAGGCAGCCCCATGTTACCCTCTGCTAGCTATGTGCTACTAGCAGTACAAACATTTCTGGCAGGACACACATTCCAGGCGTCAACTCTTCTAAAGCTACAGCTCATCCTGTCTGCTCTGTATCTTTAGCATTTTGTATGTTCCTTTATTTCTATGTCTTCATAACCCTTCTCTTAAAAAGGTTAAAAAATAAAAAGTAGGGTCTCCCTTTTGCTGCACAAACAGCCCTGACCCATGGACCCATGGCCACCACTACACCGCTGAAGGTATCTCTGTGGTTTCTGGCACCAAACAGCCAGTAGAAGATCCTTTAAAGCATTACTAAACCCGCAACAGTAAAACCAGTCTGTATATGCAGTAAAGAATGCTTGTTATACTCACTGTGGGACCTAAGGGGTTAACACTGCACATTGTGTAAAAAAAAAGCTGTTTTACCCTGTCTTCTCTGATCCTGCCCTTCTTACAGAGTCCCCAATCCATCTCCTGATAAGACAGGCCCTTTGGAGTCACTCTGCACATGCTCAGTTTGGTTTGTGTTGCTAGAGATTTTTTTTCCTTGGGAGGGTGCATGTGATCGTCACAGGGCCAATAAGCACTGTCCATACAGAGGGTCAGGGGTCCTGCAGCCTCATAGGACAGTCAGAGGAGAATGAAAACTGCTCCTACAAGCTTTAACCAGACACTGATAGAAGTCACAAGACTGCTATATACTGCTGATGAGAAAAGGTATTTAGCTGTTTATATTTATTAAAATAAATGCATTTCCATGTTCTGTGTACTGTGGGAGACCAGATATAGCGAATGCAGGGTCCTGGGTTTAGTAACACTTTATGTCCTGTGAGTATGGCGCATCCATGGACTTGTTTTTCCAGTAAATCCCACAGATGGTCGATTAGATAGGCATCTGGAGATTGGCTCATTATCCTACTGAAAGAGGGCACTGCCATCAGGGAATGCCATTTCCATGAAAGGGTGTACTTGGCCAGCAACAATGTTCAGCTAGATGCCGTGGTACGTGTCAAGTAACATCCACATGAATGGCAGGATCCAAGGTTTCCCAGCAGAACATTGACCAAAGCATCCCACTGCCTCCACCAGCTTCTTCCCATAGTGCATCCTAGTGCCACCTCTTCCCCAGGTAAACGATGCACACACTCCTGGCCATATACATGATGTACAAGAAATGTTATTCATCATAACAGGCTACTGATTGCTCTGTGGTCCAGTGCTGATGCTCATGTGCCCATTGTAGGCACTTTTGTCTGTGGACACAGCTCAGCATGGGCACCCTGGCCGGTCTGCGGCTACACAGCCCCATACACAACAAACTTGAATGCCCATTTTCTCTGCTTTCAACACACCAACTTCAGGGACAACATGTTTACTTGCTGTCTAACACACCCCATCCACTTTCAGATGTCATTGTAACGAGATAATTAATGTTGTCCATTTAACTGGTCACTGGTCATAAAGTTATGGCTGCTCGCTGTGTGTACACACATTTATATATAAATAAATGTTTTCCTATCCTCTATTTGGTGCATCGGCACGGCATCTGCCACACCGCACACCAGCTACTGCGTTGTAACCAGTGGTTGGTGTGAGTTAGCCCTCAGGTGTATACTGCTGTAGTAGGGGTTCCATGCCGTATGTGGTGCCAATTGCCACCAGGACAAAAAGTGATGGGAAATCCACAATTTTGAGCTTGTCAGCAGAACACTTATTTCCAGGCCTGGCTTGCAGCCTCCGCTCAAATTCACCCCAAAGATGTTCTATTGGATTAAGGTCAGGACTCTGTGCAGGCCAGTCAAGTTCTTCCACCCCAAACTCTCCCATCCCTGTCTTTAACCCTGTCTTTATAGACCTTGCTTTTTGCACTGGTGCTCAGTCATGTTGGAACAGGAAGAGGCCATCCCTAAACTGTTTCCACAAAGTTGGGACCATGAAATTGTACAAAATGTCTTGGTATTGCTGACGCCTTAAGAGTTCCCTTCACTGGAACTAAGGGGCCAAGCCCAACCCATGAAAATCCCCCCTCCACGTAATGATTTGGACCCGTGTACAAAGCAAGGTCCATAAAGACATGGTTTGGATGAACCTGACTGGCCTGCACAGAGTCCTGACCTCAACCCAATAGACCTTTGGGATAAATTAGAGCGGAGAGTGCGAGCCAGGCCTTCTCATCGAACATCAGTGCCTGACCTCACAAATGTGCTTCTGGAAGAATGGTCAAACATTTCCATAGACACTCCTAAACCTTGTGGACAGCCTTCCCAGAAGAGTTGAAGCTGTTATAGCTGTAAAGGGTGGGCCAACTCAATATTGAACCCTACGGACTAAGACTGGGATTCCATTAAAGTTCATGTAAAGTCAGGCGTCCCAATAATTTTGGTAATATAGGGTCTATAAATAAAAGACCTAAAGACGCACCTCCTGCAGTCCCTGAGCACAAGGTTTGGGAATCCACATTCCTTAGCAATGAATCACTGCCACCTACAGGTTAGAGAATGCAACACACATCCAAGTGACAGTCCTGCATTCTCAGGGTCACTAAATAAACTTGGCTAGCAACTTGTCACTGGAAAGGCAAATGTCACCCTGAACAAGAAGTTCAAAGCAATGAAAAGAATGCAGGATTCTAACAAGAAATATTTACTTGTGACAAGCCAAACTTTTCTCCATTGTTCAGAAGGTTCAACACACAATGCATCAATGAGCAATGTACAACCATGGCATTGGCATATATATGACAGCCATCGCCTGCATTTCATGGGCCCTTTAAAAAAACTCCCTGGATATTTGCAAGAATCCACAGATCTGTATTAATTTCGGTGAACATAATGTTAATACTTCAATCAATATGTATTCAAGAATCCTTGGTTTAAGAAGCTTCAGAGCAATACAGAGACACAATCCTATGGCACCCAAAATCAAAATGGTCAGAGTGCCCCCTCCCCCACCCATATGAGCTGTGAACTATTGCAGCTCCGGCCGTTTCTGCGCCCCTCTCCCACAGAAGCGCCCAAGGCGACTGTCTCTTCTGCCTACCCCTTGGCCCGGCTGTGCTGTAATCATTTACATACATGGCAGCCATATAACTTCCCTATACACATATATGTAACATATATGGAACTTAATATGTACAGTCTGGAGGAAAGAAGGGAGAGGGGAGACATGATTGAAACCTTTAAATACATCAAGGGGGTGAATAAGGTTCAGGAGGGCAGTCTTTTCAATATGAAACCAAAATCAAGAACACAGGGACCTCAAACTAACTGGGGGGAAGTTCAAAACTAATCTTAGAAAGTATTATTTTACTGAAAGGGTGGTTGATGATTGGAATAAACTACCAACAGAGGTTGTGAGACAGTCAACAGTAAATGGCTTCAAACATGCTTGGGATAAACATAAATCTATAGTCAGACAACAAGGTTAATGTAAAAAAAAAAAAATAAATTATAAAAAAAAAAAAAAAAAAAATAAATAAATAAATAAATAAAAAGGGGCAGACTCGATGGACTACTCAGTCTTTTTCTGCCGTCACTTTTCATGTTTCTATGTCCTTTCCTTGACTGAAATCAATAGACCCAATTATAGCTCTGCAATTGTTCTTTTGGGCTAATAATAAAAGAAGCAACAAGGTTGTGCAAGGAGCAACAATGTGTAGCAACCAATCAGGAATAAGCTTTCAGCTGCAGGTAAACCAATCAGAATCAATCATAACCATGATATTCTTCTTCATTTATAATCAAATGTTATCTTTTCTGTTTAGTAAGAATGTATTGTTGGATGAGATGAATTCTCACCATGAAGGATATTTTTACCACCCTGAGCACAGACAATGCCCTGTACTATGCTGACTACCAGGGAACTGACATTAATGTCATTCACTGGGCAGACCGGAGCTCAGTGTGCGCTTTAAAAGCTTAAAGGGACAAAGCTGAACTATAAAGGGATGGAGCGCATTATTATTATTCTTTATGGGATTACAGAAGTTACCTGGGTGCAGTATAAAACGACACTCATCTAAATGTGTCACCTACTAGCAGATCATCACACATGGAGACGCTTCATCCTTTATCCACGTGGCCTCCTCCATTCATAGGAGTGCTGGGAACATCTCCACATAAATACCCACATGGGGAACTCAGGGAACATACCCCAGCAATTATACCCACATGGGAAACTCAGGGAACATACCCCAGCACTTATACCCACATGGGAACTCAGGGAACATACCCCAGCAATTATACCCACATGGGAAACTCAGGGGACATACCCCTGCAATTATACCCACATGGGGAACTCAGGGAACATACCCCTGCAATTATACCCACATGGGGAACTCAGGGAACATACCCCAGCAATTATACCCACATGGGGAACTCAGGGAACATACCCCAGCAATTATTCCCACATGGGAAACTCAGGGAACATACCCCTGCAATTATACCCACATGGGAAACTCAGGGAACAGACTGCAGCAATTATACCCACATGGGGAACTCAGGGAACATACCCCAGCAATTATACCCACATGGGGAACTCAGGGAACATACCCCAGCAATTATACCCACATGGGGAACTCAGGGAACATACCCCAGCAATTATACCCACATGGGAAACTCAGGGAACATACCCCAGCAATTATACCCACATGGGAAACTCAAGGAACATACCCCAGCAATTATACCCACATGGGGAACTCAAGGAACATACCCCAGCAATTATACCCACATGGGGAACTCAGGAAACATACCCCAGCAATTATACCCACATGGGAAACTCAAGGAACATACCCCAGCAATTATACCCACATGGGGAACTCAAGGAACATACCCCAGCAATTATACCCACATGGGGAACTCAGGAAACATACCCCAGCAATTATACCCACATGGGAAACTCAAGGAACATACCCCAGCAATTATACCCACATGGGGAACTCAAGGAACATACCCCAGCAATTATACCCACATGGGGAACTCAGGAAACATACCCCTGCAATTATACCCACATGGGAAACTCAAGGAACATACCCCAGCAATTATACCCACATGGGAAACTCAGGGAACATACCCCAGCAATTATACCCACATGGGGAACTCAGGGAACATACCCCAGCAATTATACCCACATGGGGAACTCAGGGAACATACCCCAGCAATTATTCCCACATGGGAAACTCAGGGAACATACCCCTGCAATTATACCCACATGGGAAACTCAGGGAACAGACTCCAGCAATTATACCCACATGGGAAACTCAGAGAATATAACCCAATATTTA
>BLSH010024038.1:1382748-1411387 GCA_018402905.1 Glandirana rugosa
ATCCCTAGTACCTATGTTACATTGTGACACTACAAGACATATCCCTAGTACCTATGTTACATTGTGACACTAAAAGACATATACAGAACATCACAGTGTTACATTGTCTCCATGATCCCTATACAGGACATCACAGTGTTACATTGTCTCTATGATCCCTATACAGGACATCACAGTGTTACATTGTATCCATGATCCCTATACAGAACATCACAGTGTTACATTGTATCACTGATCCCTATACAGAACATCACAGTGTTACATTGTATCCATGATCCCTATACAGAACATCACAGTGTTACATTGTATCCATGATCCCTATACAGAACATCACAGTGTTACATTGTATCCATGATCCCTATACAGAACATCGCAGTGTTACATTGTATCCATGATCCCTATACAGAACATCGCAGTGTTACATTGTATCCATGATCCCTATACAGAACATCGCGGTGTTACATTGTATCCATGATCCCTATACAGAACATCACAGTGTTACATTGTATCCATGATCCCTATACAGAACATCACAGTGTTACATTGTATCCATGATCCCTATACAGGACATCACAGTGTTACATTGTATCCATGATCCCTATACAGAACATCACAGTGTTACATTGTATCCATGATCCCTATACAGAACATCACAGTGTTACATTGTATCCATGATCCCTATGCAGAAAATCACAGTGTTACATTGTATCCATGATCCCTATACAGAACATCGCAGTGTTACATTGTATCCATGATCCCTATACAGGACATCACAGTGTTACATTGTATCCATGATCCCTATACAGGACATCACAGTGTTACATTGTATCCATGATCCCTATACAGAACATCACAGTGTTACATTGTATCCATGATCCCTATACAGAACATCACAGTGTTACATTGTCTCCATGATCCCTATACAGGACATCACAGTGTTACATTGTCTCTATGATCCCTATACAGGACATCACAGTGTTACATTGTATCACTGATCCCTATACAGAACATCACAGTGTTACATTGTCTCCATGATCCCTATACAGGACATCACAGTGTTACATTGTCTCCATGATCCCTATACAGAACATCACAGTGTTACATTGTATCACTGATCCCTATACAGAACATCACAGTGTTACATTGTCTCCATGATCCCTATACAGAACATCACAGTGTTACATTGTCTCCATGATCCCTATACAGAACATCACAGCGTTACATTGTATCCATGATCCCTATACAGAACATCACAGTGTTACATTGTATCCATGATCCCTATACAGGACATCACAGTGTTACATTGTCTCCATGGTCCCTATACAGAACATCACAGTGTTACATTGTCTCAATGATCCCTATACAGAACATCACAGTGTTACATTGTCTCCATGATCCCTATACAGAACATCACAGTGTTGCATTGTATCCATGATCCCTATACAGGACATCACAGTGTTACATTGTATCCATGATCCCTATACAGGACATCACAGTGTTACATTGTATCCATGATCCCTATACAGGACATCACAGTGTTACATTGTATCCATGATCCCTATACAGAACATCACAGTGTTACATTGTATCCATGATCCCTATACAGAACATCACAGTGATACATTGTATCCATTCCTTCTATAGATCGCTCACCGGCACTGCACCACCGTGTATACATATATATATATATATATATATATATATATATATATATATATATATTTATACATTTATCAGCCATAACATTATGACCACTGACAACTAAGTGAATAATATTGAATATCATGTTACAATGGCATCTGGAGGTCAGTGGGATATATTAGGCAGTGAGTGAACATGTTGTCCCTGAAGTTGATGTGTTGAAAGAAGAAGAAATATGCAAGCTGCAGCTCATGTGGGATGTTCCTGGTCTGCAGTGGTCAGAACCTCATCAAAAGTGGTCCAAGGAAGGAAAACCTGCAAACTGGCAACAGGGTCCAGGGCGGCCAAGGCTCACTGATGCATGTGGGGGTGAAGGTTGGATCATGTAGGGTGATCCTGTAGAAGAGCTATTGTAGCTCAAATTGCTGAAAAAGTTAATGCTGGTTCCATTAGAAAGGTCAGAACACACAGTCAGTGGTGGGCAGTGTGAGGGGGTGCTGACCGGGGCTATAGCCCTGAGTAGGCCCCCAATAAGCCCCGGGTCTGGTATCGGTTATTTACAATTATTAGCCCAGTCTCAAGGCCTGGTGTGGGCCGGGAACTTGGGGCTATACAGGGCGCAGCCGAGTGACATATGAATTCCTGCCTCCTGGACTGGCTCCTATGATGGACGCCACACTGCTCAAATGCCGGGATGTGTGACGTCCATCATAGGAGCCAGTCAAGGAGGCGGGACTTAGTGTGACACTGCAGCCGTGCTGGGTAAGTGGAAGATCCCTGGCTTTCCTCTCACCATACACTAGCAAGGCTGCACTGATGGGCACTGGCAAGGCTGCGCTGATGGGCACTGATCAGGCTGCATTGATGGGCATATGTAAGGCTGAGCTGATGGGCACTGATCAGCTGCATTGATGGGTATTGGTGAGGCTGCATTGATGGGCACTGATGAGGGTGCATTGATGGGTACTGGTGAGGCTGAGCTGATGGGCACTGATGAGGCTACATTGATGGGCACTGATGAGGCTACATTCATGGGCACTGGGAAGGCTGCATTGATGGACATTGGTGAGGCTGCATTGCTGGGCACTGGTGAGGCTGCATTTATGGGCACTGATCAGGCTACATTGATGGGCACTGGTGAGGATGAACTGATGGGCACTGGTGAAGATGAACTGATGGGCACTGATCAGGCTGCATTGATGGGCACAAGTAAGGCTGCACTGATGGGCACTGATCAGGCTGCATTGATAGCAGGGCTGGACTGGGACAAAAATTTGGCCCTGGACTTCATCCAGACCGTCCCACTTTAATTTTGCAAACACGCACAAAAACAGTATATAAACTATACGGAATTGCGCACAAAAAAATAAGTAAAAAAATTCCACTATTGGGCATAGGACAGGGCATAGCCACACCAGTGCCCATCAATGCAGCCTGATCAGTGCACATTAAAGTGGTTGTCAACTCGTGACATAATAAGGTCTGCCTGTAGGTGCACTGCATATCTCCCAAACCTGCACAGTTCAGGAGATATGCAGTTTTGTGCCGACGTCATTTTAGCACATGCGCAGTGAAGAAACGGCCTCCGTGCCGTTTCTTCACTGTGATCGTGCTGTGCCTGGCGGCTCCCGTGCGCATCTGCGGGAGTGACGTCACGTGACTCTGGCCAGTCACAGAGCCAGAGATCGCGGCCCTGGAAGGAAGAGGGGCAGAAGATGGACGCTGCCAGCACAGGGGACAGCTCTGGACGTCGCAGGCTTCGTTTGCAGGTAAGTGGCACACAATGGGCTACTATGCGATGCATGTAGCCTCACCAGTGATAATGTAGCCTCACCAGTGCTCTATGTCCCCCCTGTAAAGTAGAAACATAATGGGCTATTATGCATTGCATAGTAGCCCATTATGTGCCACTTACCTGCAAGTGAAGCCTGCAGCATCCAGCGATGTCCCCCCTCCTGGCCGCATCCATCTTCTGCTCCTCTTCCTTCTGGGGCCACGACTCCGGCGCTGTGACTAGCCGGAGTCACGTGACGTTACCCCCACACATGCGCGTGGCAGCCGCCAGTCACAGCATGGTCGCAGTGGAGGAACCGCACACAGGCCATTCCTTCACTGCACCTGTGCCGACATGACGTTGGCACAGCTTCAACACTGCATATCTCCTGAACCGTACAAGTTTAGGAGATATGCAGTGCACCTACAGGTAAGCCTTATCATAGGCTTGCCTGTAGGTTAAAGTGGTTGTATCACAAATTGACAACCACTTTAATGGGCACTGATCAGGCTGCATTGATGGGCACTGGTAAGGCTGCATTAATAGGTACTGGTGAGGCTGCATTAATGGGCACTGGTGAGGCTGCATTAATGGGCACTGGTGAGGCTGCATTAATTGTCACTGGTGAGGCTGCATTAATGGGCACAGGTGAGGCTGCATTAATGAGCACTGGTGTGGCTGCATTAATGGGCACTGGTGTGGATGCATTAATGGGCACTGATCAGGCTGCATTAATGGGCACTGGTGAGGCTGCATTAATTGGCACTGGTGAGGCTGCATTAATGGGCACTGGTGTGGCTGCATTAATGGGCACTGATCAGGCTGCATTGATGGGCACTGGTGAGGCTGCATTAAAGAGGAAGTAAACCCAGATTGGGTTTACTTCCTCTTTAATGCAGCCACACCAGTTCCCATTAATGCAGCCTGATCAGTGCCCATTAATGTAGCCTCACCAGTGCTCTATGTCCCCCCTGTAAAGTAGAAACATAATGGGCTATTATGCATTGCATAGTAGCCCATTATGTGCCACTTACCTGCAAGTGAAGCCTGCAGCATCTAGCGATGTCCCCTCTCCTGGCCGCATCCATCTTCTGCTCCTCTTCCTTCTGGGGCCACGACTCCGGCACTGTGACTAGCCGAAGTCGCGTGACGTTACCCCCACACATGCGTGTGGCAGCCGCCAGTCACAGCATGGTCGCAGTGGAGGAACCGCACACAGGCCATTCCTTCACTGCACATGTGCCGACATGACGTTGGCACAGCTTCAACACTGCATATCTCCTGAACCGTACAGGTTTAGGAGATATGCAGTGCACCTACAGGTAAGCCTTATCATAGGCTTGCCTGTAGGTTAAAGTGGTTGTCTCACAAATTGACAACCACTTTAATGGGCACTGATCAGGCTGCATTGATGGGCACTGGTAAGGCTGCATTAATAGGCACTGGTGAGGCTGCATTAATGGGCACTGGTGAGGCTGCATTAATGGGCACTGGTGTGGCTGCATTAATGAGCACTGGTGAGGCTGCATTAATTGTCACTGGTGAGGCTGCATTAATGGGCACAGGTGAGGCTGCATTAATGAGCACTGGTGTGGCTGCATTAATGGGCACTGGTGTGGATGCATTAATGGGCACTGATCAGGCTGCATTAATGGGCACTGGTGAGGCTGCATTAATTGGCACTGGTGAGGCTGCATTAATGGGCACTGGTGTGGCTGCATTAATGGGCACTGATCAGGCTGCATTGATGGGCACTGGTGAGGCTGCATTAAAGAGGAAGTAAACCCAGATTGGGTTTACTTCCTCTTTAATGCAGCCACACCAGTTCCCATTAATGCAGCCTGATCAGTGCCCATTAATGCAGCCTCACCAGTGCCTATTAATGCAGCCTGATCAGTGCCCATTAATGCAGCCACACCAGTGCCCATTAATGCAGCCACTCCAGTGCTCATTAATGCATCCTCACCAGTG
This sequence comes from Glandirana rugosa, assembly GCA_018402905.1. NCBI lineage: Eukaryota > Metazoa > Chordata > Amphibia > Anura > Ranidae > Glandirana > Glandirana rugosa. Next base: position 1,388,135 of record BLSH010024038.1, read on the forward strand.
CCCATTAATGCAGCCTCACCAGTGCCCATTAATGCAGCCTCACCAGTGCCCATTAATACAGCCTGATCAGTGCCCATCAGCACAGTCACACCAGTGCCCATTAAAGCAGCCACACCCAGGGCCATCTTTAATACTGATTGAACCCTGGGCAAACATTTTCTATGCCCCCCCCCCCCATGCAATTAATTTCTGCTTCTTGATTGGATGTTAGAGATTACTGTACATCAATACTGCTCATTGATTGGTTGCTAGAGGTTACAGCACATCATTACAGCTCACTGATTGGTTGCTAGAGATTATAGCATATCATCTCCTCACTGCCTGCACCCCATGGACTGGGGAACGCAAACCAGCATCCCTAACACCACAGAAACATCCTGCCCTTTAGCAGATACACAGCAGTGCCATCAATTGTTAATGGCACCTTCACACATCTGCTGAGGCACTGTGTGATTTACATGTAACCACAGGGTCTGCAGGTGAGTCATCTGTACACAACAATAGGGCAGAGCTGGGTAGCATTAGTAGCAGCACTTAACGCTTAGATATTGGGACACAGCACAGGACTAAAACTTCAAGGGACAAGGGAATTTAAACCAGGATAGTTGGCAAGTATGAGGCAGCTGCTTTGGGTCCCACAATAATGACAGGGCCCAGGGCAGCTGCCCCTTTTGACCTGCCTTAAAGACGGTCCTGGCCACACCAGTGCCCATCAATGCAGCCACACCAGTGCCCATCAGTGCACCCACACCAGTGCCCATTAATGCAGTCTGATCAGTGCCCATTAATGCAGCTGCACCAGTGGCCATTAATGCAGCCTGATCAGTGCCCATCAATGTTAGTCCCCACTCCCCCCCAGTACCAGGTCTGGGCAATTCTTCTATCTACAGGTGCAGGTGCACCTGCAGGTGGTTCCTCTGCAGCTGGGAGCCTGGTGGCAAGGTGAGCGGGCAGGGACTCCCATACCCTGCCCAGCAATAAACGAATGCCCCACTGACCGCTGTGTAGCTGTTTAGAAAGACATCTTCTCCAGGCCCCCTATGTTCAGCGGGGGGCTGGGGAACAGAGCAGGAACTATTTCACTACTCTCCACTTTAGGCGGAATCAATTCATCTCCCGCTCCCGGAGGCTCCAGTGTAGTTTCCTGCGGTGGTTTCATCTGCCAAAAGCAAGGAAATAGTCAATGCTCTGTTCCCTGTCCCCCACTGAACACAGGGGGTCCGGAGAAGATGTCTTTCTAAACAGCTGCACAGCGGTCAGCGGGGGATTCGTTTATTGCTGGGAAGGGTGTAGGAGTCCCTGCCCGCTCACCTCCGCTGTCACTAACTGGCCCACTGAGCCATCAGTCCATCGGGAAACTCCTGGTAGTCCTGATGGCCAGTACAGGCCTGATTGATAGACACTGGTGAGGCTGCATTGATGGGCGTTGGTGAGGCTGCATTGATGGGCATTGGTGAGGCTACATTGATGGGCACTGATCAGCCAGCTCAAGTGAGCCCTTAGCCCATACTCAGTGTGCTGTCACTGAGGCCCGCCATACAGCAATGGAACAAGCCGCAGCCCAGCCATGCAGCAACCAGCAAGTGAGCCTAACACCCCCCCCCCCCCCATGATGCCTGGCTTGGGCCGGACGTACTTTAAAATGTGGAAGGTGTTCAATAGAATAGGTGTTCAATCAATAGACTAAACTCACAAGCCCAATACGAATTACTGCTTGCACGCAAAAATCTATCTATTGAAAAATATAAAAGAAAATGGGAAGACTGGATCAACCACGCAAGAGCATCTGCATACCTTAAAAACTGTGATATTTGAAAATAAGTGTTGTACCTGCTCTTAAAAATACTCGAAGGAGCATCCCCCGCCTACAGTTAGTTCCCATATGGGGTAGGCGGAGTATGACCTTCATACATAAGTTCTCTATTCGCCGATAAATTTGAAATAATCCCTCTCAATTTATTGACCAATGCAGTAGTGTAACCATTAATTGCTTACTCTAGAAATATATGTTAAACGTGGAACATTATTTGAATAATATTCTGTTTGTTAATGCTTTATTATTATAACTAATAAAAATTTAAAGTTAAAAAAAAAAAAAAAAATGTGGAAAGTGTTATCAAATTTACCTTCGGGCTGAAGCCCCTGATCTTTTTCCCACCTTGCAACAGCCCTGCACACAATGCTTTGCAGTTAGTTGTGTATGATTCTGGGAGCCCAGCCATAGCCATTAATCGAGGTGGTGTTACTCAAAAGTATAGGGAGGGTGTGCTCACAAAAATTAACCAAGAAAACAAGAAAGAAGTGTATGAACACCCAACACCAGCTACCTCCTCATAATTTTATTAAACAAGTACAATCGATCAATCGAAGGTAGAAGCAGACCCCAGAGATGATTAGAATGAGAGGTGTGAAGGCCCAGCAAAGGTGGTGTGATCGGGTTCTGTGTCCCCCGTGTGCCAGCTGCAGGCAGAAATCGGATGGGAAAGCGGCTATCCATGACCTTACCTTATCCATCTCGTGCTTGGTGTTCTCCTCGCTCTTGCTTATTCCTGTGCTGACCAGTGCCGGGCTCCAGGTGGCGGTGACGAGGTGGTGTTATTGGTGCTGGATCCGGGGTAGGGCTCCTGGAAGAGGCTGTTGCTGCTCCTCACTGCACATGGCCCACAGCTTGTGGAGGGAATATCTGGTATACTCCTATCTGGTGGCTCTGCATACTTCTATCTGGTGGCTCTGTATACCCCTATCTGGGGCTCTGTATAGTCATATCTGGGGCTCTGTATACCCTATCTGGTGGCTCTGTATACTGCTATCTGGGGCTCTGTATACTGCTATCTGGGGCTCTGTATATTCCTATCTGGGGCTCTGTATACTGCTATCTGGGGCTCTATATACTCTGATCCGGTGACTCTGTATACCCTGTCTGGGGCTCTGTATACCCCTATCTAGTGGCTCTGTATACCCCTATCTGGTGACTGTATACCCTATCTGGTGATGTGTATACCCCTATCTGGTGATGTGTATACCCTATCTGATGTCTCTGTATACCCCTATCTGGTGATGCTGTATACCCTATCAGTGATGTTGTATACCCTATCTGGTGATGCTGGGCTGTATACTCCTGACACAATGGGTGATATCTATAAAGGGTGGGGCTTATGAGAAGTGGGAGGGGGCAAAAATTATGGGCGGGGTCTGCCCCGCCCCCCTCATCCTTAAATTTCACCAGCCGCCACTGTGCTTACCATTGCCACCAGAACTAAAAGAGAGGTGAAATCTAAAATTTTGAGTTGTTATCAGGTCTGGAAGAGGGGAAATCTTCCAATCAGGACACTAGTTCCAATGACACCTGTCTAAGACAGGATTTCCTTTAGTATCTGAGCCCTGGTGATTTTTTTTTGGCATCGGTAGTTCCAGTTACTAATGAGGGAAACAGACAATTACTTCTTCACTGACAGCGCATTGCTCCCTCCATTGTCTTAGGCCTGGGGCTATGAAGTGGGTTAGGCTGACTGTATAGGCTCGTGCCATATATCAGTGTCATTGTTTGTATATCTGCAGCAAATGGAAACGGTTTGCAGTTACTGGACTATGTCCATTCAATCTCTTCCAACATGACCAAAAAAATGACCATTCACATTCAACCACTTTCAACCCCTACACAAAAGAAGAGAAAAGATGGGATTTTTATGGTGCTCAAAGTGGTTGTAAAGGCACAACATTTTTTTACCTTCATGCATTCATCATGCATTTGATGATCTCTCATCAAAGCCCCCTAACAGGGCTCCTAACATAAAATTGTAAAAAATAATAAAAAATAAAATTGTAAAAAAAAAAAATTAAATGAAATGGTAAACATAATAAAATTAAAATAACAAAAAATAAAAACTGACACTAGTGAGGGAACTATCGGGATTGCAAAGGTCACACTTTCGCCCTGGCATTTCACCACGGTGGGGAGGCCCGAAGATGGCAGAAAGGGGGCCCGCTGCTGAACTTGTGAAAGGGTCCCGCCGTGAGACCATAATAAAGGGCCCCGCGATGGGATAAAAGGGCCCCAGGATCAGTGGAAAGAGGGAAGGGCCCTGGCCAAGGGTCAGGGGGGCCCTTCACAATTTCTTGCACCGGGGCCCTGAAGGTTTAGTTACACTTCTGACTTTAGGGCAACTTCAGACCACATGCAGTGCAGTGTTTTTTTCTGCATCACAAATACATGGAAAGTATGGATTGTGCGTTCCAGTGCTTTTCAGTTCCAGAAAAGAAAGCACAACATGCTGCTTTTTTCCTTCACAGAACTGTACTGGAATGCAGTAAAAAAGCATAAAAATGCTCTGGACTCCAGGACAGTCCAGTGAAAAAAACAGAAAAAAAAGCATCTGGGAACGCATAAAAAACGCACTAGAATGCACCAAAAAAGCGTTAACACGCATTCAGAAAGGCAGACATTTTTGCGTTGTGAGCAAGAAACTCTCAGGAATAAAGTAGTCATTACCACTATAAAAACATTTTAATGAATACAAAACATTAAAATAAGATAAAAAAAGTGAAATTAAATGTTTGTTGTTCCCCTGGGTTGGATCTCAAATAAATCACATATTAAAATCCTAAGCGACCAGATACCTTTACAAGGCAAGTCATCATATACCTATACCAAGATGAAATAAAGCAAAAGGTTCTGTGTCTGCAGGAATCTAGAGAAGAGATCCCATTGGTACCAATGTGTTTTGCCATGTCACTTCCTCAGGAGACCTTTTAGAACTAGGAATACATATACATATGTTTTTTGTTTACAAAATGTTTATTTGGAAGGTCAGATAAAATTGTACAAACGATTTGGTACATTTAGGCCTCATACACACGGACGTTTTTTGACGGCGGCGTTTTCTGGCGTTTTTTGCAGCTCTCCATGTTAGTCAATGGCCCCATAAAAACGTCTGCGTTTTTGAGCTGTAGATGGCGTCGGCGTTAGTGAGCTGAAAGTAGAACCCACGGCCATCGCGTTCTGAGACTGTAAAGTTTTGGCATTTTTTGACGCCGACGCCGCAAAACGCATACAAACGCCAACTAATATTGTACCAGCGTTTTCCGGCGTTTTTTGACGTCAACGTTTTTAGGTTGAAAAATGGCAGAGGGATGATTTTTTTTTAAAAACGCCTATTGACGCAGACGCTCACTAACGCCGAAAAACGCCAATTTTTTTTCCTTGATGTCAGGCCCGACGTTTTGTTTATTTTTAAAGATACGCCCATGTGTATGAGGCCTTAAAGTTGCAAAAGTAAAAGAAGAATAATACATTATATTGTTAATAGTGAATTCTAGACTTGTGCACTGCTGAAAAATTTGTTTGTTTTCTTTTCATTAGTTTTGGGGGGGTTTTTTAATTTTTGGGGTCATTCATTATGACTGCGATTCGTAGATTTGTAAATTCAAAAATTCTCAAATCTGAAAACTTGAAATAATAACTAACTAATAACTAACTATTAAATTATAGGTATTGGAATTTTTTTTCAAATTTGGCTGTTAGTGAACGTAACGAATACAAATTTATCCAAAGTTAAGAATTATTCGAAATAACAAATGCTGCATCTGAACAAATAGAATGGAACAAATTAATAAAAAATAATACTAATGATAAAACATTTATTTATTATTAGTATTGTTATTTATTATTATTAATTCGTTACATTCCATTTGTTTAGATACGACATTCGTTATTTCGGATAATTCGTAACTTCGGATAAATTTGTATTCGTTATGTTCACGAACAGCCAGATTTGAAAGGAAATTCCAATACCTATAATTTAGTTAGTAATAGTTAAGTTATTATAGTTAGTTATTATTTCAAATTTTAGAGTTTTCGGATTTTCAAACTTACGAATTTTCAAATTTACGAATATTTGACTCTTCAAATTTACGAATATTCAGAAAAATTTGGTAAAAGGGATTTTCGTTAATTTGGATACTTCCCAATTAACGAATTTGTCCAAATTTGTTAAACAAATTTGGAACAAAATGAATTGCACATGTCTAGTGAATTCCAAATCTTTACATCAATCATGCAAATCATAACATGAAACATATACTCGCATATTGAGAACATAGCAAAAGGTCTGGTACACATAGGTCAAAGACAAACACCCTAGAAACCACGGACCAAAAATCAAAGAGGGTGGAGTGGGCGATAAAGAAAGCAAAGGCAAGGGCCATCTAAAGGAGGAGATACAATAAAGAAAAATTAGATAACCAAAATTGGCTATAACAGTCCAGTTGTATATAGGAAATACTTTACCAAAATTAACACCACATTCAAGAAAAGCTCCAATATTATATTTTTATTCTCGGTATAGATATTAAACAAGCAAACATATTGATGGCAAAACTGCTAGAACTAATAGAATGTATGGCAACCTGAAAGAGAAGTCAGTTACATACGTAACAATAGTGAAATGTAGAGATATAATGACATTAGAGAAATGGCCCCCCGCCCTCTATACTTGATCTTTCTGGGGCTATAACCAACCTGATAGAGTCACACTGATGACGCATCATGGAGGTAACTTGAGCCATTGACAAGAGGAAACAGGAGATAAGAGTAGAGGAAAGCAGTGACGCAGGGCCTACTTCTTCTAATATAAAATATCCGGGCCTGCCACAAAGCTATGGACGGAAAGCTGGATTTTTCCACCCCATATGACAACGTCATCACCTAATTATGGACTGGTGTGAATTTGTATATAGATCTGTATTTACTGGAAATCGAGCAAATGTTGGCCATATAGAAGGGGACTGCTTTAAAGCAGTTACATTTTTTCTATCATGCTGAACACAGTTTTGTCAGTACAGCATGATTTAAAAAATAAAAACGCACCAAATTTTTGGGTCATATTCTATTAATTCATTTTTGGGATGTAGCACGTAACCCCCGTAAAAGCTGCTTGGTATGATGTATTAAATGCAGTAAGGTTAAACCACATTAAATTGGCATACATAGCATTGACAAGAACAACATCAAACATGAAAAGCCTGAATGACACAAAATGAAGTGTCATCGTAACTTTTGGCAATGACTATTCAAAAAGTATCCCTAAGTGCACTCCTTTAAGAGTAGGTGGGTGTACACCTTCCTGAGAGAGGTACCCCTGGGGATGGCTGTAAAGTCCCTGGTGCCTCATCAGCAAATTTAAGCTGGGTAAAGTTGGGGCCCATCTGTACGGTGGTGCACGTTACTGCCTCTTTAAACTTTATGCAGTGGATGACTGTTGGGTGGATAGGTAAGGGCAGTCCCCACTCGCAATAACTGCTGATAGTAATAGGATAGGCACAGTTGGTTCCGCTCACCCCTCCTGGTATACAATGGATCTGGTCCAAAGCGCTTGGCAGTCCATTGTCCCCAGTAACCCCAGTCCTCACGATCAGGTCCACACATGGCTTTGTTCTCTCTGGTGTAGGCACTTACACATCAACTGGTCTCTCCATCACTGGTCACAGCACAGTGAAAGAACTTTCTGTGAAACAATCCTCAGGCACTCTCAGGTTCAGTCTCTCTGCATGTGAGGAAAACAGACAGGTAGGAGCAGCAGGTCTGTACCCCACATTCCTCTGCACAAGAAGCTCTTGACGCTCAGTCCTATCCCTCTATGGACACAATGCACAGCAGCAGGTACACACACTCTGGTTTCCCATGCACTGTCTCCCAGACCTCTGGTTAATTGTCCAGGAAAACTCTGCTGCTCTCCTCCCCTGTTTGCAAGGCAGCCTGGGTAGCCAAGTCCTCAGCCACCAGTCACTTGCAGAACTACTATTCCCATGATCCATTGTGGCCACTGTGTCCAAGAGGAAGGGGGGGAGTGGCTACATTCTCCTTTCTCAAAGACTCATTGCTGCTGCCAGGAGGGAGGGTGGCGAGCAAGGAATGGAGAATGCAGGCACACACCCCCTGAAGCTGTACTGCTCTGCTCACACACAGCGTCAGGAAGGGGAAGTTGTGTAGCACCCTCTAGGTAGGTAGGTGCTAGAGGCTAGGTCTGTTTGTTTACAGTCTGGGCTGGGAGTGGCTCAGGGTAGGGCTGGGTGACTCACAGGTGGTGACATCAGGACCTCCCACTTCTTTCCAGAATCTTCTGGTGCTTTCTGGAAAGACAGGTGGAGAGGGGAGGTAGAGCTGAGGAGCCCTTACCAATCCCCAACCTGGATTGACAGGGGGTAGGCCTCCTTAAATACCCAGGGTCAGCCCAGCTGTGGGGAGTTGTCGGGTGGAATAGATGGAAATGGAATACTGAGGCTGTCGGGGGGCCTTGGAGGGAGCCCCCAGTCTGGGGGGGTGACCTTGGGCCAGGGCTCAGCTGCAGATAAGGCCCTCCAAAAAAACGTGGAGGTGTCCTGTTCAAAGGAGTAAAGGAGGACAGTGGGAGAGTGTACTGCTGAGCGAGTTTCCAGAGAGAGGAACCACCGGTTGCAGCCAGGAGGACTGGTGGATATGGGTGCAGAACCAGGAGACCAGACGGTGGTGCTGTGGGCAGTGGAGTCAGGCAGCTGCAGCCAGTAGGGCTGGCAGGACCTGAAGAGGGCTGACTGGGATCAGTAGCCGCATGTGGGACAGCTAACATCTGAACGTTCTCTACACTATAGGGGCCTGCGGTCCCTGCCTGCAAAGGGCGATTTACTGAGGCCTGGCTGAGTAAGTGTCAGGCCTAATCAAATATGTGCTAGCTGATCCTGGGAGCTCAAGCAAGAGAAGTGCTGGAGGAGTTAAGGAGTAACTGTCTGAAACAAGAGTTGTGTTGGAGTGAAGACTGGAGTGTATATACTAGAGTGTATATAGTGGTCCCAAGGAATGTTCTATGAATTCTACTGGGTATCCCACATTCCCCTTTTCCCATCCAAGTTCAATCCCCTCAATAAAAGCAAAAAAACAAAGTTCATGGACTGTTCTATGTCTCATGGACTGTTCTATGAGTGTCTGAGGGATGAATGCCAGGCTGGGCAGGGTGACAGGTGAATCGCTACACTCAGCAGCCCCTGCGGGGTTACTGCTACCTATACTGTATAAATATATATATATTTTTTCTATTTAAGTATGTATTCTGACCAAACCTTTTCTGGTACTTTTTGTTTACATACACTTTAGCAGAGTAATGTAATTTCAAATTGTTAAACCTTATAAATCTGCAGCTTTCATTTAAGGTGACACTAAACTCTGGAAAAGTTTCTTCACCCAAAAGGGGAAGTTCCGCTTTAAGTCCTCCTCTCTACCCCACTTCTGCTCGGATCACTTAGCGATGCAAGCGGGACTTTTCCTCTCCCCCGCCCACCCCGCAGTCTTCTGGGGCATGTCACACATCCCAGAAGACTGCGGATCCATTCACAAAGCGCAGTGCGGCTTGCACATGTGCAGTGGGCAGCCGGCTGCCCAGAGTTAGGATGCCAGCGCCAGGAACCCAAAGACTACTGAAGAACTAGTCTGGGTGAGGATGGCGCTGAATCCCCTGGGCGGGTAAGCGTCCTTTTATTAAAAGTCAGCAGCTACAGTATTTGTAGCTGCTGATCTTTTAATTTTTTCCCCCAGAGTGAACAACTGCTTTAAATACCTGGTGATCCTGCCATGGAGGTGGTTGTTCAGGCACTTTCATTTATGGTGATAATTCTTTTCTTATTGTGTTCCTCTGTGGTCACCCCATCACGTGTCCCTGGTAGAGACAAGTGGTTGTCAACCAATGTCACTAACGACAGACTTCTACTGAACTGAGAGGGGTACAAATGTACCAAAATTTGGCTGGTTCGTGCTACAATATGTGTATACCTTGGATCAGAGTGAGCCTGTCCCAAGTCTGTCCTCATTAACATAAAATACAAGAAGCAAAGCCACTTTAGGGTCCATGAACACTGGCTTAAAAAATGCTGCTTCTAGAGGAGTTTCACATTTTGATTGCAGAAACAGCTAGCGTTATCCTATGTATCCATGCACATTAGGATGTTTAGAGGCATATTTTAAAGTGTTACTAAACCCATAACAGTAAAATGTGTCTGTATATGCAGCAAAGCATGCTTGTTATACTCACTGTGGAAGCTAAGGGGTTAATCCTCTGCATTGTGTAAAAGGCTGAATGATCCTGTCTTCTCTGACCCTCCCCTTCTTCCACTGTCTACAAAAAAAATCTGATGTAGCACCCTGGTCCTAAAGAGGGCTGCTAACAAATTTAGTTGTGCTATGTGGTAACTAGCCTGGTTAATTGGTAGGGATTCCACTGATTTTACCCTAAGCCTGAGTCTGGTGTAGTTCCTTTCTTCTGTCGTCTTGCTGCCACTGACATTAGAATGATGAGTTGCAGTTAGCCCAGGTTATGAGCAGATAGGTTGTCTCAGTCAATCAGCAGGGGGTTTCTTTCGGCTCCGGAGCGTGCTGGGATAGTCTATTCGGGAGGAGTCAGGTGATCGGGGTTCTTTGCCACCTGGGCGGCTGCCTGGGTGGACGTGTGTCGAAAGGCTCTGAGTTGCTTGGCCAGAAGCCTGAGGCCTATCCCGGAGCACCAGGCTGCTAGTCCTGACCAAGGCCTATCCAGGAATCCAATCAGCAGCAGTGAGTTAGGCATTGAGTCGGAGGCCTAACCAAGTTGAGGAGGTTCTGCCTGAAGGAAAACCAGATTGAGTGCCAGAGAACCAGTTGCCACAAAGGAACGACCACTCCTGTTACCAGAGGCAGGTGCAGAGAGGATGGAGGTCTGAAGAAGTACCAGAGCAGTCTTTTTCACTAGCCAGGGATGGTGAAGAGGTGGGAAAGCTTCAGTAGTCTCATTAGGGAACCCAGCAGGAGGCGTGAGTGCACCTTGAAGATAAGTACAGCGGGTAGCTGTGAGTCAAGTCAGGGACCCAGCAGGACAGCGTGGGTGATGCTTGAGTGATCTACAGTGGGATACCATGAGATGCGAGTGAAGATCTACAGCAAGTTATTATGAGTTATGTGTGCAGATCTACAGTGAGGTATTGAAGTGAAGTGTTATAGGAGACAGCAGTTGCTACGAAAATACAGATTGCTACATTCAGCTTAAAGGCCCTTTTTCTGTATCGCTGTCAGCCTATTTCTATTTTTGTCTGCGGAGTCTGCCTGTTTTGCACATTGCATTTGCCTAAGGGTGTCCTAAACTCTCTCTCCCCCAGTTCTTAAGAGACAATAAATCTCTTTTTTGTTCATTTCAACAGTGACTGGCGCCATCAGGCCTTTGGAGGGCGGGGGCATCGCTACACTGATATTTACAGAGCCAGGGGACAGGCTGCACATGCTCAGTTTGGTGTGTATTGCTAGATTTTTTCTAATTTTCTTGGGAGAATGCATGTGATCAGCACTGTCCAGACAGAGGGTTATGGGTCCTGCATTCTTATTGGACAATGTGGGAGAATGAAAACTCCTACTATAAGCTTTAACCAGACACTGATAGAAGTCACAAGACTGCTATATACTGCTGATGAGAGAAGGTATTTAGCAGTTTATATTTACTAAAGTAATTGCATTTCCATGTTCTGTGTACTATGGGAGACCAGATATAGTGAATGCAGGGTCCTGGGTTTAGTAACACTTGAAGCTTAGTGTTTAGTTTTAGAAAAAAAAAAAACCTTCTGGTTTTGCAGAGCAGTTTTCTGCCAGAAATAAAACCGCTAAACTCCTGTACAAAAATGTTCTATATGAGCATTAGGGATGGGCCCATGGTTGTTCGACTCGAACATCGGGCGTTCACCCGTTCATCGAATTGAGAACATTATGGGGCGTTTGCAGCAACTTCGCCACCGCGGAGCGCCCCATAATGCATTGCCGCAGATGGCGCGCACAGATCCTCCTCTATAGGAGGGCTGCCGCCGTCTGCGCTGGCTTTGTGTTGACGGTTTATTTATAGAGCAGGGAGGGGCCACCGGGTGACGTACGGGTGACCCTGCCCCCTTCTGGTGTCATGTGACATCAGAGGGCCGGGTCACTCAATTACGTCACTGGGTGGCCCCGCCCTTCACTATTATTAATACGTCAAAGCAAACAGAGCTCAGTCGGTGGGAGCCCTCCCATGGAGGAAGAGCTGTTAGTTTTTTTTCTGTTTTTTTTCGGGTCTGTCGCTCACCATAATTGAGGATGGATTACAACGGGGGACACTTATTTTTAATTTTTATTTTTTAATATAGGACTTGTCCCTAATTGTCTCCTGTGATTTTTCTACTAATTCACATGGGGGGGTCGGGATCTGGGGGCCCCCTTATTAAAAGAGGCTTCCAGATTCCGATAAGCCCCCCACCCGCACACCCCCACAACCACAGCCCAGGGTTGTGGGGAAGATGATCTTGTTCCCATCAACATGGGGACAAGGTGCTTTGGGGTGGGGGGCCCCTGGCCCAAAGCACCCATATTCCCCATGTTGAGGGCATGTAGCCTGGTACGGGTCAGGAGGTGGCGGGCGCTCGCTCACCCCCCCTATCCTGGTTGGCCAGGTTGCATGCTCGGATAAGGGTCTAGTTTGGATTTCAGGGGCAACCCCACGTCAGTTTTTTTTCTTATTTTGGCACAAGGTTCCCCTTAAAATACCAGGCAGAAGGGCCTGGTATGGACTGGGGGGGGGGGGACCCTACGGAAGTTTTTTCAGTGAATTTTCTGTATATTGCCGGGAACCATCTGCGAGAATAAATTAAAATTTTTCCTTTGGAAATGTCATTTTGCTCTGGCTATGTTCTAAACATCACACAGGCATGATATTTAAAGGAATATTGCATTTTATTGTTTCACTTTGAGCATTATTAAAATCACTGCTCCTGAAAAAACTATCAATTTAAAAACTTTTTTTGCATTGATACATGTCTCCTAGATCAGGACCCGAGTCCCCATACACTTTTTAGGGCAATAACTTGCATATTAGCCTTTAATGAGCACTTTTGATTTTTCATATTTGGGTCCCATAAACTTTAACGGTGTTCGAGTGTTCGCACAAATTATTTGCTTGTTCGCATGTTCTGGTGCGAACCGAACCGATCCCTAATGAGCATTTTAACTGCCGTTTTTTAAGTCCAATGTGCATGGACCCTTATCCTTTTGTTAGGATAGACAGCCTTCAACATTAGTTACAATTGATAATGAAGATCTACACTGTACAGATAGGGTTAATTATGGCAAACACAGATGCCCCCCAACTATAAAGTAGGTGTTATCCCAATTTGCAAAAGTGGAAATACGCTTTAAACACCGGTTCACTTTTAGGCCTCATACACACGGACGTTTCTTAAAAAATAAACAACCCGTCGGGCCCGACGTCAAGGAAAAAAAAATCGGCGTTTTTCGGCGTTAGTAAGCGTCGGCTTCAATAGGCGTTTTTTTTTTAAAAATCATCCCTCTGCTATTTTTCAACCTAAAAACATTGGCATAAAAAAACGCTGGTTAACGCCGGTACGGCATTAGTGATCGTTTTGCGGCGTCAAAAAACGCCAAAACGTTACAGCCTCAGAACACGCTGGCCATGGGTTCTAGTTTCAGCTCACTAACGCCGACGCCCTCTAAAGCTCAAAAACGTCTTAGTTTTTATGGGGCCATTGACTAACATGGAGAGCTGCAAAAAACGCCAGAGAACGCCGGCGTCAAAAAACGTCCGTGTATATGAGGCCTAACAGTCCAGCAGAGCAGTTTAGGGAAGAAGAAATTCTGTTCCTACAACAAGAGTTAACATGGAAACAGTTACATTTTAGCCATTCCCAGTGAAGCAGAAAAAGGGAAATTAGGTAAGTTCATAGCCATCAATCAGCATGACATTCAGTGGTGACAAAGAAAGTGCTCAGTAGAGGTGAAAGCAGTCTCACTACTCTAAAGACGAGGGCTTGAAAGTGATTTTCAACACAAATTATAATGATTCTTCTGAAAAGGAAACTAATGGTTTTAGTTTTTTTTTTATTGAATATCAAAAATGAATAGGCAATTGTGCCTCATCACAGTAAAATTAAAGGGGAACTCTACTGTCCACCTATAGGCTTCATGCTGTTGCTCTTTCCCCCTTCATGACCTACCAAGCCTGGTCTAGTACGTCAAAAATCAAGAAATAAAAGAGACTCCTGAGCTTGCCTTAAGGCTTCATACACACGGGCGTTTCTTAAAAAATAAACAAAACGTCGGGCCCAATGTCAAGGAGAAAAAAAATCGCCGTTTTTCGGCGTTATGCATCGGCGTTAGTGAGCGTTAATGAGCATCGGCGTCAGTAGGCGTTTTTTTTTAAAAAAATAATCCCTCTGCTATTTTTCAACCTAAAAACGTTGGCGTCAAAAACCGCCGGTTAACAGCGGTACGGCGTTAGTTGGCGTTTGTTGGCATTGGTGGGCATTTTGCGGCGTCAGCGTCACAAAACGTCAAAACATTACAGCCTCAGAACGCGCTGGCCGTGGGTTCTACTTTCAGCTCACTAACGCAGACGCCATCTACAGCTCAAAAACGTTGGCATTTTTATGGGGCCATTGACTAACATGGAGAGCTGCAAAAAACGCCAGAAAACGCCAGCGTCAAAAAACGTCCGTGTGCATGAGGCCTAAATGTTAGTTTAAAAAAAGTAAACAATGTATCCACAGTGGATAAAGTACACCTGCCAGGCTTATAGAGTATATCTTGAAAATAGTGATCAGATGATAGGACCAAAGTGCCAAGTTGGGTAGGTGACAAGTAGATTAGGTGGTGGCAGGGAGAGAAAATAAGCATGAGAGAATTCCAGCTGTCAACCAACGCGTTTTGGAGAGATAGCATCCTCCTTCGTCAGTGGTAGACATGCTGGGTTTCCTTGTCCTCCCTTCTAAGCACTTGGACACAGCAGCAGTGTGTCATATAGAAGTAGTAGTGCAGTGGTTAATAGAGATGGGCCAAACACCCCCCGCCCCCCGGTTCGGTTCGCGCCAGAACTATTGAACATCGCAACAGGTTAGACCCGCACCTCGAACCCTATTAAAGTCTATGGGGTCAGATCTTGAAAAATCAAAAGTCCCCATTTTGAAGGCTTATATGCAAGTTATTGGCCAAAATAATGGTGTAGGGGCCAGGGTACTGCCCTGGGGGACATGCATCAATGCTAACATTTTTTTTTTTTTTAAATATGGTTTTTAAAGAAGCAGTGATTTTAATGATGCTTAACCACCTCAATACGGGGCACTTTCACCCCCTTCCTGCCCAGACCATTTTTCAGCTTTCAGTGTTGTCACACTTTGACAATTGCGCGGCCATGCAGCACTGTACCCAAATTAATTTTGAATAATTTTCTTCACACAAATAGAACTTTCTTTTGGTGGTATTTAATCACCGCTTTACTAAAAACTGTCAGTAAATTTTGTAAATAAAGTATTGTTTCTCCTTCACTGATGTGCACTGATGAGGTGGCACTGATGGACACTGATAGGCTGCACTGATGGGCACTGATGAGGCAGCACTTATGGGCACTGATTAGGTGGCACTGATGAGGAGGCACTATTATGCCGCACTGATTGGCACTGATAGATGGCACTGATTAGCAGCACAGATGAGCACTGATAGGTGGCACTAGTGGGCACTGATAGGCATAACTGGTGGGCACTGATTGGCAACACGGATAGGTGGCACTGATGGGAATTGATGGGCAGCACTGATGGGCACTAAAAGGCAACACTGATTGGCACCAGTAATGGGCATTGATTTGTGTCACTGATGGGCACTGATTGGTGGCACTGCTGGGGCTTTACTGTAATCGGGGCACTGATGATCAGTGCCCTGATTACTTGCCCTGTTCTCTCCTGCGAGGAGATGCTGCTGATCAGCTCTCCTTGACACACACTCTATCAATGTGAGGCGAGGAGAGCCAGTTACCGGCACTTCCACATTTACATGTGACCGGCGAGGATTGAACACAGCCGATCACATGGTTAAAGAGCCACGTCAGCTTGTACTAGCAACACGGCACGGCCACGATCGCTGTGCTGCACGCCTTCACGGGCGCTTCAAGAGCAGCCATTCTGGTGCGCTATCATATGACGTCCACCCAGAAGGAAAGCCGCACCGCTCCTCCGTCATTTGACATTGGGCGGGCGGCAAGTGGTTAAAGTGAAACAATAAAAATGATCAATTACTTTAAATAAAGTGACTGGGGGGGTCCCCTTAGTCTGCCTGTGAAGTGGCGCATCTGTATCGTGTATTGTACCTGCTACAGCAAAACTGACATTTATAAAGAAAAAAATTACATTGATATTCGAATTTTACTATATATGTGCATGAACTGACAGTGCTATAAAAGTAAATGTAATAAATAAATCATTTTAAAGATGTATTGAAGCGATTAATTCTATAAAAAGTGATGTACAGAACCCATAAACTGTATTATCTTAAAACATATGAGTAAAAACATGATGTGCAAACATGAAAAAATAAAAAACACAAAAAAGCAGATAGATGTAAACAAATAAATGAATTATGCACACACTTACAGTATATAATAAACTAAAAAAAAGGCTAAAAATGATTTATTATTACTATAGTTAAAAGCAAAATTAAAAGTTCCACTTTGGCTCCTATGAACTTTCCAATCAAATAATTGACTTGTATACTAATAGACATGTGCAATTTGTTTAATTCCGAATTAGTTTTTTAAATAAATTTTTCGAAATTCGTCAATTCGGACAAATCCAAATTTCCAAGTTTTGAATTTCCGAATTTTTCCAAAATTTTCATAGTTTCAAATGCGAAAATTGTAAAATCCGAAATTCGAAAATTCAGAAATCCAAAAACCTGATGATTC
The DNA here is from genome assembly GCA_018402905.1 of Glandirana rugosa. Taxonomy (NCBI): domain Eukaryota; kingdom Metazoa; phylum Chordata; class Amphibia; order Anura; family Ranidae; genus Glandirana; species Glandirana rugosa. The sequence goes on from BLSH010024038.1 coordinate 1,404,889, forward strand.
GAAAATCTGAAGTAATAACTAACTAATAATAACTTAACTATTACTAGCTATTAAATTATAGATATTGGAATTTAAAATTTGACTGTTAGTGATAAATTTGTATTTATGTTCACTAACAGCCAAATTTGAAAGGAAATTCCAATACCTATAATTTAATAGTTATTTATTTGTTATTATCATTATTTATTTTCAGATTTCTTTCTTATTTTTGAATTTTCGGATTTTGGAATTTCCGAATTTTCGTGTTTTTGAATTTTTTACTTCTGATTTTCCAAATGTTGGAATTTCAGATTTCGGCATATTTGAATTTTGAATTACCGGATTTGAAAATTTCAGAATTTCGAATTCTAAAATTTCCAAAAATTTTAAAATTTCCAAAGAAAAAAAAAAGAATGAAACTAAAATGAAAACTAACAACATTTTCAGCCATGCACAGGTCTATATTGTAATATATTGCAGCCAATTATTAGGTGTGGTGGTTGGATTCGTTTTCTTTTCTAGGCTTTTATTAACCTGGTGATCTGGCCAGTAACACACCTCTTGTATTAGAGTTCCTCCACTCTGGAGGTAGGAGCACAGGGAGCACCTTTTAGACAGCTGCATTTTCAATCTGGGGGGAGAGAAGTGTTAGATGAACTAGCAGATTTAGATCCACTAACAAATTGAAACCAAACTCCAGCTAATACTTTATAAGAAGTTACAGCAAATAGTTTTTTCCTTCAAGCTGATCATTATTAGCACCCCTTTCATTTGTAAATGGTTTGTTTCATCCTTGTAACTGCTACATCTGCGGGAGAGCTTGTTCTGTTGAAAAATAACAGTTTTCCTGGCTGGATCACCAGGTGAAAAAAAAGGAAAGAAAACTAATGCAACCATTACATGTAATTATTGGTAAGCTACAGTATAATAAATGCTTGCTTTTGGGTTTAATAATGCTTTAATGTCAAATTTTTGTTTTGTACTTTTTAAGATAAAAAGTTAAAAAACATTTTTAGTTTTGTTTCATTGCCTATTTCACTTTACTGCATCTGCAGCCCATGCGTTTAAAACTTTTAATAAAATCTGTGTTTTCATTGTTTTTTTCCCATTTTTATTCTTAACAGTAGGGAAACTTTTAGAGCCAGATGAGATGCAAATTTATGCAAAAATAAAATTTCGCTTGTTCGGAAGATGGGAATCCTAATATTTTTTTGCCTATCAAATTACTCCTATGTTTTAGTTAATACATTTAAAGCAGACACATAATATTCTTTAGGATCAGCCTTTAATGTACTATAGGCATCAATCATACTGCTGCACAAGGACAATTATAATAAAAAAGAATTACAAAGACTTAGGCTGCATTCACACTACAGAGTTTGAAATCGTGGGCAGATTTTGCCGCAAATCTGCCCGAGATTTGACACCCATGTGTGAATGGCAAAATGCGGGACTTGCATTTGAGATGCCAGTCATTTGAATGAAACCTCAAAACGTGGTGTGGGCCTGCTGCGATTGTCGAGGGATAAAGCACGCTGCAGCACGCATCGCGGGATGCATGTCGCCCCCTAAAGAAGCCTCTGAGCTATTTTTTGGGCGGCATGCGTCCCGCGATGCATGTTGCAGCGATTGCAGCATGCTTTATCCCCCGACAATAGCCGCAGACCCACACCACGTTTTGAGGTGTCATTCAAATGACTGGCATCTCAAATGTGCGTCCCACGTTTTGCCATTCACATATCGGCGCTGTCAAATCTGCAACGAATCTGCCCGCGATTCAAAACGCTTTAATGTAGCCTTAGGGGATGAAAAAACAAGGACAAGGACTCAAAAATTAAAAGTCTAAGGGATCCTTGATACGGATAAATGAAACGTTACTACAAATTTGTTGTTGTTCAGTCGTTTAGTCGTGTCCGACTCTTCGGGACCTCATGGACCATAGCATGCCAGGCTTTTATGTCCTCCACTGCCTCTCGGAGCTTCCTTAACCACTTGCCGACCGCCTATCGGCATCTGACGGCGGCAAAGTGGCTCGTTCCCGCAAATCGCCGTCATACGACGGTGGCTGCGGGAACGAGTTTAGTGAGCGCGCGCGCGCCGCCGGAGGCGCGCCCGCACGCTCACTGTGTTCGGGGAGGGCCAGGGAGCGGGTGCGGCGGCTTTGATTGCCGCCGGCTACCCGCGATGGCTCCCCCGGAGCGAAGGAGCGGAGGTCCGTGTATATAAACACGGACCTCCTCTCTGTGTGAGGGGGAAGGGCTGTGATCACAGCCTTCCTGTACGTGAAGGCTGTGACCACTTCCCTTCCCCTGTTAGGGCAGTCCCCCCACAGTTAGAACACGCCCAGGGAACACAGTTAACCCTTAGAGCGCCCCCTGCAGGTTAACCCCTTCACTGCCAATGGCATTTACACAGTAATCAGTGCATTTTTATAGCACTGATCGCTGTATAAATGCCAATGGTCCCAAAAAAGTGTCAAAATGGTCCGACATGTCCGCTGAAATATCGCAGTACCGCAAAAAATCGCAGATCGCCGCCATTATTAGTAAAAAATAAAAAAAAAATAAAAACCCCAAAAATGAATTCTCATCATCCGTAAACGCGACCACTTTTGCGCAAACCAATCAATAAACGCCGATTGCGATTTTTTTTATCGCAAATATGAGGAAGAATATAAATCGGCCAAAAAAGGTGAAAAAAAATGTTTTTTTATATTTTTTTTTTTTGGATTTGTATTTTAGGAAAAAGTAAGAAATTTGGGGTTTTTTTTGCAAAATTGTTGCTCTTCTTTTGTTTATAGCGGCGATCAGAAATGACGCAGAGGTGATCAAATACCACCAAAAGAAAGCTCTATTTGTGGGGAAAAAAAGGACGCAAATTTTGTTTGGGTACAACGTCGCACGACCGCGCAATTGTCAGTTAAAGCGCCGAATCACAAAAAGGGCTCCGGTCCTAAAGCTGGAAATCCTTCCGGGCTGAAGTGGTTAACTTAATGTTCGTTGTTTTGATGATGCTATCTATCCATCTTGTTTTCTGTCATCCTCTTCTCCTTTTTTCATCCATGTCTCCCAGCATCAGGGTCTTTTCCAATGAGTCCTCTCTTTGCACTTGCACTTCTGGTGCAGCTCCATTGAAGTCTACAGCATGCAAAACGCAAACTGTAGTGAGAAAAAAATTCCCCGACCCTTTCCAAATACGCAATGCCACAAAACGCACAGATGTGAACTACATCCATAGGAAACCATGTTAAATGGACAGTATAATGCGTTTCTGCAAACTGCAAAACGCTGTAAGTACGCATAGGTGTCATTCTGGACTAAGGGCCAGTTCACACCATAGAAACGCAGTCCGGATGCTTTTCTGCATGCGTGTTTTTGACGCGTTTCCGGTCCGTTCCGGTGCTTTTTCGATGCGTTTTTGATGCAGTCCAGTGCAGTTTTTCCCCCTTTTTTCTTAGGACATGTGCATTCCAGTGCGTTTATGGTGCATGTAGGTGCATTCCAGTGCGTTTTGGTGCATGTAGGTGCATTCCAGTGCGTTTTGGTGCATGTAGGTGCGTTCCGGTGCGTTTTACCGCGTTCCAGTACAGTTCAGTGCATGAAAAATGCAGCATGTTCTACTTTTTTTCTGGAGCTGGAACTGACTGGAACCGACTGCACTGGTGTGAACTATGCCATTGGAAACCATATAACCTACTTTCCATGCGTTTTTGATGCAGAATAAAGACGTACTGGACTGCATGTGGTGTAAACTGGCCCTTAACCTGTTCAGGACCGCGCTATAGCCGAAAGACGGCTACAGCGTGGCTCTGAAATGCCCGGAGGATGTCCATGGACGTCCTGCCTCGTGCACACTCCCCGCGCGCACTCGCGGCCGCCACACGCTGCGTGGGCGTGCCCGCGGGTCGGGCAGACTCTATGTCCGCCCGAGACCCGCCAATCACCTGTAGCAGCCTCAGAACGGGGAACCGCCAATGTAAACACGGCGGTTCTCCGTTCTGTGAATGGGACATGACAGATCTACTGATCCCTGTCACTGGGATCAGTTAGATCTGTTATGTCCCGACCAGCCCCACCCCCCCACAGTTAGAACACGCCCAGGGAACATTGTTAACCCCTTCACTGCCCCCTGCAGGTTAACACCTTCACTGCCAATGACATTTATACAGTAATCAGTGGACATTAAAATTTCTGATCGCTGTATAAATGTCATTGGTCTCAAAAATGTGTCAAAAATGTCCGACATGTCCGCTGCAATATCGCAGTACCGATAAAAATTGCAGATCACCGCCATTACTAGTAAAAAAAAAAAAAATAATAAAAACGCCATAAATCAATTCCCATGGTTTGTAGACGCGATAACGTTTGCGCAAACCAATCAAAATACGCCGATTGCGATTTTTTTTTTTACCAAAAATATGTATTAGAAGATATATCGGCCAAAACTGATGAATAATTTTCCTTTTTATATTTTTTTGGATATTTAATATAGCAAAAAAGTATAAAATATTGTTCTATTTTCAAAATCATCGCTCTTTGTTTATTTATAGCGCAAAAAATAAAAAACGCAGAGGTGATCAAATACCACCAAAAGAAAGCTCTATTTGTGGGAAAAAAAATGATAAAAATTTTGTTTGGGTACAACGTCGCACGACCGCGCAATTGTCATTCAAAATGCGACAGAGCTGAAAGCCGAAAATTGGTCTGGGCAGGAGGGGGGTTTAAGTGCCCAGTAAGGAAGTGGTTAAAGAGATGGTTATGTAACATTCTAAGGAGTCAACACATATGATAGTGTAGAAACTGTCACACGGAGAATCAATATATGCAGGATGCACACTGGCATAGCAGTTTATACAGGAAGGGGACCCTGAAGAATTCCTAACACAGAATGCTACGGAAATGAGTTTAGACAGGACAGGACTACTTAAGATTAAAGATAAGGCTAAGAATGATAGTAGTAATAAACCTGATAATCAAGACGTTGCCATCTACAACTCAGACCTCCAAGATACAACAAATTATTAGACAACACTGGAGCAGCTTGAAAGGTAATAAAATATTCTGATCCCTTCTTCCGGACAATTATATCTTTAAACAAGCATCCAATCTTGCTCTAAAAAACAGCCCCATGGTTAAAAAAAAAAACATAACAGCATAAACTTCAAAGGTGGTTTTATTGAATGTTCTAAATTCATGGCCTGTAGATGCAATAAAGCAAAACACATTTTATCTCCACTGGGACAAAAGAAAATTTGAATCAAAGATTTATTAACATACAACACAAATAATTATTAATTGCATTCACAATAAACAATATATAGGACAAATTAACCACTTCAAGACCGCCCGTCGTCATATTATAGCGTGGAAGTGGAATACCATTGTTATGGTAGCAGATACAGTCAGGTCCATAAATATTGGGACATCGACACATTTCTAATGTTTTTGGCTCTATACACCAACACAATGGATGTGCTTTAACTGCAGACTTTAAGCTTTAATTTGAGGGTATTTACATCCAAATCAGGTGAACGGTGTAGGCATTACAACAGTTTGTATGTGCCTCCCACTTTTTAAGGGACCAAAAGTAATGGGACAATTGGCTGCTCAGCTGTTCCATGGCCAGGTGTGTGTTATTTCCTCATTATCACATTTACAAGGAGCAGATAAAAGGTCCAGAGTTCATTTCAAGTGTGCTATTTGCATTTGGAATCTGTTGCTGTCAACTCTCAATATGAGATCCAAAGAGCTGTCACTATCAGTGAAGCAAGCCATCATTAGGCTGAAAAAAACGAAACAAACCCATCAGAGAGATAGCAAAAACATTAGGTGTGGCCAAATCAACTGTTTGGAACATCCTTAAAAAGAAAGAATGCACCGGTGAGCTCAGCAACACCAAAAGACCCGGCAGACCACGGAAAACACTCTCCAGGAGGTAGGTGTCTGTGTGTCAAAGTCAACAATCAAGAGAAGACTTCACCAGAGTGAATACAGAGGGTTCACCACAAGATGTAAACCATTGGTGAGCCTCAAAAACAGGAAGGCCAGACTAGAGTTTGCCCAACAACATCTAAAAAAGCCTTCACAGTTCTGGAACAACATCCTATGGACAGATGAGACTAAGATAAACTTGTACCAGAGTGATGGGAAGAGAAGAGTATGGAGAAGGAAAGGAACTGCTCATGATCCAAAGCATACCACCTCATCAGTGAAGCATGGTGGTGGTAGTGTCAAGGCGTGGGCATGTATGGCTGCCAAAGGAACTGGTTCTCTTGTATTTATTGATGATGTGACTGCTGACAAAAGCAGCAGGATAAATTCTGAAGTGTTTCAGGCAATGTTATCTGCTCATATTCAGCCACATGCTTCAGAACTCATTGGACGTCGCTTCACAGTGCAGATGGACAATGACCCGAAGCATACTGCGAAAGCAACCAAAGAGTTTTTTAAGGGAAAGAAGTGGAATGTTATACAATGGCCAAGTCAATCACCTGACCTGAATCCGATCTGTCTCTTATACA
>BLSH010024038.1:1411397-1427549 GCA_018402905.1 Glandirana rugosa
GTAACAGGTAGACGTGACACTTCGCTGCAGGTTACTCAAGACTTCGTACACCGACTTATACTCGTCTATTGTAACGGACTTTGTGAAGTCTTAAATAGGACGACGAAAACAGTCGTCAGTGTAGTAGTTATTTATGTTCTCTTGGTCAAGGAAACCGTCGGTATGTACGGGTGCGGAACTGTGATGGTGGTGGTACGAAGTGACTACTCCACCATACGAAACCTAGTACTCGTCAAGGAAAGGAAGAGGTATGAGAAGAGAAGGGTAGTGAGACCATGTTCAAATAGAATCAGAGTAGACAGGTATCCTACAATCAAAGTCAACAATCAAGAGAAGACTTCACCAGAGTGAATACAGAGGGTTCACCACAAGATGTAAACCATTGGTGAGCCTCAAAAACAGGAAGGCCAGACTAGAGTTTGCCCAACAACATCTAAAAAAGCCTTCACAGTTCTGGAACAACATCCTATGGACAGATGAGACTAAGATAAACTTGTACCAGAGTGATGGGAAGAGAAGAGTATGGAGAAGGAAAGGAACTGCTCATGATCCAAAGCATACCACCTCATCAGTGAAGCATGGTGGTGGTAGTGTCAAGGCGTGGGCATGTATGGCTGCCAAAGGAACTGGTTCTCTTGTATTTATTGATGATGTGACTGCTGACAAAAGCAGCAGGATAAATTCTGAAGTGTTTCAGGCAATGTTATCTGCTCATATTCAGCCACATGCTTCAGAACTCATTGGACGTCGCTTCACAGTGCAGATGGACAATGACCCGAAGCATACTGCGAAAGCAACCAAAGAGTTTTTTAAGGGAAAGAAGTGGAATGTTATACAATGGCCAAGTCAATCACCTGACCTGAATCCGATTGAGCATGCATTTCACTTCCTGAAGACAAAACTGAAGGTAAAATTCCCCAAGAACAAGCAGGAACTGAAGACAGTTACAGTAGAGGCCTGGCAGAGCATCACCAGGAATGAAACCCAGCGTCTGGTGATATCTATGCGTTCCAGACTTCAGGCTGTAATTGACCGCAAAGAATTTGCAACCAAGTATTAAAAAGTGAAAGTTTGATTTATGATTGTTAATCTGTCCCATTACTTTTGGTCCCTTAAAAAGTGGGAGGCACATATACAAACTGTTGTAATTCCTACACCGTTGGCCTGATTTGGATGTAAATACCCTCAAATTAAAGCTGAAAGTCTGCAGTTAGAGCACATCTTGTTTGTTTCATTTCAAATCCATTGTGGTGGTGTATAGAGCCAAAAAGATTAGAATTGTGTCGATGTCCCAATATTTATGGACCTGACTGTAGCTACCATAACCCCGATATCGTTTTTTTCAGCATGCGATTCTGCACATGATAAAAGCGGTCTTAGCAGCGGATTCGCCGCAAGATCACTTTTATCAGCAGCAGGAGAGGTGCCCCCGCAGCTTTCCGGCGGCGGGTCCAGTAAGCGGCGGAGATGATCGGTCCTCTCCCCCAGTGTCCGTGAGCCGAGTGAGCGGCTGAAGCCGCTTACTCGGCTCCATAACATGGTAGGGTGGTAGCGACGTCACAAGTCACTTCCGCCCAATGCTCTTAAAGGGCCCATATTTTATTTGCACTGTCATTTTTTTCAAATTATTTATTTATTTTTTGCATTTTACCGATCTCATATTTAAGCGGTCCTGTCATGCTTTTTTCTATTACAATGAATGTTTATATTTCTTGTAATAGGACTAAAAGTGATAATTTTTTTTTTTTTAAAAAAGAACAGTGTAAAAATAAAAATTAAAAAGTAAAATAAATAATTAAAAAAAAATTTAAGGCGCCCTGTCCCCGCAGAAGCAAACGCATATGTAAGTCCCGCCCACATATGAAAACGGCGTGCAAACCACACATGTGAAGTATCGCCGCGATCGTTAGAGCGAGAGCAATGATTTTAGCACTAGACCTCCTCTGTAACTCAAAACTGCTAACCTGTAGAATTTTTTAAACATCGTCAATTGAGATTTTTATGTTGCAAAGTTTGTCGCCATTCCGCAAGCGGAATGGACACATGTAAGGAATTTTGAAGGGACAGGGCTATATAATCATTATGAGATAATATATAACAGTTCTCAAGCAACCGATTTCTTGGGCAATTCAGAAATTGCATTGTGGGTGGGGAAACTATATAAAATTATAAAATTAACATCCAGGGCAAAATAAGATGGATCTTCAATATGAATTCACTTAGACTGCGAGCTCTTAAAAGCAAAAAGGTTTCAATTCAGCTTTAACTAAGTTTGAACAAATGTTTAACATTTTTAGAATTTTTTTTATATTCCTTATATACTTCTGTGTCTATATTTTTATCTTTCGGCATTTATTTTTTTTGTATTTTCTTATTTTTTCATATCATGTATGTTTTAAAGCTGAACTCCAGAATCATCATCTGGTGAGGGGATCAAAGTAAGCAGCGCAAGTCACATCCGACCTGTGCCGCTAGGGGAAAATGAGAACTACACGATACCATGGGAATTCATCAACATAGGAGCATGCATGCAGATCCTAGAATGTGCAACCGGGTGCAGTGTGTAGACAGTACCCTTTCACAGAAGCTATTTTCACATCACTACTCGGCTGTAATCGAATAGGAGGAAGGGATGCAAAAAGAAATCATTTTTCCAAAGGGAGAAAACAGCAGCATCCAGTCACGCAAAGCACAAAAACAAAGATTGGGCACATTGGACAAATTTAGGGCCCCCCTAAAAAAAAAATGAAAAAAGGGAAAGGATGAACTTAAAATAAAAAATGAACAGTATTCTCCGACTGGCCGGTGTTCAGCTTTAAATTAATTATTAACCACTTCAGGCCCAGAAGGACTTCCTCCTTTAGGACCAGAGCCCTTTTTGCGATTCGGCACTGCGTCGCTTTAACTGACAATTGCACGGTCATGCGACGTTGTACCCAAACGAAATTTGCGTCCTTTTTTTTCCCACAAATAGAGCTTTCTTTTGGCGGTATTTGATCACCGCTGCGTCATTTCTGATCGCCACTATAAACAAAAGAAGAGCGACAATTTTGCAAAAAAACCCAAATTTCTTACTTTTTGCTAAAATTCAAATCCAAAAAAAAAAAAATATAAAAAAACATTTTTTTTCATCGGTTTTGGCCGATTTATATTCTTCCTCATATTTGTGATAAAAAAAATCGCAATCGTCATTTATTGATTGGTTTGCGCAAAAGTGGCCGCGTTTACGGATGATGAGAATTCATTTCTGGGGTTTTTTTTTTTTTTTACTAGTAATGGCCGCGATCTGAGATTTTTAGCGGTACTGCGATATTGGGGAGGACATGTCGGAACATTTTGACACTTTTTTGGGACCATTGGCATTTATACAGCGATCAGTGCTATAAAAATGCACTGATTACTGTGTAAATGCCATTGGCAGTGAAGGGGTTAACCTGCAGGGGGCGCTCTAAGGGTTACTGTGTTCCCTGGGCGTGTTCTAACTGTGTGTGGGCTGCCCTAGCAGGGGGAGGGAAGTGATCACAGCTTCCATGTAGAGGAAGGTTGTGATCACAGCCCTTCCCCCCTCACAGAACGGAGGTCCGTGTTTACTTACACGGACCTCCGTTCTTTCACTCCGGGGGGGGCATCGCGGGTAGCCGGCGGAGATTAAATCCGCCGCACCCGCTCCCTGGCCCTCCCCGGACACAGCCTCCGGCGGCGCGCTCACTGTGCGCGATCTGGCAGCCGCCGTCATATGGCGGCGTTTTGCCTATACGAGCCACCTTGTCGCCGTCAAATGCCGATCAGCGGTCGTCAAGTGGTTAAGGGTGTGTGGCCGACTAGTGGAGAAGATGGGTGCTCAGAGAAAGAGCTCTGCACAGCAGCTTCTCACTGGAGCACATAGCAACATCCCTGGGCACAGCAGAGTGGCGATTCCAGCAGCTGAAGGTTTGAGCACACATGATCTTCATGTCTCGCAAGAGGAAAGAGCATGTGCGCTTTGGGGAAGTTGATGAATTTCTTCTCTCCACCATGCTGACACAGTAGCCAAGATGGCGCTGGTGGCTCTCCCGACTTCCCCTCTAGCCGTTCTTCAGAAGATGGGGAAGCTCAAAGCACAAGCCTGGCAGCCATATCCTTTACAGCAGTGGTTCTCAACCTCGGTCCTCAAGTACCCCAACAAGCCATGTTTTCAGATTTTCCTTTATCTTGCACAGGTACTTTAAATCAGAGTCAATGGCTTGGTATTTTGGACACCTATTTTATCTAAGAGAAATTCCCAAAACATGGCCTGTTGGGGGTAATTGAGGACTGAGGTTGAGAACCACTGCTTTACATCAACCCTCCTTCACATGCCCCCTAGAGTTGCCACCTGTCCAGGATTCACCCGGACAGTTCGGGTTTGGAATCATGCTTCTGAGTTTCAAACTTCCTGAAACCCAGACACATTAGTCAGACTGGACTGGACTGAACTTTGTTACACTCTCTTTCACACTGTCCAAAGCCAGCACTAACAATACCCCCCCCCCCCCCCCCCGTGTCTGCCCACACTCCAATCCCCAGTGCTGTGCCTCAGAAAAGAAAAGTGGGGGTCAGAAATGTGAAGCCCAGCAGCTTCAGATACATATGAATGAGAGGTGCTGACAGCCAAAGGGTGAGTGAGATCACCATCCATCCTTGTCTGTGACTGAAGTCTCCCCTTCTCTCTTCTGCCTCTGAGTGAGTACACTAAGGTAAATCAGGGTTCTCAGAGCACCCCTTACATCAGAGTTCCCCTTTACACCAGAGACCACAGTGTTCCCCTTTACATCAGATTCCTCTCCGCACATCAGGGTTCTCAGTGTTCCCCCTTAAATCAGGGTTCCCAGAGTCCTGCAGAGTCTCCTCTTACAGTGAAAGGGAACTCCGTGGATTCAGATGTAAAAGGGAACTCTTGTTATTAACAGGCTTCCAGTATCCGTAGTTTCAGGTGCTGCACATCTCGTATCTTCACAGCATAGACAATTGCCTTCAGATGAACCCAAAGATAAAAGTCTAAGGGGGTCAGATCGGGAGACCTTGGGGGCCATTCAACTGGCCCACGACGACCAATCCACTTTCCAGGAAACTGTTCATCTAGGAATGCTCGGACCTGACACCCATAATGTGGTGGTGCACCATCTTGCTGGAACTATGATGTCGGTGATAGGGAATTGCTGGCCATCGAGTCGGCTTTGGAGGAATGGCAGTACCTCCTGGAAGGAGCAGCTCACCCGGTATTGGTTTTTATTGACCATAAAAACCATAAAAAAACCATATGCTGTGAAAATATGAGATGTGCAGCACCTGAAACTACGGATACTGGAAGCCTGTGCTAGCATTTCTCCTGCGGTGTTGCTATCAGTGTGTGAAGAGTGGGAGAAGAGGGTTGCATTGACAATTCAACACAATGGGCAGCACATTGAACACATTTTATAAGTGGTCAGAAACTTGTAAATAACTCATGAAAGAATAAAGTTACGTTAAAACCAAGCACACCATTGTTTTTCTTGTGAAATTCCCAATAAGTTTGATGTGTCACATGACCCTCTTCCTATTGAAAAAACAAAAGTTGGATTCAAAATGGCCGCCATGGTCACCACCCATCTTGAAAAGTTTCCCCCCTCACATATACTAATGTGCCACAAACAGGAAGTTAATATCACCAACCATTCCCATTTTATTAAGGTGTATCCATATAAATGGCCCACCCTGTACTATTCTCTGCGGTGATTTTAATTCTGTACCTGACAAGCAGTTAGAGATCTCTAATCCATCTTGCAACCATCTCCATAGAGCTACATTAGCTCACTTTATCAACACCTCCAACTTATACAAGATCTGGAGATGCCAGCACTCAACAGAGTGGGACTATTCCTTTTTCACCTCACGTTCACCTTACTTACTTCAGAATGGATTTATTTCTGGTTGAGAAATTTTGTGTGAATTCAAGTGAGCAAATCAATAATCCATAATATAACATGGTCTGATCATGCTTTTTTTTCCGCCACGATAGGGGGGTTTATTTACTAAAGCTGAAGAGTGCAAAATCAGGTGCCCTTCTGTATAGAAACGAATCACCTTCCAGGTTCTATTGCCAAAGCTTAATTGAACAAGCTGAGGTTAGAAGCGGATTTGCAGCCACCCAGATAGCAAGCAATGGAGCTGCAAGTTTGAAAATGATTTGCTAAGCTATTGCTAGACTTGCCAGTCTTTACAAGTTTGTTGCATGATTGCATCAAATCCACATTGCATGACTCCAGATCAACTTTCTTTGCAAACATTCTGCAAGTCTGCTGTAAGTTCTGGTTCAGTTATGTTGTGCAATAGTCATCCCACCACAGGGGTCATTGTGACTTGCAGAGCTCTTGCTGTAGACTCACCACTGCAACTTTGCTCTTGCTAGAGACTTGCCATGCACATTTGCTACAAATTGGAAAAGTGTCAAATAGAACTTGTGCTTCAAGTGCTCTGCAAGGGTACAACTTGCCAGTGCAAATGTGCAGCAAGTTACCAGACTTACAATTCAACTTTGCCACAAGTTATTCTTACTATCTGGGCTTTGACCATATACAGTGGAGTTATCTAGCTAAAGTCCTGGAAAAATTAGGCTTTAGTGGGGAGTATCAAGACCCCGATTTCGGCTTTATATTCTGCCCCTGTGGCACGTTTTCACAGAGGGTTTATTTTGAGAACATCCCAATTTGCTTACATGCATATGGGTAGTCTACGTTCTATGCTGCGATCTAGATCTCAGAATCCAATGATTTCAGCATCTCTTGTAGCTTGGCAGTATTATGGTATATTTGGAGAACACAGTGCTAAGAATGTATGGATAGCTTTGCCATTCGAAATTCTTAGATTTCTTATCCCAGATTTAGCAATTCAACAATGGGAGGTGAAAGGCATCCTTTAGCTATCAGATATCATTAAAAAAATGGCTCTCCTTTGAAAGGTTTTCCTCCACTTTCTCTGACAGAAAGAGACTTTATGACTCTTGTCCAAATAGCTATCTACCTATGTAATAAACCACTCCCTGATCTCCAACTACCCACCTGAAATGATTGGAATTCTCTTAATACCAACATGAAAAGGATATCTTTGTTTTACAACTCATTGATATGTAAACTGGTTTTTGATGAACCCAAACCCCCCTCTAAATGGGAAACTGAACTAAACAAGAGCATCTCTTGCTCCAAATGTACAGCGATGGACAGGGAGAATTTAAGCTGCAAATCTGTGAAGATCGATTGGATCATATAAAGATGATAGTGGAACCCTGTGATAAGACGGCCAATAGGGTTACACACCTGTAAGGCTTCATATACACAGGACATTAAAAAAAAATGCCCTAAAAACATCAGTAGCTTATCAGTGATTTTTTTCAGCTTTTATTAGCATTATATTACCGGCGGTTTTGCGCGTTTTTAACCCCTTCCTTACTGGGCACTTAAACCCCCCTCCTGCCCGGACCAATTTTTGGCTTTCAGCGCTGTCGCATTTTGAATGACAATTGCGCGGTCGTGCGACCTTGTACCCAAATAAAATTTGCGTCCTTTTTTTCCCACAAATAGAGCTTTCTTTTGGTGGTATTTGATCACCGCTGCGTCATTTCTGATCGCCGCTATAAACAAAAAATGAGCGACAATTTTGCAAAAAAGAATAATATTTTTTTACTTTTTGCTAAAGTACAAATCCATTAAAAAAATTATTCATCAGTTTTGGCCGATTTATATTCTTCTACATATTTTTGGTAAAAAAAAAAAAAATCACAATCGGCGTATATTGATTGGTTTGCGCAAAAGTTATCGTGTCTACAAACTGGGAATTGATTTATGGCGTTTTTATTTATTTTTTACTAGTAATGGCGGCGATCTGCGATTTTTATCGGGACAGCGATATTGCTGCAGAAATGTCGGACATTTTTTACACATTTTTGGGACCAATGACATTTATACAGTGATCAGAAATTTAAATATCCACTGATTACTGTGTAAATGTCATTGGCAGTGAAGGGGTTAACCTGCAGGGGGCAGTGAAGGGGTTAAATATGTTCCCTGGGTGTGTTCTAACTGTGGGGGGGGGGGCAGGGCTGGCCGGGACATAACAGATCTAACTGATCCCAGTGACAGGGATCAGTAGATCTGGTACGTCCTCTGTCACAGAACGGGGAACCGCCGTGTTTACATCGGTGGTTCCCCATTCTGAGGCTGCTAAAAGAGATTGGCGGGTCTCGGCGGACATCGAATCCGCCCGAGCCACGGGCGCGCCCGGCATTTCAGATCCGCGCTGGAGCCGTACTTCGGCAATAGCGCGGATCTGGAGTGGTTAAAGGGCCAGTGTTTTTTTGCTTTTTTTTCCTCAATTGATCTAAAACGTCCAAAAACATTGGGGACCGGCGTTTTAGCCGCAGTTTTTACAGCTGAAAAAAAGTCTCTCAGAACCCACTGGTCTTGGGTTTCTTTTTTTACAGCTCAAAACTGTCCCAGCCAAAAACAGTTGCTGACAGCCTGTGTGTGCATGGACACATGGGAGAACATGATGGGGAGTTTATGGACTGTAGAAAAAAACGTCTGCAGCTAAATACAGCAGCTGTAAAACAGTCATAAAAAGTCCTGTGTGCATGAGACCTTAAACTTGTTTGACAAGATAAGACACACTATATAAGATGTTTTTTGTTCTTTATTTTGGAATATGACAACATTGAATCCTTTATTGTACAAATGGAACATACAAATAGCTGTTATATACAGAGTCTATATATACTGGTTCAATCTCTGTAAATGTACAACTACCAATCGATTTTTTATACTTTCGAGAGTTTTAATCCTACTCTTTACTCCGATTGTCTGTACTTTTTGATGATTTTGTACAATAGAATTAACTTTCTGATTAAAAAAAACAAAAACCATGAGCATCTCCAACCAACAGTGCCACAAAAACATTCAAACTAATCTTGTATTTTCAATATGCTCTACAAACTGGGAGATGGCACAAAACATACACCTGCATTGGTGTCCAAATTTGCAGAGAGGGAATTGAATATCTGTTGGAGGGGGTGCGGTCAGGTGGGCACCTTAGGTCACATGCTATGGTTCTGCCCTCATGTGCACAGGTTTTGGAATATAATCTCAAGCTTGTTCTCTAGAATCTCAGGTTTCAGAAGGATTAATACAATGCAGGTGGTGTTGTATAGATATGAAAAAAAATCCTTACATTACATTGCTACATTTATGCAAATGATGTTTGCAACACGTTTAACTTTGTTGTGTTAAAGGAAGTCTCCAATGGCTCTGATTGTGGGAGAGGTTGTTAGACTTCTGGAAGAAATATACAGCTATGAACAGATTATGGCATACATGGATGGGAACATCTCCAAATTCCTCATAGGTGGGCCCTTTGGGAAATGTCTTATGGTAAAACGATACCTCCGCTATCTGCTCCCTCCCTTACATAGCCTACCAAGTTTTTGTCAGTGGGTACTGGTTTGAAACTCGAATGTTCAATGGTCTGTTGAGTTTGATGTGTTGATTTAACCATTTGTGTTAGTATCAAAGGATCTTGAACAGACCTGTTAGATTCTTTTATCTGTATTTTCTGAGATGTGGGTGCAATAATTCAGAGAAGTTAGGCTTCACTCAGGATGATCCTCCTTAAAAGTTAGTTAATTTTTCCTTCTTTGATGGAAATTATTGTAACAACCGATTTCACTCTGTTTAATATCTAACTTAATTAAAAAAGGGATTTTATTAAAACTTACCGTAAAATCCTTTTCTCCGAGTTCACTGACAGACGCAGCTCTTCATTGACTTGTGGGTTTATGCTTGTCCCACTAGGAGTTAACTAGGCAGGGAAAAGAACAGCTGGCCCCCTCCCATGGGGCCGTCCTCTCTTCCCACATAAACCCACCACATAGCATAGCTCAGCAGTTCGTACACAAGCCGTACAGAAAACAGAGCACAGAGGGGTGGGTGCTGCGTCTGTCAGTGAACTCTGAGAAAAGGATTTTACGGTAAGTTTTAAATAAAATCCGTTTTACTCCTATGTTCACTGACAGACGCAGCTCTTCATTGACTTGTGGGGATGTCCCAAAGCTGTGTCAAAAAAAGGGGTGGGTAAACGATAACAACTGTACCCAACAGAAATTCCCCCTGATGGAGGGCGGCCCCAACCGAGTGGTTAGATTCCATCCGGAATTTCCGCACCCTGACATACCAGTTCAGGGCCTTCAGGTCCAGTACTGGCCGGACCCCCCCCCTCCTTTTTTGGGGACCACAAACAGATTTGAGTAAAAACCTCGAAACCTCTCCGCTGGAGGCACTGGCACGATCACCCCTTGGTCCGAGAGTGCTTGGACAGCCCCGAAGAGGGCCTCCCGCCGTGCCTGCGGGAGCCCTAAGTTTGATGGAAAGAACCTGTCTGGGGGTAGAGTGTTGAACTCTATCCTGTACCCGGTGGACACCACTTCCCAGACCCAACGGTTGGGAAAGTGAGCAAGCCACCGGTCTGCGAACCCCAGAAGACGTCCCCCCCACCCGAAACCCCGGCCCCTGCAGTGACCTTACCGGGACGGGTCCCTTTACCTGCTGCGCCCGGGGTGCGAAAAAACCTCTTCTGACCAGAGGTAGGGGGCCCCTGTCTACAGTGAAACTCACGCCTCTGGGGCTCTGGGAGGAAGGTGCTCTTACCTCCTGTGAAATCCTTAATGATTTCATCCAGCCGTGGACCGAATAAACGTCCACTCTGAAAGGGAAGGTCTGCGAGACCTTTTTTGGAAGCATGGTCACCGGACCAAGAACGCAACCAGAGTACCCGTCTGAGGATAACGGCAAACACCGCTATTCTGGATAACATAGGCAGTAGATCAACGGCCGCATCACAAAGGTACTTGCAACCTTGGAACAAAAAATCAGCCCTCTGCGGCGCATCCATCAGGCTGCCGCAGTCCAGATCATTCTGGAGCTCCGCCATACGCTCAGCCAGATATTGCGCCGCCATGGCGGACGCCAGGTCTGGCCGCAGAGCAGAGACTGCCACCAGGAAGAGCGACTTTAACAGTGCCTCTGTCTTTCTGTCACCGGGGTCCTTGAAGGAAGGCGCCCCTTCCAGAGGAATGGTCGTCGCCTTATTAAGGCGAGCTATCGGTGGGCCCACCTCAGACGACTCACATTTTTTCAAAAAGCTTTCCTCAAAAGGAATAGCGAGCAGCGAATAGTTTGGATAGCGAGAAAGAATGCTGCGGACGCTGCGATTCACGATAAATAAAATGATCGAAAAATTGATCATAGGGGTAAGCCTTGGGGGCCCTAGGGGGACCTGGAGGACCCGCACACATACGCAGAAGTCTGTGATTCGCCATCCTGGCTCAATCGCAGCGTAGTGCAAATTCCAGCAATAATGGCAGAAACCAGCGCTTTTTCACGCGCAGCCGCCGCCCCCTGATCCTCTTCTCCGTCCGAGGGACCCAGTTCCCCATCAGATAGGTCCACTGGGGTCCCTGTGACCCCAGGGGCCACTTCCAGATCAGAATCCTCCCCTGAAGAGCAAGGAGGAGGGGGACGCTTCTTGGGGTCTTGTTGGGCGACATCCGCACGGGGGGAGAAATTCACTAAAGACCGCCCGCAGCTGGTCCAAAAAAGCTCCTTGCGCAGACTGTGCCGCCGCCGATTGCTCTTCAGCAGGTTCAGCTTTATAGTCTGCCATCATTCTCCCCTCAAAACACACTTAGTAACACACAGGTGTATACAAGAAAGTTGAGGCACCCCCACAGCACACCAGGGAACCCAGGAGGACTGTACCCGCCGCCACCAGCACTCACAGGAGAGCCCAGCTATACTTGCTGTTTGCTGCCTGTAACCTTTGAGGATCGTCAGAAGAGCCGCGCCGTCAGGAGCACACACCGCTCCAAAGAGAAAGCAAAAAACGTTTTACACACATTTTTGCAGAAGCAGGAGACTCCAATATGGCCGCCGTTGAACACTAGAGGCCGAAACCCACCTGCAGGGAACGTGCAGTACCGCGAACGGCCGCTCTGAGCACTAGAGGGTAAGCTCCATAGGCCCAGCATGTCCGTGGCTATGGGAAAATGGCGGCGGTCCACTGCAAAGTTCAAACGGACGGCGCCAGATGATCGGGTGCGGTGTGGGGCGGATGGGGAGGGGGTGAAAAAGGGGCTCCACGTGCCCCTACCAACGGCTACCCAGAAAATGTTTTTTTTTTTGTTTGTTTTTTTAAAGGGTCGGTCCCCCTTCCGCCCCTGAAAAAGGAAGGAACTCTCACTCACCACTCCTGGCGAGCGCAGTGGGTAGCCACCCATTCGCAGACCTTCCGCCCCTTCCTGGGCGGGATGCTGCAGGCCAGAGAATCCCGAATCGCATCCGGGATTGGGCTCAGATGGGGGGTCACCCCAGGCCACCCGCAAGGAACGGGCACGATGCGGCGGGTCCCCATAATGCGGGACTGGCTCGAATCGGTCAGCCAGGCCGGGGAGAGTGCAGAGCCCATGGACTCTCTATGCCCCGGCCGGCTTCTTGATAGCAGATCAATGCTTGATAGAAGTAAAAGAAAGAATAAAGAAACGGTCACAATCAAGACAGCAATTCCCCTAAACGGAAGCCAGGTCAACTCCTTGCAAACTAGGCATTGAAACTGCTGAGCTATGCTATGTGGTGGGTTTATGTGGGAAGAGAGGACGGCCCCATGGGAGGGGCCAGCTGTTCTTTTCCCTGCCTAGTTAACTCCTAGTGGGACAAGCATAAACCCACAAGTCAATGAAGAGCTGCTTCTGTCAGTGAACGTAGGTGAAACTAAATTTAATAACTTAGTTAAATAGATTTTAAATAGCTTATTTCAACATATTTTTTAAAATCTTTTTTATATAGTGTTAATTTCTCAGATATATCCTTGCAAAAGTAGGCTAATTCTATGACACCGTTGCTATGAAAGACAAAAGTCCTTTCTCATTGAAGATCCCCATAGGATGGCTGACAAGCATGTAAAGGGTTAATTCCAAATACCCAGGAGAGGACCAGGAGACCCAGCATGTCTAAAACTAATGAAGGAAAGCGATCTCTCAGAAACGCATTGATAACCAGAAGTCTCATGAGTCCCACATGTACATGCGCAGTTTCCATCACCGATCTGCAAATTTGTTGGCCATGAGTAAAATGGCATCTCTTCCACTTAAAGTGATTGTAAAGTCTTGTTTACATTGCAAGACTGTATCTGGTATTTTTATAGGGGACTGCTCTATTGCAGTGGATTTGCACAGAGCAGCCCAGATCCTCCTCTTCTCGGGTCCCTCTTCTGTGATCCTGGCCCCTCCTTCCTGTTCAGTGCCCCCACAGCAAGCAGCTCGCTATGGGGGCACCTGAGCCAAGTCACAGCTCCCTGTGTCCATTCAGACATGAAGCCCCAATATGACCTCGCCCCCCTCTCTCTTCTGATTGGCTAGTTGACTTATTGACAGCAGCGGCAGCCAGTGGCTGTGTCTCAGCCAATCAGGAGGGAGAATCTCAGATGGCTGAGACACTTGTGGACATCGCTAGACAGAGAGGGACCTCAGGTAAGTGTTAAAGTGTCGGCTGCACACAGAAGACTTTATCTTAAAGTGGTAGTAAACCCTCCTATCATTTTCAGCCAAGGAAGTTGCCATCTTTGCCTCTGTTTAATCTACAACTGCCATGATGCTGCACATGTGATCAGCTATGACACCAGCCATTGGATGGTTTGACAGTTTGGTTTAGAGCACAACCAATGGGAGTGTTACATTTCCGGCACGTGCCGGAAATGTGACTGGTTTTTAACCTGTTAAATGCATGGGTTTAATACCGTTTTAATGCTGAAGATAAAAAAAGCTTCTGACTTTACCACCCCTTTAATGCTAACCCACCGTAAAACCTCAGTTCCACCAAATCTATTTGCCGTTCATCCAATTTGGCACTTCAGTCCAACTATGGCAGGTAACTACCGATAATCTATTTTAAAGCTGTTGTCAACCTCCTTCACGAAAAATGAGCAAATAATTTCCCTCTATTGAGTGTACCTGCCTCAATCCAAAGCACGTGTGGCTTCCATCTGCTCTCTTCCCTCTATCTATGCTATGTAGTGTGTAACATCTGTTCTCCCCCCGTCTTCTGGAGCTTAGAAATGCAGTGTAAATGTGTTCTTTTGGAGGCTGTAGAGAAGAGAGGGCTGCAGATCATCCAAGGCTGGTCACTTCACTGTGTGTATGTAAGGGTTTACAAACATTTTAACCACTGTGGACACATAGCTTACATTTTTAAACACAACATTCAAGAACATGAGTCTTTTTGGATTGTTTCTTTTGCTTTGTGATAAGGGTATGAATTTCTGAGATTGTAGCAGCTGTTTGGATGACATATAAAACGATTTCTTTTGTGCTTTGCTTCTCATTTACCTTGATTTGTCCTGCATTTCATCTCTGAATGGAGTCATCTTGGCAGAGGAGGGGGCAGAGCTTTGCTTCCTCGTGTCAGAGCTGCCCCACCACCCCAATGACTGGTGGGGGAATATTTAAAGAAGTGGCAGGAGAGGTAGAGGAAGGACAAATCCAAAGAATGATGAAAAAAAAAAATCAGGGAGACCCCAACACTGCAGGTCCTCAGGTACTTCCTCTCCAGCATGGAGAACATGGGACAGCACAGTTGTGGCATAGCCAAATCTCCACTGTTGGAGCCAGTAGGAGGAATAGTTATACCCCACTGTCTTTTTCCTAAATGTACATAATATAACTGGATATTAACATTTATAGGTAAAGTTGATCCAGGGAATATCAGATTTCCTCTTGGGGCATCAGAAAGGATTTTTTCCCCTGCTGGAGCAAATTGGATCATGCTTTTTTGCCTTCCTCTGGATCAACTGGGTATGGGATTGTGTAAATGGGATTGTATGGTTATTTTTATTTTCTCTCCTCTTTTATAGGTTGAATAGATGGACATGTGTCTTTTTCTTAACTGTAACGGTTGGAGCCACTGGAAGGAATTGTTATGCCCCACTATTGGAGCCAGTGGGAGGAACTGTGCCCTACTGTTGGAGCCACTGAAAGGAATTGTTGTGCCCAACTGTAGAAGCCAGTGGGAGGAATAATTGTGTCACACTATTGCAATCAGTGGGAGGAACTGTCCCTGACTGTTGGTAGCCAGTAGGAGGAATTGTTGTGCCCCACTGTTGGTGTCAGTGGGAAGAATTATGCCCCCTGTTGGTGTCAGTGGAAAGAACAGTGTCTCTGTGTTAGTAGGAGAATAATTCCTCAATGGGAGGAATAGTGCACCCAAGGGTCAGATAAATGCATGCAAAGGGCTGCATCTAGCCCTTGGGCCTCAGTTTGGAGAACACTTCCTTAGATTTCATACTGCAGATACAACATTGAGGATCAAGGCACAAGAGTACCTAGGTTCAAGAAAATGCACTGCGATTTTATAGGAAAAATTCAAGGCAAAATGTAGATTTTTCAGGGCACAGCATAGGCACAGTTTACATTTCTAGTTGTTGCCTATAACACAGGAAAGCTTTACCTTGAGTTAAATTTTGAATGCACAGATCGTCTACAGGGTAATGAAGTGATGTCTTTCATTTAACACAAATTGTTTTATACATTTTTGCCCAAAGTTCCTTTCAATTGTCATGTAGGAAAAGTACACTATAATTTACACAGGAAAAGGAATTTCACCAAAATAAATTACTCAAACCAGGACATAAACTGTAATTCCATTTTATTTTTGTAGTTTGACATTTTCAGATAAAATACCATGCAATCTGCCAGTGTATCATACATCTGTCATAGCTAGAGCTGGAGACCATGTCCTGGGGGATTCCGGAAAGACTCTTCACCGTCAGAATCCTTTGAAGTATGTTACAGATCAGTCCATTGGCAGAAGCAAAAGAAAGTCTCTTATGGTTATGTCTGTTTTCGAATTAATCTTCCATATCAGAAAAAAAAATCGACTTAGACTTTCTCTCCTAAAATGGATGCTACGATACAGATACACGTTACGCACGCCACAATGCAACATATACAGCTCTACAAAAGCTTGTTCTATTCTCCAACAGTGAACATGGAAACATTGGTGGAAGAACAAAAAAACACATTGATTGAAAGACAAAAAAAAAAAAAAAAAAAAAAAAAAAAAA
>BLSH010024038.1:1427559-1442596 GCA_018402905.1 Glandirana rugosa
CATCCGTCATTGAGTACCTAAGGTCTCGTTCCAAGTCAATCATTTACATTATCCAAGTAATTTTTAATTTGAAGATTCATACCAGCAAGATCAAAATAAATAAATAAATTAGAAAAAAAAGAAAAGAAGAGAAGTATTAAGTACTATGAGAGAAACCTGCAGCAAAAACCTTGGTCGCACCGGCTTTAACCTTCGCCATTTAGGTGCACAAGTGGGCCAAGAGAGGGGATTTTAATGGGGCCTGCAAACATTTTTAAGACAAAATCCAGTCTTCACATTTAATAGACTGTACCTAGCTTAAGTATCTAACATTACAAAAAGTAGAAATGTAAGCAGATCTCTAATTTTAAAATTTGTTTATATCTTTGCATACTTAGAAGTTTAATTTTTAATGAACCTATTACATTTACTAACTGAACCTTGCTCTGGAATCCATGAGTTACTGCCTACAGTGAATGTTGGGAAGGAGCTGTGCAGGCAGAGCCACTCCATTTCAATATGTAAATTATTCATTAATAGGGAAGAAGCACTTACATGGTACCTTTGCATTTCCATCATAAGAAGGCCAACAAATGGAACAGATAAACCTTGCCCAACCAAGCCTAGAAAACGAATCCAATGCCCATCTGTGAAGAGGCCACACAACTAAGCAGCATTCATTACAGTTCACAAATCCTGACTGATTGTGACTGCCATGTAATAGGTCTATAGGGCCTAGATCCACGGTAGTGAACATTAGTTTATAATAATTATACAGTGTGTGCACGATATTATACCGATTATGGATATTTGGGACTGGAGTCATAATTGCACTGAAAGGAAAAAGTATGCCCCTAAAAACAGTTCTTCTCCTTCCTGGACAACCAGAGGGCCTCATAATTCAGGCTTTATTACATGCAAGTTGGGCCTAAGCAGCAATTCTTAACAAAAAAAAAAAAAAAAAAACTATCAACACCAAACAGTGTGCAGAGTTGGTCATAGTGGGCATCACTTCAAATAAAAAAAGGGTAGAAAAACAAATACTCGAGAAGGGGAATGGTTTATATACAGAACAGGTTTACTGGGGCTTGGCCAAAGCCATCCGCAGAAAGAGCGAAAGAGCTCTCCCTAAATGTCATCCATAGCCACTGCACTAGGTCATGACACAAGAACTTGATCCGTTGTTCATGGCAACACACAAACCTTCCCCCAGACACTTTCTCATGCTTCTTTTGAGCTTGCGGCTCTTGCCTCTGACCAGTTTTATTTTGTGCCTGTAAACATGACTGGCCGATCAGTTACCGACAACAAAATAGCCTTTTCAGAGTCCATCTGTCCACACTTGGGGGGGGGGCACAATACAAGGACATTGTTCATGGGTATCTCTTAAAAACAGGTTGTCTCATTGCAACCAGATTGTAGAAGACATTTATCCAAGGCCAAGCAGATAATACAAAGATCTGATTGGCAGTTATGAAGAACACCCAATTTTCTTGCAATTTCTAAAAAGACACATTGTTATTTCAATGCTGGGAGCAACTTTCATTAGAGGAAGTAACAGCTTAATTTTAAGGATTCCTCTTGTGTGGCATGGCCCTTCAAGTGCAACAGCATCTAGTTACTATGGATGACACAGACCATCTCTGGGAGACCCAATGGCTAGGCCAAAGTCTTAACGGCTGCAATTACTGCTCAGCACTATGAAAATATGATTACTCTATTTTGGGTTTATCAGGTCATAGTATGGTCTCATTAGGTCTTCGCTACTGTCCCTAGCAAGGGGATTATGGCTTTAACTGGTGACATATTTCTATGGAGTATCTACTAGAGCATTGGTTTCTAACCTCAGTCCTCAACAGGTCAGGCTGTCGGATTTTCTTTCATCCTGCACTGGTGCTTCAAATCAATGTCAATGGTCTCGAGCACATGTTAATAAACGGCCTCTCGATGGCCGGGCCTTGGTGCTGAGTGGCCGCATATTTGCGTACAATAGCGCCAACAGTGCTGTGCCAAGAACGCGCGCCCCTGACACAGTAACCGATGGCTCACGGAATACTCCCGATTGCTGCGTGCAATCCCAAGTTTTCCCGAACATGTGATGTGAATAATGCATTACAATTTTAAACCCTTGGCGCCTTTAAGGGGTTTGCTATGCCAGGAGGCAGAGAGGGGATAATAGCCCTGAGACCGCCATGATTGGCCATCACATGGCCATAACTCCTGTCCTGCCTCCAGGCATAGCAAACCCCTTAAAGGGCCAGCGGCAGCCGACACCAAGGGGTTAAAATTGTAATGCATTATTTCGATTTAGTCATAGTCTTGACTAAAATGCTATTCTGGTTTTAGTCAAATTTTAGCCATCTGAACTGTTTTAAGTTAAGTCAACTAAAAGTGTGTTTTTTTTCGTTGACAAAATGAACACTGGTTGGGGGTAGTTGAGGATTGAAGTTGGGAACCACTGCAATAAAGGGCACATACTGTCTATAGCAGAATACAGGGCAAAGAAAGTCAGGGATTCAGCAAAGCCCTACTACTGACCTATCACTGCAAACATTGGGACCAAGTAAAATCTGATTTAGTTTTAGGGTCTTCCCAATGAATTATAATACAGAAAGGCCCTCTCATTATTCAACTGTTGGTTAATTTTGAGGGATCTGACAGTGCATGGCCAGCAGTAGCCAATCATGACCATGTCCATGGCGAAGGAGTAAAGACCATGGACAGAAGTGAAGACCCTGCAGGACCAAAGTCCATTCGACCCAAATTGTAGCTGTCCACACAATTTGATCTCTACACTAGACCTCCCCTGCACATATCTTAAATATAACTCACTGCATCACTTCCTCTGGTACCCAATGCAGGACTTAGGCAACTGGATCAAGCAACAATAACAGTGATAAGGCTGCTATTGCAGAATAAATAAACACACACAAAAAAAGAAAAAGAAGACAAAGGAGTTGCAAAAAAACAAACAAAAAAAGTCACACAAGAACACATGGTAATATTCTATACATGAATATACATTACAGGCCTGTCAGCTTATTCATTCTCTACTCTTCATAAATAGTTTCATTCTCTAGCAATGAAAAAAAAAAAGTAAAATCAGTCTTATAAGATTTGGTAAATAAAGAAATACATTTTCTGTTTTGAGGACTGCCCACTGGCAGTAATCCTTGAGGAAAACCGGTTTAAAACTGGCACATAAGGGTTAGAAGAAGGCATAAAAATTCATCTTGGTGTAATGGAGCTGAGCTTATCAAGATGGCGGCCATTGTGGCGGATAGGAAAGGCCTGTTGAATACATTCAATTTTCTTTGCAATGTGCTTGGAAAAATGTGTCTGCTGTAATTGTGTGTTCTATGGGAATCCGTTCTAGAATGGCACAGTTTTGAGACACCAGGTCCAAATACACAGTTGTAGTTTCATTGCTTAGTCTGCACTGCGCTCATCAATGTACAACCCCCACTGACTTATAGCTTTGCTGACGGAAAGGAATCAACTTGGTCAGACTGCTACAATCAGCTGTTGAAAGTTAAATCAGCAATAGTGGAATTGGCCAGAGGGCGGGCATGTTGGGACAGGCTGCAGTCATGCCAAGCCCCCCCACAGCCTGGCTTTTATTAAAGACTTGCCTACCTTACACCCAAATGTTTTATTCAGGTAAAATACCCAACAAAATGTTGATGGGAAAATTAGATTTATATTTGGTTCTACAAAACAGCAGCTAGGGGAAGAGGGGTGTACCGCGTAATAAAGCAATGGATTGAGGCCTAGCCAGTGACTCTCCTGGGGAGTTCAGAAATACAAACCCCAGAGTAACATGAAAGGAGGGAATCAGCGGAACGTGATGACAATACCAAGATGGAGGCGCAGTTGTTTGCCAAATATCGAAAGTAGAAGTTAGATTTCCATAATGGATATGTTCCATACAACACAAGCTGAGATAAGCATGACTCTGTACATTTTCTTTCTTACGATTCTGTACATTGATGGTTTCCATGAAGCTGAAATAAGGCGAGTTGGGGCTGGTTTTATGATTGTAGAGAGCTCAGAAAAGGTGCAACGACATGTGTACGAGTGTGAGGTTGGTGGCGCCACATGCTTAGCAATGGATTCCTAATCTGTAGGGAAAAATAAATAGATAAAATTCAGTACTAAAGTCACTATGGACACACTCCATGGCTTCCACAGTTTTATCCCAGTTTGTCTATAACAGGCATGCTCAACCTGTGGCCCTCCAGCTGTTGCGGAACTACAAGTCCTATAAGGCATTCCAAGGCTGACAGTTACAAGCATGACTCCTAAAGGCAGAGGCATGATGGGAATTGTAGTTTCAAAACAGCTGCAGGACCACAGGTCCCATGGTCTAGACCAGCGGTTCTCAGCCTTGGTCCATAAGTACTCCCAACTGGCCATGTGTGGGGAATTTCTCATAGATAAAATAGCTGTCCAAAATACCAAGCCATTGACTCAGATTTAAAGCACCTGTGCAAGATAAAGGAAAACCTGCAAACATGGCCTGTTGGGGGTACCTGAGGACTGAGGTTGAGAAACGCTGGTCTAAAAAACCCTCACTTTTAGTCAGGGTTCCGACTTCAAAGGTAAATAAGCCACAACTTATTACCCTACAGTTAATATATCAGCACACACTGAACACTTGACAATTCAAATATATATGTACACCCAACCACTAAATTCTCAATTAAGATTTAACATGTTAATGTCATTTCAGCAGTATGTTTGCTTTAGGGTGACAACGCTCTGTCCCCATCTCCTAGTTGTCAAGTGCATTGTCAACCCTGTCACACAGGCTTCTGATGGAGACTACAGTCCAGCACACAATATTTAGCTAAAATCTATTGTCGCAATTAAGAAACTCTCACCGAGAAATGCAAGACAAGAAGTAGTTGTAAATAGGCTGCAAAAGATCAGCAGAACTGAGAAGCAACAAAGAATGCAAACTAGGTGAAACATTTTTTTATTGCCTCTCCCACCTCACTCAACTTCTCAAGCCTCTTGTTTTGCCTCATCTGCCTCCACTTACCATCCCCCCCACCTCCGGACCCTTTTTTCCCCCCATACTGCAGGTTTTGTCTTTTTAAGTTGGGAAAAAAACTCACATGCTTACGACTGAGATTTTAATGTAAAGTAGTGAGTGTACAGCTTGTATAACCGTTTAAATTTGCTGTTCCCTGAAAATAACTCAACACGCAGCCATTAATGTCTAAACCGCTGACAACAAAAGTGAGTACATCCCTAAATGAAAATGGCCAAATTGGGCCCAAAGTGTCAATATTTTGTGTGGCCCCCATTATTTTCCAGCACTGCCTTAACCTTCTTGGGCATGGAGTTCACCAGAGCTTCAAAGGTTGCCACTGGAGTCTCTTCCACTCCTTTGTGACGACATCACGGAGCTGGTGGATGTTAGAGACCTTGCGCTCCTTCACCTTCCTTCCTTTGAGAATGCCCCAATGATGCTCAATAGGGTTTAGGTCTGGAGACATGCTTGGCCACTCCATCACCTTTACCCTCAGCTTCTTTAGCAAGGAAGTGGTCATCTTGGAGGTGTGTTTGGGGTCATTATGGTGGAATACTGCCCTGCGGCCCAGTCTCCGAAGGAAGGGGATCATGCTCTGCTTCAGTAGGTCACAGTACATGTTGGCAATGAACTGTAGCTCCCCAGTACCGGCAGCACTCATGCAGCATTCATGCAGCCCCAGGCCATGACACTCCCACCACCATGCTTGACTGCAGGCAAGACACATTTATCTTTGTACTCTTCACCTGGTTGCGTCCACACGCTTGACACCATCTGAACCAAATAAGTTTATCTTGGTCTCATCAGACCAGTCTTGGTTCCAGTAGTCCATGTCCTTAGTCTGCTTGTCTTCAGCAAACTGTTTGTGGGGTTTCTTGGGCATCATCTTTAGAAGAGGCTTCCTTCTGAGATGACAGCCATGCAGACCAATTTGATGCAGTGTCTGAGAACTGACAGGCTGACCTCCCACCCGTTCCAATGCTGGCAGCACTCATACGTCTATTTCCCAAAGACAACCTCTGGATATGAGGCTGAGCACATGCACTCAACTTCTTGGTCGACCATGGCGAGGCCTGTTCTAAGTGGAATCTGTCCTGTTAAATGCTGTATGGTCTTGGCCACCGTGCTGCAGCAATCTTCTTATAGCCTAGGCAATCTTTATGTAGAGCAACAATTCTTTTTTTTAGATCTTCAGAGAGTTCTTTGCCATGAGGTGCCATGTTGAACTTTCAGTGACCAGTATGAGAGAGTGAGAGCGATAACACCAAATGTAACGCACCTGCTCCCCATTTACACTTGAGACCTTGTAACACTAACGAGTCACATGACACAGGGGAGGGAAAATGGTTAATTGGGCCCAATTTGGACATTTTCACTTAGGGGTGTACTCACTTTTGTTGCCAGCGGTTTAGACATGAATGGCTGTGTGTTGAGTTATTTTGAGGGGACAGCAAATTTACACTGTTATACAAGCTGTACACTCACTACTTTACATTGTAGCAAAGTGTCATTTCTTCAGCGTTGTCACATGAAAAGATATAATAAAATATTTACAAAAATGTGAGGAGCGCTCACTTTTGTGGGATACTATACACACACACACACACACACACACACACACACACACACACACACACACACACACACAGTGAATATAAAAAGTCTACACACCCCTGTTGAAATGTCAGGTTCCTGTGATGCAAAAAATATGAGACAAAGATAAATAATTTCAGAACTTTCTCCACCATTAATGTGACCTATAAACTGTACAACTCAGTTGAACAGGAAACTGAAATATTTTAGGTGGAGGGAAGTAAAAATAAAAAAACTAATATAATATGGTTGCAAAAGTGTGCACACCCTTAAACACTTTGTTGAAGCACCTTTTGAATTCATTACAGCATTCAGTCTTTTTGGATAGGAGTCTATCAGCATGGCACATCTTGACTTGGCAATATTTGCCCACTCTGCAAAAACACTCCAAATCTGTCAGAGTACCAGGGCATCTCATGTGCACAGCCCTCTTCAGATCACCCCACAGATTTTCAATGGGATTCAGGTCTGGGCTCTGGCTGGGCCATTCCAAAAACGTTAATCTTCTAGTGAGGCCATTCCTTTGTTGATTTGGATGTATGCTTTGGGTTGTTGTCATGCTGAAAGATGAAGTTCCTCTTCATGTTCAGCTTTCTAGCAGAAGCCTGAAGGGTTTGTGCCAATATTGACTGGTATTTGGAACTGTTCATAATTCCCTCTACCTTGACTAAGGCCCCCGTTCCAGCTGAAGAAAAAAAGCCCCAAAGCATGATGCCACCACCATGCTTCACAGTGGGTACGGTGTTCTTTTGGTGATGTGTAGTGTTGTTTTTGCACCAAACATCTTTTGGAATTATGGCAAAAAAGTTCAACTTTGGTTTCGTCAGACCATAACACATTTTCCCACATGCTTTTGGGAGACTTCAGATGTGTTTATGCAAAATTTTAGTTCGGCTTGGATGTTTTTCTTCGTAAGAAAAAGCTTCCGTCTTGCCACTCTACCCCATAGTCCAGACAAATGGAAAATACAGGAGATTGGTATCACATGTACCACACAGACAGTACTTGTCAGATATTCCTGCAGCTCCTTTAATGTTGCTGAAGGCCTCTTGGCAGCCTCCCTGACCAGTTTTCTTCTCATCTTTTCATCCATTTTGGAGGGACGTCCAGTTCTTGGTAAGGTCACTGTTGTGCCATATTTTCTCCACTTGATAAGGAATTTCTTCACTGTGTTCCATGGTATATCTAATGACTTGGACATTCTTTTGTACCCTTCTCCTGACTATTTCCTTTTAACAATGAGATCCCTCTGATGCTTTGGAAGCTCTCTGCAGACCGTGGCTTTTGCTGTAGGATGCCACTAAGAAAATGTCAGGAAAGACCTCCTAGAACAGTTGAACTTTATTTGGGGTTAATCAGAGGCACTTTAAATGATGGCAGCAGGTGTGTACTGACTCCTATTTAACATGAGTGTGAATGTGATTGCTTAATTCTGAACACAGCTACATCCTCAGTTATAAGAGGGTGTGCACACTTATGCAAACACATTATTTTAGTTTTTTATTTTTACTTCCCCCCGCCCTAAAAAATGTCAGTTTGTTTTTCGATTGAGTTGTTCAGTTTATAGGAGGCATTAAAAGGTGGAAAAATTCGGAAATTTATCTTTGTCTCGTTTGTTTAAATCACAGAAACCTGGCATTTTAACAGGGGTGTGTAGACTTTTTATATCCACTGTATAAATAAAAATGATATACAGCGGGTAAAATAAATATTGAGCACGTCAACATTTTTCTAGGTAAATGTATTTCTAAAGGTGCTATTTATGGAGAAACGAATCGCATGCATAGCTCAGGTGTGATTTTGGCCCATTCTTCCACAAAGTCTTCAAATCTTGAAGGTTCCGTGGGCCTCTTCTATGAACTCTGATCTTTAGTTCTTTCCATAGATTTTCTATTGGATTCAAGTCAGGTGATGACTTGAATGGCTGGGCCATTCTAGCAGCTTTATTTTATTTCTTTGAAACCAACTGAGAGTTTCCTTGGCTTCGTGTTTGGGATCATTGTCTTGCTGAAATATCCACCCTCATTTCATCTCCATCATCCTGGTAGATGGCAGCAGATTTTTATCAAGAATGTCTTGGTACTTTTTTCCATTCATCCTTCCTTCAAATGATAAAAAGTTTGTGAACGTTGCATGCCAAAAAACAGCCCCACACCATGATGTACCCACCTCCAAATCGCACTGTTGGTATGGGGGTGTTTTTGGGGTGATGTGCCATTTAACTTCCAAACATGGTGTGTATTATGGCATCCAAAGAGTTCCATTTTGGTCTCCTCTGACCAGACTATATTCTCCCAGTATTTCACAGGATTGTCTAAAGGTTTGTCAAACAAAACCAAAGAATTTCAAAACTCAACTTACCAGCCAGCCTGCGACCAATCAAATTGACCTGTCTAACAGTATGTGTTAAAAACAGGGGTTTAGTTGCACGCATTTGCAAATGCATGCGCAAGCTGCAGGCCCCAGCAAGGCACCCTGTATACTGCAGAACCTACCTCTGACTTATAAGAGGCTCCACAATGGAAGCACATGCATTTTAACCACTTCAATACCGGACGTTTATACCCCCTTCCTGCCCAGACCAATTTTCAGCTTTCAGCGCTCTCACACTTTGAATGACAATTACTCTCTCATGCTACACTGTACCCAAACACATTTTTTATTATTTTTTTCACACAAATGGAGCTTTCTTTTGGTGGTATTTAAGAACCTCTGGGTTTTTTATTTTTTGCGACATAAGTGAAAAAAGTGCAAAAATTTGGAAAAACAACAACACTTTTTTTAGTTTCTGTGATAAAATTTTGCAAATAAGTAATTTTTGTTCATAAATTTGGGCCAAAACCTATACTGCTACCTATCTTTGGTAAAAAAAATAACCCAAATAAGTGTATATTATTTGGTCTGTGTGAAAGCTATAGACTCTACAAGCTATGGTGCCAATCATTGAAAATTGATCACACCTGATGCACTGATGGCCTATCTCATTTCTTAAGGCCCTGAAATGTCAGGAAAGTACAAATACCCCCCAAATGACCCCATTTTGAAAAGTAGACATTCCAAGGTATTTAGTAAGAGGCATGGCGAATTTTTTGAAGTTGTACTTTTTTCCCACAATTCTTGGAAAAATTAAGAAATTATTATTATTTTTTTTTTTTTTGCACAAAATTGGTATAACAAGTTATTTCTCACACACAGCATATGCATACTTCCAATTACACTCCAAAATACATTCTGCTACTCTCCCTGAGTATGGCGATACCACATGTGTGAGCCTTTTCACAGCCTGGGCACATAGAGAGGTCCAACATGCAGGGAGCACCGTCATGCATTCTAGGAGCAGAATTTTCACATCTAATTTCCTAACGACCTATTACACTTTTGAAGGCCCTGGAGCACCAGGAAAATGGAATTACCCACAAAATTACCCCATTTTGGAAAGCAAACACCTCAACGTATAATCTATGAGGCATTATGAGTCTTTTGAATGGTTCATTTTTTTCCACAAGTCTTCAAAAAATGTGGAAAGAAAATGAAAACGCTTTTATTTTTACACAAAGTGGTCAATTTATAAGATATTTCTAACACATAGCATGCACATAGCAAAAATACCCCCCAAAATATATTCTGCTACTCGTCCCGAGTATGGCGATACCACATGCATGAGACTTTCACACCCTGGCCACATACAGAGGCCGAACATGCAGGGAGCACCGTCAGGAGTTCTAGGAGCATAAATTACACATAAAATTTCATTCATAACCATCACACTTTTGAAGGCCCCGGAGCACCAGGACAGTGGAATTACCCCATTTTGGAAAGCAAACACCCGAGGTATATTCTATGAGGCATGTACTGCAGATAGGTACTCGGGTATTCTGATGGGCTGCAGATAGGTACTTAGGTACTTTGATGGGCTGGAGACAGGTACTCAGGTAATCTGATGGATTGGTAAAAGGTACTTGGGTACTCTGATGGGCTTCAGATAGGTACTCGGTTACTCAGATGGGTTGGTGACAGGTACTCGGGTACTCTGATGGGCTGGTGACAGGTACTCGGGTACTCTGATGGGCTGGTGACAGGTACTCGGGTACTCTGATGGGCTGGTGACAGGTACTCAGGTTCTCTTATGTGCAGGTGACAGGTACTCTGATGGGTTGGTTACAGGTACTTGGGTAGTTTGATGGATTGGTGACAGGTACTCAGATGGGCAGGTGACAGGTACTCGGGTACTCTGATGGACAGGTGACAGGTACTCTGATGGGCTGTGACAGGTACTTTGATGGGGAGGCGACAGGTCCTCTTTATTGGGGGGAGTGATCAGTGTGCTTGATGTACAGTAGGCGGTAACGAGATATTACCGCAATCTCCCTGTCACACACGATCGGTGTGTGACAGGGAGAACCATGGTAACAGCTCGTTATTGCGATTTGTTTACATCACGTGACCGGCTGTGATTGACACAGCCGGTCACGTGGTAAAGAGCCAATTCTATTGGCTCTTTACACTGATCGGAGCTGGGCTTTGTCCAAGGGACAAGCCTCAGCCCCGGGGTGCGCACGAGCAGCGTGCACGTGGAGATCGGTAGTGACCGGCTGTGATTGGACACAGCCAGTCACGTGGTAAAGAGCCATTTTATTGGCTCTTTACCCCGATCGGGGTAAAGTCAAACATGTTTTGTTTGACATGCGTCTGCCCTTCCAGTGCTCCCTGCTGTAAAGGTCAGTTATATTTGGGGGCAGTGTTCTTTTTTGTATTGTCTAAATGTTTAGCAGCAAACTTTAAACGAGCTTCAAGATGCTTTTTTCTTCAGCAATGGAGTCTTGCATGGGTAGTGTGCATACAGGCCATGGCAGTTTAATGAGTTCCTTGTTTTATTTGAAACAAATGTACCTGCTAATTCCTGGCCTTTCTGAAGCTCTCCACAATTGGTCCTTGGCTCTTAGACAACTCTTCTGATAATTCTTTTCACTCCTCTATCAGAAATCTTGTTTGGAGCACCTGGTTGTGGTCAGTTTATGGTGAAATTATTTTCTTTCCGCTTCTGGATTATAGCCCCAACAGTGCTCACTGGAACATTCAGAAGAAGTTTGAAATCCTTCTGTAACCAATGGCATCAGTATGTTTTGCAACAATAAGGTTGGGAAGGTCTTGAGAAAGCTCTCATGAGATGTTTCTTGTGTGACATCTTGGTAATGAGATACCTTTTTATAGGCCATCAGTTGAGACTGAACCAGCTGATATTAATTTGCACTGACAAGGGGCAGGATTGCTTTCCAATTACTGATCGATTTCAGCTGTGTCTTGGCTTTCCATGCCTTTTGCACCTCCCTTTCTTCATGTGTTCAATACTTGTTCTCTGTGTCATTCCATTTTATTACACATAACTGAATTTGTGGACTTCTTTGCTTTGATTTCTTTGTATGTATGGATTGCATGGGTTGTTGCCGACGTGGTGAACATTTCATGTCAATAGAACCTTTAGAAATACGGTGACGTGTTCAATACTTATTTTACCCGCTGTATATAAAAACCCATTTTGCATTAACAAAAGAGATAATAATTAATAAATGCTGCAGTTTTAAAATGTAAATATACATTTTAGGGAATTAATTGTAATGACATTTTAATCTGTGGAAAGCTATAATTTGTAAAAAAAATCTCAAAATATGGTTTAGGTATGCTGATGATCTGGAGCCAACTGGACTAAAGAAAAAAAACAACCACCACACCACTAGCCAAAACCATATATACAGGCTCAAAACAACCTGACCACCAGAAAATGACAATTCTAAATTTGATTACAAATTGTATCAAGGGAAAGCTGCATTTAGGAATATAAAAAAAAGGCTTTATGTTATTGACTTTAGCTTCCCCTAAAGTGTAAGGGTCCTTTCACACATGCGGAGCCCGTTTTGACAGGCTCCGCTGCTCAGCGGGGATCCATCCGTTTATCCCCGCTGAGCCCGCGGATGACAGGACAGTCTCTGCACTCCGTGCAGAAACTGACCTGTCAGAGCTCCGCTCTCCTCTATGGAGAATCGGATGAGCACGGACTGTCTGTCCGTGCTCATCCGATCCGCCAGACGGATGGAACATAGGGCTTCCATCCGTCTGTTTCTGGTGGATCGGAGCGGATCGGGTGTCAGCGGACATGTCACCGCTGACATCCGCCGCTCCATAGAGCACAATGGAGCATCCGTTTGGGTCCGCCTGAAAAACTGACAGGTGGACCCAAACGGACCGTATGTGTGAAGGAGCCCTAACACAATTACAGTTTATTTTGGTCCTCTGTTTTTTTTTTTATTTAAATAAACAAAAAAAAAAAAATAATAATAATAATAATAATAATAGTAACCAAACCCAGGACACACACACAAGCAATAGTAAAAAAAAAAAATAATAAAAAATAGGATTTAGGTTACAGCGTGTTTTAGCTATGATTTTTCTTTGCAACCATGAAAACCACACTTCATTAGCAGACCGAAGTTCCTGGAACTCTTGCCCTCTGCTCAGGCCATTTACTTACTTTTATTTCCCCCAAAAATCTGCACAGGGCTTGAATGCAAATTGCAGGCATCCCCAGCCATTATCTGCACAAGGAGCCTTGCTCTTGGGTGCTGCATGTCTATGGAGATGCTGGGGAAGTGAATCTTTTCCTATTACACCAGAGGGACCGAGCTTGTTATGAGGCAGACTCTCACTCCTAAGGACTTCAGTTTTTATGTTTTCAAACATGAAATAAATCAGTACTTGAGTTTAGCTAAAAGCCCAGAAAGTAGATCAAAAAATCCCTTCCAGCAATCATATAAAATGTCATTTACCAGCATTTTTCAGATGTTGCTTATACAAATGATATTGGATAGCCTATGAGACGGTTTTGATACAAGCCTCAACAAATAGGGAGAGCTGCACAAAGACTAAAAACCAACCAAGATATGTACTGCAAAATAGAACTGCACACCAGGGTTTTAAACAAGATATTATTATACAGGATTTATATAGCACCAACAGTTTGCACAGCGCTTTACAATATAAAGGGTAACAGTACGGATACAATGCAGTTCAATACAGAGGGAATAGGAGGGTCCTGCTCATGGAGCTTACAGTCTAAAGCAGGGTAGGCAACCTTAAAAAGGTGGAGATCTACCTAAGCAACATAGGAGGGGGTCAAAGTTCACCAGGCACAGTGTGGTCTCCTCACACCTAATGTAAACCTCTAATTGCCATACTACTGGGAAGCAATTGTGTGCATTGCACTGCAATCACGGGTTTAAATTAGGTGGTGAGGAGGCAACATATCACCTCCTCGCCACTTGTCAAAACACACTTAGATCGCTTTTCAGAGGAGCAGCAGTGCCTGCTGCACTTGTGAATGAGCCCTTAGTTGCATTCGGGAGCAGCACCCTTAGGGCCCATTCACACCTCCTGAGTGTTTTGCGGCTTGAAGCCTGAAGCTACAAAACGCTGGAGGGGAAAAAAAAATCAATGATTCTCTATGGAGATGGTTCACATCTCCACTCCAAAACGCCTGAAGCCAAAAGCCTGAAAACGCCCGATGCTCAAACAAGTCCTGGAAGTATTTTTTCAGGCAGATTTTGGTGTTTTTCTGCTTTTTACATTGGTGACCTTTTGACCTGTACAAAATCGCAGCAAAACGCAGAAAAAAAAACACATTAAAATTGCGTAATTTTCTGCCTGAAAACTACACGCTCAGGTGTGAATGCAGCCTTAGGGCTTGCTCACACGGAAAGTTGAGGAGTGTTAAAACCCTGCAGTTGAGTTGTGGTTTTACCGCCCCCAATCCCTATCCCCTTAAGGCACATGCCGCAGCAGGGATTAAGCCCTCGGTTGGCAGAAGGTAGTGCCCATTAAAAGCAACAATGTACAGTAAATGGGGCCACTCTGCAAGTGGCCTGCAGCTGCATGCTTCTGTGGGTTCCAAGGGGTTAAAGCAGGTGGCATTTTAACTCCTTGTTTGCAGTACTGCACAAGTCTGCAGGGCACTTGCAAAGTGGCCTCATTCACTTGGATGGGTCATTCTTGGCAAGTGCTACACCCACCAACCAAGACAGGGTGAATAACTCTTGCTGTGGCTGCGATATGTATACAACCCTGGCCACTGCAGTTCAAGGGGGTGCAGTTGGGACGGGGGGGGTGATAACACATCTTAACTATGAGGTTTTATCACCCCCCCCCCCAACTCCAAATGTAAATGAACCCTTACTGTTCTGATGCCCCTATAAGGCTGCTTTCACACTGACGTGCTGTATTTACCTGTACTACGGGGTGCAGCACAGTGCATCTGCAACTTTCCTGGGTTACCTGTGCTTAGTCATTGACTTCTATTATATCCTGCAGGCGTTGTGCACTTTCTGAAAGCACATCAAAACTCCAGCAACTCCAGTAAACTGATCCCCCGATATGGGT
>BLSH010024038.1:1449382-1460334 GCA_018402905.1 Glandirana rugosa
TTCTTTTCCTGACGCGTGACTACTGTAGTGTCACGAACTCTGGTCTAAAAAGTCCATTGTCTGCTCCTGTCAGTCAGTATAGAGGTACGAAATAAAACAACTCTTTAGTGAAACTGTTGGGGGGTCGTAGATCTCCTCCGGTAGTACTCATTCCCGTCTAGTAAGTATATCGTAAATGAAGGACCTTAAAGTGATTTCTCAACAAAATAAAGCATGGAGATATGACTCGCTGTCCTCGTCTGTTACCTGAAAAATCTGGTCTCAAGCACTGTGATGTCATCAGTGCGCAGTCCTTTTCTTTTCCTTTGGCGCACTGTTAATGAGCGGGTATGGGCTCCTGGGCGATTACCCCATTTACACCAGAAGATCAAAGAAGAGCAAATGTTTTGAAGCAACTTTACCCATTGTGGGTTTCTCACCTCTTGTTTGTGTGCAGCCCATTGTCTGCCTGATGCCATGTTCCTTTTTTTTGCACATGGACAGTTGTCCTTTGTATGTTTCAATGGTCTAACCAAGTACACATGTACAATATGAGATCTGCAAAGCCCATGTCTCACCTGTTTGTGAACTTTTGTCAGCTGCTCAAGGTTGTTCTCCAAGAAGGAAATCTTCTGTTTCTGAGCAGCACTGCCGCCTCCATCATCGCTGTCCAGCTCCACGCTCTGAAACCAAGAGGATAGGATGAAAAGAACAGCGGGCTCAAAAAAAAAAATCTTAATTTCTTCCCCCCCTTTTGATAGTGAACTACAGAATTATGTGTGAAAGCTGAAGGTTATATTAACTCCACCCAAGTGAGCAAAAGATGGGGAAAGTTCACCATTAGTTGAAATATCATGGTGTGTAATAGCTAAAATGTTGTCTAGAACATAAAACAAGGAGTTTTGTCAAGCAGCCTTCATTTCTTGATATAGAGCCAAAAAAGTTGAAAAATTTGTGCCTTCTAAGTGGCGTATCCAGATACTAAGGAAGGCATGAATTAAAAGCCTTCATTGTTTATTTTTGTCTGAATAGGTTTCTTGGCAGTTTACTTTAAAGTGTTATTTAAATCATACTACAGTAGTGACATATAGTAACGATTATAATGTTACAGACCATAGGAGTGACAACAATGAACATCCAGATGCCTTCAGGAGGGCCTTGGGAGCCCCGAGACCTAAGGCTGCTGTGGCGCCGCCCTCTTGCTCTGCATCTATTAGTCAATGAGACCATCAATCATAGTTACAGGCCAATGATTAGGTTGGGGAGGCAATAGAGGGCAGGCTACAGTTTGGATTTAAAATCTAATGCTTGTTTGCTTAGCTCACTTGGGACACCAAGGCTCACAAGAGACTCTACAAGAAGGTAACGCCAGCCTAAGTTTACCTTCTCTTAGTCGATAACCTGAAATCTGATCTAAGGTTAGTAAGTTAACAATTTGTTATCTTTATTGCATACAAGAAAGCAAGGATTATCATTATTACTACTACCACTGCAAACAGCGTCAGTGATTACATTTTGCAACATATGTAAATGCATTTGTAGGTGTTCCTCCAAAGTGCTGTCATTCTCCAACTACTACACCCAGAATCATCTGACTCCTACCTTCTTCACTCTAGTGGTGAGATCCTGAACGAAAAGCCTGCGCAGGTTGTGTAAAGTCTGGAGTTCTCTGGCCTGCAATAAGCAAGTTTTTATAGACGTTTTCAATGACAAATGTTATTATATATATATATATATATATATATATATATATATATATATACACACACACACACACAAATACACACACACACATATATACACACACACACACACATATATATACACACACACACACACACACACACACACACTACAGTAGTGCAATAGAAAGTTGACATACCACAGTTTCCTCCAAGCCTTTAAGATCTTCTCGAGATTGCTCCCTCTTCTCATTAAGAAGCCTACAAATCACATATGAGCAATACGGATTTAGGTACCCTAGTAGGCACGATAATAAACCTAGGTAGTCTACAAGGTTTATCCACCTTCTAATACTTTATGGAAATCCCAGGGAAGGGGGTAAAAGGAGGGAACAAGCACAGATTGGAAGTCATGTATTATTTTCTTTTAGCTTTTCTCATTCATTAAATGCCGCCATTCTTGAGATGTATTACAATGACTATACCCATTTGCTGCATATTACGATGCTATTCTGGACACATCAATTGTAATGCTGTACACTCTACTATGGATACTGTAATAAGTGCATTCTTGTTTGACAGCAATAAAATATTGTTTTGATTAAAAAAAAAGAAGCCCAAAAAACACATTTATCCTATACGTTACACAGTCAAAGTTTAGTTCTTGCCTAAGAAATTCTGTTTAGTGACATAGGGGCCAACTGCGGGCAGCTTTGCACTGTAAGAGGAGGGATACCGCAAATGGGACAGGACAGGCAAAAATTAAGTCTCATACAATAGTTTTAAGTTTTAATTATTGCAACTGAACTGCTATAACCCCCCAACTCCAGCATAAAAAATGATAAAGTTTATTCTTCTAGCATTTGTCTTTTGAGGACCAGAATTGAGCAATCATGATCTAGGCCTTCCCTATTTTGACTTTCCTTAGTTATAAAAGGTTTATAGTCAAAAATGTGTGTTTTTATCTATCCGTTACCATAAGGGTACAGCTTTAAGGCCTTGTTTTAAAATAATTATATGAGATAGTCAAATCTGACACAAGGCCACATACACAAGTTTCTCCAACTCCATCTGTCTCTGCTCGTCCTCAGCCTTCAGCTTCTCATAGTCTGACGTCAGTTTGTCCTTCTGTAGCTGAAGCTTCTGATTGAGGCTGCATGGAAACAGAAAAACTTCATAAGCAGACCGTACACTCATTACAAGGTCATATATGCATCAAATCTTTTTACATGAACAATCCTAAATCTTACCAGTATTGGATTTGCTAAAATGAAGGCAAAATACTAAGGGGAATATTTTTAAAACTAAAGTGGATAGTCTGCCCAAGAATGCTTTCACTTGGCACTGGTATTTAATCCATCCAAATTGAATGATTTAAGCCGGCCATAGATGGTTCAGCAGGAATCGGCAGAGATTTGAACCATGTTTGGGCAGGCTGAATGTACCCAAGCTGATCAATTGATCAACTTGGGTAAAACCAGCCTACCGGATTTTACATGCGATTATTGCTAGCGGCTGTTCTAATCACTGAGCTATGATTAAGCACCAGCCCAAGGTGTGAAACACGTTAGCTGGTATGGTTAGTCCACCTGTTGTGCTGTACATGTTCTTAACCGTTTGGAATAAAGGAGATCGTTTTTTGGAGTGTGGCCATCCAGCCATCATTTATTGTTCCATGTTCTAATCACTGTTCTACCGGCAGGGATGGCTGGCCCTAAGAACACACTGGGGTTGATTTACTAAAGGCAAATCCACTTTGCTCCACAAGTGCACTTGGAAGTGCAGTCACTGTAGATCTGAGGGGAAGATCTGAAATAAGGGGAAGCTCTGCTGATGTTATCATCCAATCATGTACAAGCAAAAATGCTGTTTGTTTATTTTCCTTGCATATCGCCCTCAGATCTACAGCAACTGCACTTCCAAGTGCACTTGTGGAGCGAAGTGGATTTGCCTTTAGTAAAAAAACCCCAATGGCTCTGCCGGAGGGATTCCCCCATCAACACCGTCTGTGTTGATGGGGGGGAACTGAGTGAATCTTTCCTACAACCTGTGGTTGTAGGAAAGAAATTTGCTCCATCTATGGCTTTGTTGTTTTTATATACTGGAGAGCCAATTCAATTAACAGTTTCTTTTATCTTTGGGGTATTCAGTTGGTGAGCCCTGAGATCTCCGATCTACACACCTGCTGTGTCTATTGTGAGGGTTTCCCATTCTCCCTGTTGGATATTTTATATATCTTATAATACAGAGATTGCAACAGGTAGAGCTGGAACCTGAAAAAGGGGATGGAAAAATCTAAAATTCCCTGTTCAACAGATACAGTCAGGGCAGATCTCACTGCTGGTATTAGAGCTGTAACTAGAACCTTCAGGGCCCCGATGCTAGAAATTATGAAGGCCCCCCTGACCCCTGGCCAGGGCCCTCCCCTATTCCCTCTGATCCTGGGCCCTTTATTACGGTACCGGAGCAGGGCCCTTTCACAAGTTCTGCAGCGGGCCCCCTTTCTGCAATCTTCTGGCCTTCCCATGGTGGTGAAATGCCAGGGCCCGGTCATAGAAAAAATTATGGAAAAAAAATATTTTAATTATAATTTTTTTTTACCATTTCATTTCTTTTACAATTTTATTTTTACAATTTTTTTAGAAGCTCTGTTGGGGAGCTTTGATGAGAAATCAGGGGTCTAAACAAACCTCAGCTCTCAATTTCCATCTGTGTAGCCTCAGCTGCACAGAAGGAATGGCCAGGAATAGCTGTGCACCGAGCCTCCCATTCATTCAGAAACGGAAGTATAGTAAAAACAGTTTACTATGCTTCAGTTATGAATGAACCAATTGGTACCAATCACTGACTCTGTCCATTCAGAAAAGGAAGGAGCAGGTAAATGAATAATTTACCGACCCATTACAATCTCTCCATCATGACACATCTTCTACAGCAGCTGGCAGGAGAGGGGGGGGGACCAGGGAAGCACACAGGGACCCTGGGAACAGCAGAAGACAAGTAAACTGGGTAGAGGAAAATGGAGGAGATTGGGTCCTCTAAATGCCACCCCCACCATCCCTCCTATTCAGATGTACAAGGGAGGCACACAGGCCCCCTGGACCATGGGTCCTGGTTGCAATCGTAACCCCTGCAACTCCTATTGTTACGCCCCTGGCCGGTATATCAAATACATATTAAAAAAAAAAAAAAAAAAAACACGGGGGCCGACTCAGGCCATTAGCTTTCACGTTTAACT
The DNA here is from genome assembly GCA_018402905.1 of Glandirana rugosa. Taxonomy (NCBI): domain Eukaryota; kingdom Metazoa; phylum Chordata; class Amphibia; order Anura; family Ranidae; genus Glandirana; species Glandirana rugosa. The sequence continues at coordinate 1,454,282 of BLSH010024038.1, forward strand.
AAAATGGCATTTTTGTTAAAACTGGCCCTTTTTGATAAAAAAAAAAAAAACAAAAAAAACTTGTAACAGTTTGGATGGAGGAGTTCTTTCTGAAGATTCCAAATTGTAAAAGGAACTTAGTCCATGTTGAACAGAATTTTTTTAACCAGGCAGTCATCTGCCACTTTTAGGCCTCTTTGGTGGAAGCCAACGTTCCCACAGCAAAGAAACATAAAAGACTGAGTAGTCCATTGAGTCTGCCCCTTTTTATTTTTTTTTTTACATTAACCTTGTTGTCTGACTATGGATTTATGTTTATCCCAAGCATGTTTGAAGCCATTTACTGTTGACTGTCTCACAACCTCTGTTGGTAGTTTATTCCAATCATCAACCACCCTTTCAGTAAAATAATACTTTCTAAGATTAGTTTTGAACCCCCCCCCCCCCCCCAGTTAGTTTGAGGTCATGTCCCCGTGTTCTTGATAAAGTTGCATAAAATGTCAAATCTATAAAGAATATCTATGCAAACAATGGGATGTGTCATAAAAATCGTAACTTCTAGCTCAGTCACAGCATATCATCAGTTTGATTTCAGTTAATTAAATAGGCATTTCTCACGAGGTCTTAAAATGAACCTGTAACCAGACTCTGCGCATTAAAGTATCTACATATGCTAAACATGCAGTGAAAGCATTTTAAAAACAAGCCTTCACTTACCGCTGTAGGTATAGCCATTGTGGCAACTTGGATCACAGCTCCTATGCCCTTATTTTTTTGAGGCAGCATAGACTTTGCAGTGGGTCAGGCAGTAATGTAAACATTCAGCAGGTGCCTTAAAGTGGAACTTCACGCTCTCAATCAATATGGGCCATTTTTAATCCTTATGCTGCTAGCCTTAGTAAACAAATAGGAAGGAATATTGTATTAAGTCCCCTTTCACACTTGCAAGTCGCGTGATTTTGACGCGACTTGAAGCAATGCCTGTGTAATCTTGAGGTCCGTGGACCGCAAGTCGCATCAAAGTCAGACAAAAGTAGTGCAGGGACTACTTTGAAGTCGCACAGATATGAATGGTACTCATTGGAAATCAAGAGGTAAGACTTGTCATGCGACTTTGCAGCCCCAAGTTGCATAAGTGTGAAAGGGGCCTTACTGGTTTTAACCTTTTTTGTTTACATTTTCTACTTCAGTTACTCCCTGGTTTCCAGGCCTAGGCGAATTATGTCACACATTACAGTAGTCTTCAAGAGGGGAGGAGAGGAGGAGGAGTTTTTCAGCTAAGCACCCCCTCCTGCCAGAATGCCCGAGCCAAGGGCAGATTAATTCCAGGAAGTAAATGCTACATGAATAATTTACCCTTACACAAGATGGCCACGGACAGAAACGCTAGGGGCCTGTTTTTCAAAGTGATTTCTCAGCAAAATAAAGCATGGAGGCATGGATGGATATGGGGAGTTTGCTTTGAATATTAAAAATGAATTAAAAAGCATTTTGGGTTTGTGGTGCTCAGATGAAGTGTAGGCCTGCCTTATGCTGTTAAAACTAGAAACAAAACTTCAGAATCTCTCCTGTGAGCTTTGATAATGAATCCTTTACAGTACATGCAGCTACGCAGGTCAGTTATAGTTTGTTCTAAAGCAACTGCTTGTTGAGAATGTTTAAAAACCTTAATATCCATAATGTGGACACCTGCACATTAACAAAGGTCTACTTAACCAAAGAAGGTCCAAGAAGGAATAAAAAAGGAAAGCATACAGTATCTCACAAAAGTGAGTACACCCCTCACATTTTTGTAAATATTTTATTCTATCTTTTCATGTGACAACACTGAAGAAATGACACTTTGCTACAATGTAAAGTAGTGAGTGTGCAGCTTGTATAACAGTGTAAATTTGCTGTCCCCTCAAAATAACTCAACATACAGCCATTATTATGTCTAAACTGCTGGCAACAAAAGTGAGTACACCCATAAGTGAAAATGTCCAAATTGGGCCCAATAAGCCATTTTCCCTCCCCGGCGTCATGTGACTGGTTAGTGTTACAAGGTCTCAGGTGTGAATGGGGAGCAGTTGTGTTAAATTTGTTGTCATCACTCTCACTCTCTCATACTGGTCACTGGAAGTTCAACATGGCACCTCATGGCAAAGAACTCTCTGAGAATCCAAAAAAGAGAATTGTTGATGGCCTAGGCTATAAGAAGATTGCCAAGACCCTGAAACTGAGCTACAGCACGGTGGCCAAGACCATACAGCGGTTTAACAGGACAGGTTCCACTCAGAACAGGCTTCGCCATGGTCGAGCAAAGAAGTTGAGTGCACGTGCTCAGCGTCATATGCAGAGGTTGTCTTTGGGAAATAGACGTATGAGTGCTGCCAGCATTGCTGCAGAGGTGGAAGGGGTGGGGGGTCAGCCTGTCAATTCTCAGACCATACGCCACACACTGCATCAAACTGGTCTGCATGGCTGTCGTCCCAGAAGGAAGCCTCTTCTAAAGATGATGCACAAGAAAGCCTGCAAACAGCTTGCTGAAGACAAGCAGACTAAGAACATGAATTACTGGAACCATGTCCTGTGATCTGATGAGACCAAGATAAACGTATTTGTTTCAGATGGTGTCAAGTGTGTGTGGTGGCAACCAGGTGAGGAGTACAAAGACAAGTGTGTCTTGTCTACAGTCAAGCACGGTGGTGGGAGTGTCATAGTCTGGGGCTGCATGAGTGCTGCCGGCACTGGGGAGCTACAGTTCATTGAGGGAACCATGAATGCCAACATGTACTGTGACATAATGAAGCAGAGCATGATCCCCTCCCTTCAGAGACTGGGCCACAGGGCAGGATTCCAACATAACGACCCCAAACACACCTTCAAGATGACCACTGCCTTGCTAAAAAATCTGAGGGTAAAGGTGATGGACTGGCTAAGCATGTCTCCAGACCTAAAACCTATTGAGCATCTGTGGGGCATCCTCAAAAAGGAAGGTGGAGTAGCACAATGTCTCCAACATCCACCAGCTCTGTGATGTCATCATGAAGGAGGGGAAGAGGACTCCAGTGGCAACCTGTGACACTCTGGTGAACTCCATGCCCAAGAGGGTTAAGTGCTGGCAAAGAATGGTGGCCACACAAAATATTGAAACTTTGGACCCAATTTGGACATTTTCACTTAGGGATGTATTCACTTTTGTTGCCAGCGGTTTAGACATTAATGGCTGTGTGTTTAGGTATTTTGAGGGGGCAGTAAATTTACACTGTTATACAAGCTGTACACTTACTATTTTACATTGTAGCAAAGTGTAATTTCTTCAGCGTTGTCACATGAAAAGATATAATAAAATATTTACAAAATTGCGAGGGGTGTACTCACTTTTGTGAGATACTGTATATACAAGAAGTTCCTCCTCAGTATGGCAGAGCTGTAACTAATAGAGATGGTTACATAGTTAGTCAAGTTGAAAAAAAAAAAGACACAAGTCCATCTAATTCAACCAAAAATAAAAAAAATATATATAACCATACAATCCCATATTCCTGATTCCCCGAGAGACAATCGGATTCACCCTGGACCAACTTTGCCTAAAAATGTTAGTACCCAGTGATATTATTTACATTAAGGAAACTCTGGGATCTTAAATGAGTGTGCATAGCAGACTTCTAGTTTAGAAGAATGTTCATATTGCCAGATCTCCCAATTCTATAGAAAGAGGAGGTTTTTAATGTTAAATGTAGAAGATTAAAGCTTCTCTGTCACTAGAAACTTTTTTTTCCTTTTTTATCTAATGACGCACCCCAGAGGAACCCTTGAAGTAATTTTCAGGTGACAACGAACTCTTGCAAAAAAAAAAAAAAAAAAAATACTGTGACAACAATTCACAGTAAATTAGTATGATTAGCAAGTCGTAGATACAGTCCTAAAAACAATTTATAATCAGGAAAAAAAAGAGAGCCAACAGTGAAAATTGTAATGAAGTTTTACTTTGGCAGGCAGTGGAGAAGGCAACATTGGTGACCAATAACATGTTCCCTACACTGATTAAAGCATCCCTTACATTTATGGTCAATAGGACAAGGGACACCGGTGATTGACAGTGGAAGAATTTCCTTAACATTGTTGGTTACATTATAGTTTCTCAAAGAACCCTAGCAACCTCTGAAGGAACACTGGCTTGTATATTTACGATAAACATAAGGGACTAGCTGAGTCATGTCAATGCTACGAAGTAGTAAATTCAAATTGAATAAAATAGAAGGCATGGGGGTTTCATTTACTAAAGGCAAATAGGCTGTTCACTTTACAAGGGAAGTTGCATTTTGCAAGGAAATTTTTCCCAGAGCTTAATGAACAAGGTGAAGCTCTGCTGACTGCCATCATCCAATCACATTCAAGCAAAAATGCTGTTTTTAGTACTTCCTGCACGTGATTGGATATTGTTTGCAAAGTGAAATCTCACCACACATTCACCAAGCTCTGGGAAAATTCCCTTGCAAGGTGCAACTTCCCTTGCCTTACAAAGTAGGCAGCCTATTTGCCTTTAGCAAAATCAACCCAATGGAGTGAAAAGGAATTTTGAGTCTTACTCTTTGAGCTCATCGATCTCTTTCTGCTTCTCTTCAATCTCATCTCTCAGACGAGACAGCTGCTTCTGGTGAGCTTCTCGGTGACCCTCCATCTGCTGTTCCAGAGTTTTCTGTTACATAATAAAATCTGATACTTAATATGGAAGTGCAATGATTGAAAAGTGCAAACATTCAAGTTTACTGGATTTAAGTTGCTGACCAATTCTGACTGGTGTCTGTAAGTATATTTTCCACATCACCTGCTAAAAAGGTATCAATGTCCTAGGGATCAGGGTGCCAACAGATGAACTGCTTGGAGTCATTAAAGTGACCCTGTCACTATAGTAAGGTTTCCAAAAAAAAAAATATTAGCATACTCCTGCCACTCCATAGCTGAGAAATGGTACCCCGCAATCTGCTGGAACACCAACGCTCCTGGGTGTGAGAATCTTCTGCATCCTCCACAGCTCTCACTGGTTTCTCCTGCCGACCTCCATGTCACCACTCATGTGCAATGATGTAGAGATCAGAGGGATAAACCAGTGAGGCTCAGGAGGATCCAGGAGATAGACTGTTTTGCAACAGATTTTGGGGGACATTTCTCAGTGAAGCAGCACAGGCAGCAGGTAAGGCAAGTATATACTCTCTTCTTTTACAGGTAAACGTTTCTTAGAAACCTTTCTATGGGGACAGGGTCACTTTAGGGAAAAATACAAATTTCCCTCCTTTTCTGCACCAGGAGTTAAAATGGTGTAAGCATCCAATTCATCCAAAATTAAAATAGTTATAAGACAAGGCTGGAGGACCGAGGCACCCAAATGGCTCCTTCACCTTTCCAGGACCACAGCAGCAACATTTCAGCTATTACCCACATGCATCTTGTTAGACATCAACCAATCACATTAAAACTTTCCTTCAACAGATGGTACAACCATGCAGGTTGTGGTGAGAATGGGCTAAAGGAATCAATAAGCTCTCCAACTGCTTCCTTGTTGGTCGGCCCCCCTGCGTCACTACCTTCCACCCTCTTCCCCTTGCCTGTGTCTGTCCATAATGTATTACAGTTTGTATTCAGTCTGACGTGACTAATACTTTGTTGGCTTTATGTCTGCTCAGTTTATGGGCATTTATCTCTTTTTACAAAATTAAACATATTGAAAAGAAAAAAACTCACCAACTGAACCAGTGCATAGCAGAGTAAAGCCTTCAGATGGAAATTCCTTTAGTCCCTTCTCACCATAACCTGTATGGTTATACTATACCATTGAGTCCAAACCCTACACCATGGAAGCCATGGTTTCCATACACTACACTGATGAAGACAAAGAAACCTGAAACAGCTGTATGCAGTTTGGAATATTTGGCTTCATAATACTAAACAATTTTTTTTCACTATACACCAGCTGTTCTGGATGTGCCTCTTGACGGAGGATAAAGGAATCATTTGCATGGCTCCACCCACTGTCCTGAAATGAGGAATAATCCTCTTACTTTTGAGATATATGATGGGATGAGACGTGT
>BLSH010024038.1:1473622-1500443 GCA_018402905.1 Glandirana rugosa
ACTATGAGTCGAGGAGGATCTGTAAATGACCACACCAATGTTTGTACCACTCCAGTTCTCTTACCAGGTCCTTCTGTTCTCTTGTCCACTAATGAGAAGTGTGAGTAATCACCTGTTCTCTTGTCTTCCTGGACCATTCTCTTGACCTCACCATGTTTGTAACCACACCAGTAAATGTCTAGGAGGAGCTGAGTATCAGAGTCATTTTAAAGCGGCCTAATTGGTGCTTATTAGGCTTTATTGCTGCTCCCTGATATCCACAGGTGTTTTCAATGCCTGATTGAAAACACTTCATTGAACCTCTGTTCTTCAGAGTGGTAGTCTTTAAGGGGTTGAATAATTATGTCAATGAAGAATTCACAAAAGAAACATTTACTACTGTATTACAAAACTAATTGATGTCATTTTAGTTGCATATGGTTCTTTAAGAAGTCCTTGTAGGATTTCATTCAGAATACAATTACAAATGTACACTAAATTCCCTAAACCATTTACAGCATTGGGGGTTGAATAATTTTGAACACAACTGTATGTATGTATGAATTTGAGTTAGGGACCTTTAGATTGTAAGCTCCTTGAGGACAGGGACTCATGTGAATGTACTATATATATGTAAAGTGCTGCATAAATTGATGGCGCTATACAAGTACCGGAAATAAATAAAATGCATACAATCTAATCGTTGTCCCAATGGATGTGTCACCACAACCTCCTTCTCTATCAAATACATGAACTACTTGGAATTAGTAAAGCTTTTTTTGTACAATTACATGGCCTTCAACATGAAGGTACCATCTACGTGTACCAATGGACTTCCAGCAACCTTTGAGCATGTATGTTTGTAATGAACAGTAACTTACCTCATCTTGATCAAGCATTTGTTGCTTCAACTTCTCAGCCAGCTGACTCTGCTGGTTAATTTCATCATCCTGGAGGAAGAAACAGAAAAAGTCAGATATGGAACTAACTTCCATAGTGAGCGAGGAAAACTGAACTTGTTTGCAAAAAAAAAGTGTATCTTATTTACTGGATATGACCAGATTGTCCAGAGAGCCAGGTGTTGTAATATTTCAAAATATTTCAATGAGAACCTTTATACAGATGAATTTTCCATTATTTACCTTCAGTGAAAGTGGTAATTATAATAAAGCAAAATATCAATATCAACTACTTTTCCTGGAATTCTTGCAATTCTTAATCTCAAATGAGTTACATGACCAAAGGTTGGCTCACAGATTCCTTAAAAACAATGCACTTCCTGTGTGACCATCTCTAAAGCATGGGTGCTCAACCTGTGGCCGTCCAGCTGTTGTGGAACTACAAATCCTCTTTTGAACTGGCTACTACTGAAGAGATTACAGAACTTTTTTCAGATGCCCATCTAACCAATTGTGCCCTGGATCCTGTTCCCCCACAACTACTATGGTCACCCTCTTATTCTATCCTATGCTCCCTCACTCACCTCCACATCCTCAACAGATCCGACCCTGAAAGGACTGTGTGGACCCGATCTCAGCGGCAAGAAGTCAAACAGTCAGTTCAGGGTCGGATCTGTTGAGGAGGTGGAGCTGGAGGTGACCCCAGATGCTGTCTCTCACGAGTGACTACATTCTCAATTGCACGCCTGTTTGACCCCTTGCCGCTGGCATTGGGTCCACACACCTTTGAATGTCAACTATAATCACCAACTGTATCATCGAACTCTCCTCAACTATTTGTGATCTACTTTTTGGACGCATTTTTCCCCTCTTTTTATTAGTTTTATTTTTTAACATTATTCACATTTTTGGATTGATTAATATAGGGCTTTCACCTACAGTATCTCACAAAAGTGAGTACACCCCTCACATTTTTGTGAATATTTTATTATATCTTTTCATGTGACAACACTGAAGAAATGACACTTTGCTACAATGTAAAGTAGTGAGTGTACAGCTTGTATAACAGTGTAAATTTGCTGACCCCTCAAAATAACTCAACACACAGCCATTAATGTCTAAACCGCTGGCAACAAAAATAAATACACTCCTAAGTGAAAATGTCCAAATTGGACCCAAAGTGTCAATATTTTGTGTGGCCACCATTATTTTCCAGCACTGCCTTAACCCTCCTGGGCATGGAGTTCACCAGAGCTTCACAGGTTGCCACTGGAGTCCTCTTCCACTCCTCCGTGTGCACTGGTCCAAATCATTTGGTGGGGGGGGGGGGGGATTATGGTGTGGGGTTGTTTTTCAGGGGTTGGGCTTGGCCTCTTAGTTCCTGTGAAGGGAACTCTTAAGGGATCAGTATACCAAGATATTTTGGATAATTTCATGCTCTCCACTTTGTGGGAACAGTTTGGGGATGGCCCCTTCCTGTTCCAACATGACTGCACACCAGTGCACAAAGCAAGGCCCATAAAAAGACATGGATGAGCGAGTTTGGGGTCAAGGAACTTGACTGGCCTGCACAGAGTCCTGACCTCAACCCAATAGAACACCTTTGGGATGAATTAGAACAGAGACCTTGAACCAGGCCTTCTCATCCATCAGTGCCTGACCTTACAAATGCTCTTCTGGAAGAATGGTCAAACATTCCCATAGACACACTCCTAAACCTTGTGGACAACCTTACCAGAAGAGCTGAAGTGGTTATAGGTGCAAAGGGTGGGCCAACTCAATATTGAGCCCTACGGACTAAGACTGCAATGCCATTAAATTTGATATGCGTTTAAAGGCAGGCGTCCCAATAATTTTGGTAATATAGTGTATTAATACAAACTCCAGCTAATGCTATATAAGCAATCACAGCAAACCGGTTTTTCCTTTTGGGATAAAGGTTTTACATAAATAAATTCGGATTATTGTAAGCACCTGTGTCAGTGGTAACTGGTTTGTCTCATCTCTAAGGCTCGTTGCAGACAAGGCGGACTCCTCCAAGCGGATGACAGGTCCGTGTCCACTCCGCTATGCTATGGGGAGGTCGGTAATGGACTGCCTGTTCATTTGCATCTGATCCACCGGACAGATGGGGGAACGGATCCCCATCCTCCTGGTTTTAGCAGAACGGATTGGATGCTCGCGGGTGTAAGCGGACAGATGCCTGCTGACATTCGCCTCTCCATAGAGAGCAATGGATGGTCCGACCGGGTCCGCCTGAAAAAAGGAACAGGCAGACCCGATCGGTCCGTCAGTGTGAAAGGGGCCTAACTGCTACTTCTGCAAGTCTGTTGAAAAACAGACTTACTGGCAGGTTCACTAGATGAAAATAAAAGGAAAGACTATAAAAATGAAATGCAGCCATCACAACTAAGAAATGGTAAGCTGCAATATCAAACAATTGCTTTTGGGTTTAATACTACTTTAATTTTTTTTACAATAAACAAACATGTTATACTTACCTGCTCTGTGCTATGGTTTTGCACAGAGCAGTCCCGATCCTCTTCTCAGGTCCCCCGCCAGCACTCTGGGCCCCTACCCACTGCCGAGTGTCCCCATAGCAAACCGTAAGGAAAACTCTGGCCAACTTCATCCATAACAAATATTTTTGGATTGATGGATCTTCATGTAAAAGTACATATTCCCAAAGAACATGGCACACATTCAAGTCTATTTAATAAGACATCTGCCTAGTTAGAACAATTTCACATCTCATTTAATGAGCGGTTCCGCTAATTACAGTTACAAGTGATCACTATAGATCTCAATGATAGAGATGGTAGCACTTTGTTTAATTATTGTACTCTGCAAATCTCTGCATACAATGCGCACAAAGAGCAGTAAAACACATAATTATGATGAAGCGCACCATCATTACCACCAATTATAAGTGTCAGCAAACCCCCAAAACCTTGAAAATTAATACTGCTAAAACGTGCTACATTTCCAGTAATATTATTACTATAATAAGTGTTTATATAGTAAACGCACAGTAAAAACAAACATATGAATAAATTGCCCTTATTTGGCCGGAGGATTGAATACTTTGCTGGAGAGTTGCAAATAGCAAGAGTGGAACTACAGAAACCGATCTAATATGTAGCTGGAGTATCAGAAAAACTCAACAGGACCTTTAAAGCTCAATTCTGGGGAAAGTAAAAACCATCCCTTGCAGTGGGGCTGTTCCTCACACCATAATGGTTAAATCATTGTTTAATTCTAGGGGACTGGGAAAAGCAGTGTTGCTTACCTGATCCTTTTTCAGCAGCAAGACTAATCCCCCAGCTTCACCTCCCCTATGCTCTGGCGGTCAGTTGCCCCGAATGTCGTAACGTCTTATGCAGAGCCCATAGGCCTGCACGGGACGCGAGGAGGCCAAAGAACAGTCCACTGCCAGAGCATAGGCGAGTGCCATCTGCCGGGGTGAGGAGGATCAGGTAAGTAAAAATTCATTCCCTAGACCAGCCTTTCCAAATCTTTTCAACACAGAGGAACCTTAGCAATAACTTTCCAGTCTCAGGGAACCCCTGCTAAAAAATATCTACATCTCATGATACATCAGTGGGAAGAATGTTCTTTACATTTGTGGTCTTTGAGAAGAATTAGCCCCTTAGAGATAGACAAGTTCCCACTGACACCATTGATCTTTTTAGCTGAGAGGCAGAAAATGTTCATTGCTCAAGGAATGCCTAGCAACCTCTGGAGGAACCCTGCCTTAGATCTTCAAGAACATTTAACTCTTGGAGTGTGGGGGGCGCTTTACTGCAAAGGAGGATTTACATTTTTTCAGGAATTTGGCTTTAAACAAAGCATAACAACCCTGTGTCTTTCAAGCTTAGCAATACACTGAGACAGAAGCTTGTACATCCAAAAGACCCAACACCCAAACACAAGGGAAGTAACTTGGTATGAGCAGTGCAGTGTAGAGAGGAATGCAAAGACCCATACACTGGGGAGAGGAATGGCCCAACATAGGAGGTCAAATTCTACAGGTGAGGCTCAACGGTTTTCCTACACCTTAATTAAAAAGAACTTTTGAGGACAGTGAGGTGCACATTTTGGTTTCGAAGAGGCAAGAAAGAAGCCATCTACATCAAACTGGAACAACCATCACTGAACAGCGGTGGTGGCCTTCACCGCATATAATATTGTTTTAACATCTCTATTCCAACATTATGCCAGCAATTCACAGATTCAGCCATCTAAATTGTAGGCTTAAAAAGGAGAAGTGCAGGAATTTGAAGAAAAAAAAAAAAAATCTATACTCGCTTACCTACTGCAGAATCGTTCTGATGCTGGAGCTGTCCCCGCCGCCTCTAGACCCAAGAACTGAGCGATCACATTACTGTCGACCACTCAAGTTCTTGGGTCCACTCTGAGTGGTGACTGTTTACTTTGTCCCTCCAGCACTCACTGGAGCGCCTGACTGTGGAGGGGACGGGAGCAGCTGGCTCATGCTCTCAGCCACACTCTGAGAGGCTGAGTCAGCTGCCAGTCAGGCATCTGGGTGGATCCCGACATAATTGTCAGGGTGCTTCAAGAGTCAGGAATGGCTCTGTGTTGTCAACCAACAATGGGCTTTAGCCTAGTGTTGGCAGATTCTGGGTCACAGGAAAGCATGAGTACACAAGAAAAGCATGGCCAAAAGAGCTTTGGCATTACTGCTCTTTTAAAGTAGAACTGTAAGCAAAACGTTAATTTTGTTCATTTCATCTGTGCTCCATATACAGCCAAGACTATCAGAGAATACCAGACTCTACCTTGTCATCCAGCTGCCGGTAGAAGCTGGCAACCTCCTCTTCATATTTCTTCTTCTCCTCTGAAGAAATGCAGGCAGTGGCTGGGGACAGGTTGTCAATTATCGGCGTGTTGTCACATGGCTCAAAGCTCTTTTGATCCTTTGAACTGGTTTGTTCGTCCAGTGGCACAGCCTCACCTAAGACAAAAAAAAATAAAGTTCTTATTTCTGCATCACAGGAACTGACCCAGTTAGAGGTTTTAGAATCACATTGATATACTTTGCCTGTCGTAATAAAAGACACCACGATTCCCTTATTCCACAGCCTTATTCAGCAGAATTCCTCTCACTTCCTGTGCTGGGGCAACTTTGTTACCAGGACAGGAAGTTAGGGACGTTTTTACAACAGTGACACAGACAGAAACCAAACGCTGATTGGAATTCTAATCTTGACCTACTCTACAAAGAAAAAAAAAAAAAAAAAAAAGTTTGAGGTTTTGTTAAGATTTCCCCTCACATCCCGCACCAGTGAAAATACTGTAATCCGATAAGTCTCTCCAATAGAGACACAGAACAATAAAAATGGAGAGCGGTCCCAACACATCCACCACAGCAAAAAAAAAAAAAAAAAAAGACAGATGCACTTTAAGTGCACCAACCCACAACACCCAATCAGACTACTTCTTTCCCCTGAAGTCAGCCTAATAAAATATGGATTTTAAATGGATGCTATAGATTTCCTTCTCATAAAGTCAATGTGTTCAATAATTTTGCAAATGAAAGTCGCCTGGTTATCATATTAACCATCTTGCTTCGATACTTTGGGTCATCAACCCTAGACTTCTGACTTTATAATAAGGGCTCTGATCTGCCTAATTAACCTGAGTCAGGGACTTATAGCCCAATTGTGGGCAAATAAAAAAAAAAATTAAACCTTGCAGTGGGGCTGGGACTGCAAGGGATAACTGCTCATTTAGGTCTAGGGGAACAATAAAAAAGAAAGAACAAAAAAATCCTACCAGATGCTTCACTTCTCCCCACAGCTAGACCAGCCCCCACAACTTCCACGCTACACCGGTGATGATGTCATCAAGACCATAGCCTTGCTCTGGAAGTGGGGATGCCATGGGACAGTTCAACACTGGATCATGGCGGAGCACTGACTGCCAGGGGAGCGGAGGATGGGTAAGTAAAATGGCTTCTTCTCTCCACTGGACAAAACAGGCCATTAAACCAGGCACTGGGGGCACAAGCCAACTGCAAGGGATATTTTTTTTATCCCCGAGTTTGGCTCTAAAGCGATATTATGTTGCCTTTCAGGGCAAAGTGACAGAGTCTGCTGATAGACCATCCCACCAGCAAGGTATGCTACCCAATATAAGAAACTGAAAAAATGTGAATACTGCGCTTGTGAGCAAAATGTGTCAAATATCTGTGGCAACACTCATGTGAGATATACACATCAAATAATAATATAAAAATGTGTTGCGCTATAGCTGGATTAGGTCTCAAACCAACCCTAATATTAACTGGTGAAAAAAATAAACATCTAGAAAAGTGCATATACAGAGATAAATAAATACTATGAAAATTAATTCTGAATGATCTCAGAAGCGTCTCAAACAGATGCCATCAACACAAGTCCAAAGCCTGTAAACTAAAACCTTAAAGCCAGACTAAAGGATAAAACACTTCTAGTTCCAACAGTCCGACACCTATAAGGTCCCTCACCAGTTCCAGCATCTTCTCCCTGGATCCTTCCAGGTGCCGCTCTTCGGATGCGTCACTCCCACTCATGCGCAGCAATGCAGTCATTTTGGCACACTGGCAGTGCACTTGCAAGTTGCACTTGCACAGCTCAGTGTATAATCTACAGAGGATTGCGAATAAGCCAGTCAGCATTTAATTGCAGAAGAGACATTATGGCAGGGCTCGACAAATCCCAGGCGCCAGGACGACTAGAAGTTGCATTCTGGAACCTGGGTTTTTGTCAGCCCATTCACTGCTGGCACCAGGCATGAGCAATTCCCATTTCCCAATGCCCCGGGCATGCAGTTCAAGAAGCCCCTAGTGAGAAAGCTCTCTCATTCAGTAGCACTGTACCTGAACAAGACTGCTTGATTTTTAAATAAAATAAAAGCTATAAATTACTTATAATTGGCCGCCTCGTGGGACTGGCAGGGTAAGTATAAGTAATTTATAGGTCTATTTCAATGTGCCATTTTATACGCTAAACAGAAAACTGGCACATTGCATAAAACATCTGGTGTCTCACATCAGAATATATTCATTATCTGCACAAGTTAAATGCCAATGAGGTTTATTTCTAGTCTTCTTTATGTGTAAATTTAAGATCTGTTTTTTTGTCATTGAAAATAAAGCTTTGTTAGTTAAGAAAAAAATTGGCTCCTGGATTCAAAGCAAAATTTGTCAAGCCCTGCATTCAGCTTCCAGTTATTTTGTCTAAGCTTAAAGCGGTTGTCTACCCAAACGAAAAAAAAAAAAAAAACCTGTAAGGCAAAAGGCATAATGAGCTAGTATGCACTAGCTCATTATGAAATACTCACCTTAGAACAAAGCTCCCACAGGGCTGCCCGGTCCCTGCAGAGGGAGCGGACATCTTCACTGTGTGGCTTCTTCCGGGTTCGCGACTCTGGCACTGTGTGAATGGCTGAAGCCTTGAGAAGTCATTCCCGCGCATGCAGGCTGGAGCCCGTCTTTCCAGCAGACTTTCTGGCAGGGTCCGGCCCTAGGCCTTCACTGCCCATGCGCCGTGATGTCAGCGGCTGCATTGCAAGTGGAATATCTCCTAAACCGTACATCGCTGGAGAGAGACGGGCTCAGGAAAGTATTAGGGGGGCTGAGGGGGGCTGCTGCACACAGAAGGCTTTTTATCTTAACACAAAGAATACATGAAGATTAAAAAAAAAAAAAAAAAAAAACCCTTCTGCCTGTACAACCATTTGAATTGAAGAAGCTGAAGTTAGAAGCCGATTGGCTACCATGCACAGTTGCAGCAGACTTTGCACTCTCCAGTTTTAACCACCTCCCGTCCACGCTATAGTCGAATGACAGCTACAGTGCAGACCTTAATTGCTGAGAGGGATTCAATAGACTTCCTACTGTGCCCCTGCACAGGGCACGCTCTGATCAAAGAGTCACTGATCCCGGCCCCTTACCACATGATAAGTTGTCAGCCAATGACAGCTAATCATGTGATGTAAGCAAAAGATTGGTAAATCAGATTTTTTTTCTCCTCACGCTGAAAGTGTGAGGGAAAAAAAAAAAAAGGCAATCAACGGCTACTGACAGAGGGACATAGGTCCGAGACAGGGAGAGGCACTGCTGCTATGCAGTGCCCTCCACTACCATCTGCCAGTGACACCTACCAGTGCCCACCAGTACCACCTATCAATGCCCATCAGTGCCCTTCAGTGCTACCCATCAGCGCACATCAATGAAGGAGAAAAACTACCAGTTTTCAAAATTTTATAATAAACTATGACACTGTTTTTTTGTGGGGGGGGGGGGGGGTTCAAAATTTTCGGTCTTTTTTCGGTACTTTAGCAAAAAATAAAAAAAAATAAAAAAACAGCAGTGATTAAAAACCACCAAAAGAAAGCTCGGTTTGTGTGAAAAATATGATAATAATATCATATGGTTACAGTGTAGCATGACCGCGCAATTGTCAAAGTGTGAGAGCGCTGAAAGCTAAAAATTGGCCTGGGCAGGAAGGGGGTTTAAGTGGCCAGTAAGCAAGAGGTTAATAAATCAGGGTGGGTTCACACTAGCCCGGCTCCAAAGTAGCGGAGTCCAACTCTGATGTGACACTCTGTGGCATTGAAGTCGTATCAAAATTGGGCCAAAGTAGTGCAGGAATCTTTTCTAAAGACAGACTTGTGTAGTATCAGATGAGACAGCTCTCATAGGGAAACTTTGAATTCCACGTCATCCAACTTGAGGTCTCACAAATCGGATCCTATGTCGCATCAGTGTGAACCGAGCCTCAACCGCTACATCTCAAAAAAACTACAGACAAAAGCCTGCCTGTTTGTAATTTCTCACTTTTTACATTTAGTTTAAAACTTTAATAACATTCATGGATGAATACATGAAAATTTCAGGCAATGGTTTAATGGAACCATTAAAAACTAAAAAAAAGGTAGTTTATTGGTGAGAGGTGTTATTGAGCACATAGCTAGTTCCCTTCAGGGAATCCTACAGAAGGGAACCACCAACTGTCCATCTGGTGCCTTACATCAGAGGTGTCCAACTGGCGGTCCAAGATGGCTATGAATGCGGCACAACACAAAATCATAGACTTAAAGACGTTGATTTATTTCTTTTTTTACACTTTGTGAACATATAAAAGTCTAGTAAAGAGACAAATGTCAAATTTTTCTTCGGCCACACAAGTTTTATCTTGCCGTGTGATCCTACTCTTCACAATCGTGCCTTATTCATGTCATCAGTTTCAGGCAGCACCTATATTTATGAGAAACTATTCTCAACGATAAAGCACACAAAGGGCAAAATTGGAACTAAAACATCGGATGGGCACCTTGAGAATTCATTGAGAATTGCTACTCCGTCCATCCAACCAGATATTGATGCGTTCGTCTATCAAATATCACTAATTTTAGGTTACCCTCTTTTACAGTTATAATAAAATATTACAAAAAATTAAGTTTTATAACTCAGATAGGTAAATTATATTGGTGATCACTAACTTGTGATCTGCCCGACTTTTTCCGCTCATCAGCTATCCTTATTGTTAATGTAAATTACAGTATGTGTGACCCAAGACAATTCCTGTTCTTCCAATGTGGCCCAGGACGGTCAAAAAGTTGGACACCCCTGCCTTACATGGTTGCCATGTAGAGTACCTTACATTCCATACAAGCGTGGCCACTTCTGTATACAGTATCTGAAAACATCTGTAGCGAATGTGACTTATTTTAGGTTTAGCGATCCCTTTAAATAAAAGCATTCACTACAGGCCTAACGTGCCAGCACTCCGCAGCCACCGACAGCACCATTTCTCAGTGTCCGGATGCAGATAACTACATCTAGGAAATTCACTCGTGTTCATCAGAGAACTGCTGTACAGCGCGATAAATAAAGTCGCTATTGAACCTGTAATCACATTTGTGAGCCATAAACTCGGCAACCTGGAGGACCTGCCAGCCGCCGTCACCATGGCAACGTCATGGCTCTAATCAAAAATACATTCAGCGCTGTGCAGTCAGTGAAGCCCCAGGGACGTCTAAAAGCCAGAATACATGAAAGAAGAGCACGCAGCCAAGGCAAGGAAATACTCAGTGTTTAAGGCACTTCGGCATCATTATGCTGCACCGTCATCTACAGAGAACTCTTTATGCAAAAACAGGAGCATGCATTTTGTATAAATTGCAGGGGTTTTTGTTTTTTTGTTTTTTTAAAGCATTACATACATTCATTTGACTTTGTTATTCATGCAAAAAAAAAAATAATAATATTAAAATACTAGGAGTGAAGTGATTTTGGCTTAATGGAGTTTGCCATCAAATTGCATTAGACACTACTTTCGACATGTGTTTGGGGGAAAAAAAAAAAAAAAAAAAAATCTACCTTAAAAGTTGAAGTGAAATCAAAATGAATATAAAAGCAGCAGACATACAGGGTTTCTATGACAGTAAAGACCTTATAGGTCTTTTGTGTCAACAATTTATCTCCCTGCCTGTTAGCAGCAATATACACTGAGCCCTGCATGCACAGCCCAATGTGCATTTATGCCAGCACTCTGTGCCATGATGACTTGACTTCCGTGCGCATGGGTGGGAGGGACGTTATCGTGGTCAGGCTTTTCAAGTAGCTGAACAGAGCGAACACAGTAGGAAGGCCAGGAGAAGATGGAGGTGCCCATCACCAGCCAGAGTGCTGACAGCGCTTCCCGGAGTGCACCGCTTGACTACCAAGTCTGCCATATGCTATATAATATTAACCCATTATTGCATAAAGCTCCTGGGGGGCCATTAAAAATATCTAGCAATGTTTAATTCCACTTTAAGAGAGCAACATTGTAAGCCCTGTGATGCCCCCTCTAAGCCATTCCTAACAACCAATCAGCGAAAAGCATGCTGCGGCAAAATAAAGGGTTTAAAGCTGAATTCCAGGAATTCAGAGAATTGATAAAAACTGAAGGTATAACAGGAGTTAAGTCTATAGAGCCGTCTGCTACCTCATAGACTTATCTCTATTATTCACGTCTGACTGGTTTATTGTGCTTCAGGAGGATAACTTATGGAGCTTTGATGCTGCTCACTTATCTCAGTTTCTTCAAGAGCAAAGTCACTGGAATTACTATGCCGGCCCCTCCCCTCCTCCCCATTCACAGAAGGCTTTTCTATTTTGTGAATGAGTTCACCTAATACAAATACAAAGGCTTCTGTGAATGGGCAGTAGAGGGGAGGGGCTAGCTGCTCTGTATGTTTCTCTCCTCTCAAAGCCGGAAGGAGTGCAATAAACTTGTCACATAGGTAATATAGTCCATACAAGAACCACAGCGCCCAGAATAAAGGATCCTCAATACATTTTATAGAAAGGGAATGAATAAAAAATAGATAAAGTGCAAATGTCACTGAAGAAACTATATTGATGAGAAAATGTTTATCATAACAAAGAAAGTTTCCTCCTCTGAAAGGGGTAAGCTTGCCAGTGAATATTCTTGCAATTAAATCCAATATTGATAAACTTGTATGCTTACCAGAAGCACATAGATTATGCGCAAATAAGCAGGTAATGGCACCAGTGGTGATCTCTCATCATCCGCACGGTCCGATCAGAAGGTGTATGGAGGTATTGGTCGGTCCGGACACACTGGGGTTGTTGTCATCTATCCTTATGGTCCAGGAAACCGAGAAGAGAATCTTTGCCCGACTGGATGATCCAACTCTCTCAAGATATATTCTCTCAGGTGGTATATCACAGCCGTGTGCAATATAGGAAGGAAAGAAGGCGCAATAGTGTGATATTGTATAACATGAATATTTATTGCGCAAAAAAGGAATGATACTCACAATTTAAAAGCAGTAAGAGAGCTCTCAAATTAAAGTGACAGGAAGGGTCTGGACACCCGACGCGTTTCGGCTCCAACAGCCGTCATCTGGGGTATATGGGTATACCCCAGATGACGGCTGTTGGAGCCGAAACGCGTCGGGTGTCCAGACCCTTCCTGTCACTTTAATTTGAGAGCTCTCTTACTGTTTTTAAATTGTGAGTATCATTCCTTTTTTGCGCAATAAATATTCATGTTATACAATATCACACTATTGCGCCTTCTTTCCTTCCTATATTGCACACGGCTGTGATATACCACCTGAGAGAATATATCTTGAGAGAGTTGGATCATCCAGTCGGGCAAAGATTCTCTTCTCGGTTTCCTGGACCATAAGGATAGATGACAACAACCCCAGTGTGTCCGGACCGACCAATACCTCCATACACCTTCTGATCGGACCGTGCGGATGATGAGAGATCACCACTGGTGCCATTACCTGCTTATTTGCGCATAATCTATGTGCTTCTGGTAAGCATACAAGTTTATCAATATTGGATTTAATTGCAAGAATATTCACTGGCAAGCTTACCCCTTTCAGAGGAGGAAACTTTCTTTGTTATGATAAACATTTTCTCATCAATATAGTTTCTTCAGTGACATTTGCACTTTATCTATTTTTTATTCATTCCCTTTCTATAAAATGTATTGAGGATCCTTTATTCTGGGCGCTGTGGTTCTTGTATGGACTGTGTTTGGACAATTGGATCAGTTGTTTTCTGCGAGCTGCCCACTTGTCATTTTTACTTGTCATTTTTACTTTTCACTTTTATCAAGCCAACTTTTTACCAATACTTTATTTATTTATATATTTATCAACATTGTATTTATTGGGCGCGGGCTTACATTTGCATTTTCACATAGGTAATATAGATAGGTCCCGGAGGTGATATGCACCTAACTGAAATTAACTCATAGTATGCCCGCATTTTTTTGCAAAGTTGCCGAATTCCTGGAATTCAGGTTTAATAGTGGTGCGCATAGTGCGCCATGTCAAAACATAGGAATAATAAGGTCCTCTAAACCAGTGGTTCTCAACCCTGTCTTCAAGTACCCCCAACAGGCCATGTTTGCAGGTTTTCCTTTATCTCGCACAGGTGCTTTAAATCAGAGTCAATGGCTTGGTATTTTGGACAGCTATTTTATCTAAGAGGAATTCCCAAAACATGGCCTGTTGGGGGTACTTGAGAACAGTGTTGAGAACCACTGCTCTAAACAAACCAGAGCTCACTTGACAATATGTGGGTGTAAAGCAGGTAACTGACAACAGACCACATGGATTACAATATCTAAAAGGGAGGACCTCTTGGCAGGTCCAAGATCGTTAAAAGTAGCTTCCATAACTCTCAGGAGCCATTTAAAGCCCACTGCACACCTAAAAACCAAACTACAACATCCCCGGGGACAGCTCATGTATCCTACAGCCAAGCTGTCACCGGTGGTGGTCTCGGTCTCATCTCAACTACTTGTACAACATCAAACAACGAAGCCGTACACTGCTCTATTGGTAGTTTTTCAGTTTTAATTGATAGAAATTACTCTCCACCTCCTGACTTTTTTGACATGTTTCTTGTCCACCACCTACCAGGGCTTAGTCGTAGAGACATAGACCAAGTAGGAGGTCAACGAAAAGGTAGAGTGTCTTCTCTTCTTGCTTCCAATAAAATAATTTTAGGAATAATGAATAGGACGATGTGAGGCCTCATAGATTGAGCCTGCACCAAAAATCATACAAACACCCAATACAAGGCTAATGTAAGGTGTGACAATGAGCTTTCCAATCACAAGCAGCACTTGTAATTGCTCACAGTGAGAAGGATGGAGGAAATGAGGGAGGCAACTGTGTGTGTGTTATGTTTTTCTGATCAGCGGAGGTGCAAGAGACATTTCCGTGTATCTGAGATGTAGCAAGTGGTATGCACAGGGAATATGAAGCCCAATGAATCTCAAGGACAAAAGTACCCTATATATTTTTTTTTGCTCTTCTTGGAATATCCTGCACACAATAGTTTTCAGATATGGGTAGGGTCCTCCTTTAAAAGAAGAGTATGGCCAAAGCTTTTTTGGCCATACTTCTCTTTTGGGTCACAGGACTGCACTTTGTTCTCCTGTGACACAGTCAAATGACAGTATAGTGGGCGATTGCCCGCTGTTTGCTGATATGACAGTGCCGCTCCAGGCTCTGGAAGGTTCCTGGCAATATGGTCAGCATCCACCCAGCTGCCTGATTGACAGCTGGCTCCCCTGCCCCCCGGCACTCCAGTAAGTGTTGGAGGAGCAGAACGGAGACTGGCAGTCACTGTTCTCCACTCAGAGGGGACCAAGAGCTGGGTGATCGGTCACCAGTCATGTGATTGTTCAGTTCTTGGTCTTCGAGCCAATGCAGGACAACTGCAGCATCACACAGATGCTGCAGCATAGGCACGTATGGATTTTTTTTTTATATACCCCAAATTTCTACTTTAATATCCACACAAATCAAAATTTGGCCAAAATGTCCCTGCCATTGAGTATATTCTAATTCTGCAGCATAAAGGATGCTTTATGAAGCCAGAAGATCATTTGTAAGTCATTTCCTTACCACTCCTCCATCTGTTTAGCTCTATCTCCAGGTGCTGAATGATATTCTTGAGAGTTTTGTTTTTATCCTTCTCTTTTTCAAATTTCTTCTTCCACTCCTCGGCAGTGAGCTCCAGATTGACAGACACGGTGTTCTTAATGGTCTTAGCTCTGCAACCAAATGAAAGTAAAAAAAAAAAAAGATAAAAATGGATTCCGTAGACATCAAGGGTCTCAGCAAGGTCAAGAGGAAGATTGTTTACCGTTGGCCAAACATAAGGGTGGACTTTGTCTCAGCCTCATTGAAGATGGATGGAGAGCAGCAGATAATGATCGTTGTTCGACAGTTTCCACCGAGGGAGTCCTGGAGTATCCTGGTCATTTTGCTGTCCCTGTATGGTACATGGGATTTCTACAGGAAAAAAAAAATAAAAAGGACAGATATTGCATGCCGTCTTTCATTTTACTCCCCATCACAGATCAGGAATTCTGGCTGTACTCTGACTTTACTAGCTGCATGCTTGTTCTAGGTCAGTGACTGGGGAAGCACTAAAACCAGACAGAGCAGGGTTTTTAGAAGGTTGGCACTGGCCCCCTTTTTAACTTTCCTTGTTTAAAGGAGAAGTTCACCTTTACAAATAAAATAATAAACGCACGTCTTTTTACAGGTAAAAAAAATATGTGTATTTATTATTTTTTGTTGGGAGCATGTAAAGCATTGCTCCCACGATCAGTAGATTGTGGGTGCTATGCAGGGCTCTTGCAGACTCTGCGTGTAAGTGGTTTCACCGTACATCGTATGGCCAAGCAGTTACACACTAGCAGGAATAATCAATGAACTACCACTGCACTCAACAACACTGTGGTAAGTTCTCTGAGAACTACAAGCTGACAGCCACAAAGGCTGTCGAACCTTTCAGTTTTCTGATTCACAGAAAACTGAATAAATGATGTGGTTGGAGCCCCGCACGGCTGCGTCTTTTACAGATTGTGACAGTTAGCAGGAGGGAGAAAATCCTCCGCTGGCTGCCGGATTGGGGGTTCGGGGGGAGCGGGGGCCGGTGCATCAGTAACGTTAAATGTTACACCCTAAATATGGGTGTGACATGTTATAAAAAGTGAACTTGAAGGGTCATTCTTGGATGGAAAATAAAGAGGTCTATTATGCAAATCCAGTTGTACCATTCCAGTCATTAAAGAGTCCCTAAAAATTAGATACAATGGCTTTGAAATGACAGAGCTCAATTCTTTTAGGATCCGTGGGTGGATGCCATCTGGTCCAGGTGCTTTATTCACCTTTATTTTGCCTCAATAATTCTGAACCATATTGAGCCATTGTGAATCATTTGGGGCTGTGTCAATACCATTCCCATTATGGACATGAGCTCCCCATGCCAAGTATTTAATAAGTTTGCCTTCTCTTCATCCCCAGTCACCCACTCTAGATTATTTTGTAAAGGGCCTACATGTCCAGACCTGACCTTTTAACTATTAATATATTTGAAGAATTTCTTTGAATTTGTCTTACTCCCTTTTGCAATCGGTCATTCGTTTTGAATTTTTGCGGCCTTGATTTCCTTTTCACAAGTTTGGTTAGAGTTTTTGGAACATATAAATGATGATAGTGTTCCTTCATTTTTATACATTTTCAAAAGCTTGTTTAATATATATATATATATATATATATATATATATATTTTTTTTTTTTTTTTTTTTTTATATTTAAACTTTGCCCGTGAGCCACATAGGTTTTATTTTTAGCCTTTTAAACTTATTGTCCAGGCAATATATTTTGCAGAGAGTTTACATACAGTCTTTTTAAGGAATTCCCATTTCTGTTCTGTGTTCATCAATGCCAATATTCCCTCCCAAGTCTTGGAGAGCAGCCCTCATCCTTAGAAAATTTGCTTTGAAATTGTGTCCTTTAAATGTCCCTGCAGTGCCATTACTTTGCCAGAGAAAATGCAGCTTCAGCTTTCCTTCAGAGCTTGTGCATTTGCTAAAGCCTAGGCATTAGTTCAGAGGATCTCTAGTGGAGAATCAACACATTTGAACTATGATCATTCGTTATGCAGTGGTTATAGCAGTTTGCCTATTGTCTAGACCAGGGATCTTCAAACTACGGCCCTCCAGATGTTGCGGAAAAACACGTCACATGAGGCATTGTAAAACTGGTATTCACAGACATGACTAGGCATGATGGGAATTGTAGTTCCTGAACTAGAGGGACATAGTTTAAAGACCCCTGGTCTACACCTTCAGGTCAGTACTGAAGGGAATCTTCAAAAGTATTCCAGCCTCGATTGCCCATCCAAGCTAGACATCGGATTTCAAGTTAAAATTAACTATATAAAACATTTAACTGTACCCAGTAAGGCACTCCAAATGTATGAAAGGGCAAAAGAACCATTCCTAGAATTCCTTGAAGTCAGATTCAGGTTTTCTCCACACTTTTGGATGAGAATGTAGACTATTTTTAACCTGTGTAGCATCCCTGTCATGCTCCACTGTGCAGATGAAGCTGCAGAAGGCTCAGAGCAAAGGTAACGTCTGATCTAGGAATAAGCTGGCTTGCACGGTCTTAGGTTTAGATTCAACGTACCAGTCAGATCAGATCTTCCGATCAACTTCTGTTCAATCAACCTTGGCTGCTGCACTGATCTGTGCATTCTGAAGGCTCCCTGCTGTCAGAATACAATAGTAGTGGGGAGGATTCAGACATCCACCAAGATTGTGTGGATGGGGGAATAGGGTCTGGTTTTTCAGTTCAGCCCACTGGCTGAAAGATTAAAAAAAAAACTGAACGATGTACGGCCAGCTTAAGGCAGGAGTTCAAGTTTAAATAAAGCCCAAAGTTTCTCCTCTTACGGACTGCCCCATGCACAATGCCCCATGCACAAATATGGCAACAAGGCAGCCACATGTATGTGATTTATTCACAGGTAGGAGGCGCATGCCCACAACCAGATCTGTGCTGTAAACACTTAAAACTGCACTATTATTCAAAGATAAATCATCTGCAACCTCTACTGTCAGATATAGCACAGTCCCAAAACAAGAAATGTGTACAAAGAGTTGCACTAAGAAGTGTGGAGTCAGACACCAATCAAGGAAAAACAGTCCCAAAAGTGAAAAGAAGGTTCTATAAATAGCATCCGCTCCACTCGCCATATCTAGCAGAATACATTTTGGGCTAAATTTATGAAGAAATTATATTTTTTACAATTTTTTTATTGGAAAGGTTTTATAGCAGAAAGAAAAGAATAGTAGGTTTTTTCCCATAATTTTCAGGCTTTTCTCTTATAGAAAAGAAAGATGAAAAACCCAGTGGCGATCAAATACCACCAAAAGAAATCTCTATTTGTGTAAAAAAAAATTACATAAAATGTGTTTGTGTACAGTGTTGCATGACCAGCCAATTACCAGTTAGGCCTCATGCACACAGGATGTTTTTTGACTGTTTTACAGCAGCTGTTTTTAGCTGCAGACGTTTTTTTCTACAGTCAATAAACTCCCCATTATGTTCTCCTATGTGTCCATGCACACACAGGCTGTTATCAGCTGTTTTTAGCAGTGACGTTTTTGAGCTGTAAAAAAAAAACCCAAGACCAGAGGGTTTTTTTTGGACGTTTTTCAGCTGTAAAAATGTTCTAACGCTTAAAAACGTCCAAAAACAGCCAAAACTGCTCAAGAACGTCAATCCCCAACGTTTTTGGACATTTTTCAGACCAATTAGAAATAAAAAAAAAAAAAAAACACGCCGGCCCTTTAACCACTTCAGCCTCGGAAGGATTTCCAGCTTTAGGACCGGAGCCCTTTTTGGGTCGCTTTAACTGACAATTGCGCGGTCGTGCGACGTTGTACCCAAACAAAATTTGCGTCCTTTTTTTCCCATAAACAGAGCTTTCTTTTGGTGGCATTTGATCACAGCTGTGTCGTTTCTGATCGCCGCTATAAACAAAAGAAGAGCGACAATTTTGCAAAAAAAACCAAATTTCTTACTTTTTGCTAAAATACAAATCCAAAAAAAAAAAAAAAAAAAATACAAAAAAGCATTTTTTTTCACCGTTTTTGGCCGATTTATATTCTTCCTCATATTTGCAATAATAAAAAAAAAAATCGCAATCGGCGTTTATTGATTGGTTTGCGCAAAAGTGGCCGCGTTTACGGATGATGAGAATTAATTTTTGGGGTTTTTATTTATTTTTTTTTTACTAGTAATGCGGCGATCTGCGATTTTTAGCGGTACTGCGATATTTCAGCGGACAAGTCGGACCATTTTGACACTTTTTTGGGACCATTGGCATTTATACAGCGATCAGTGCTATAAAAATGCACTGATTACTGTGTAAATGCCATTGGCAGTGAAGGGGTTAACCTGCAGGGGGCGCTCTAAGGGTTAACAGTGTTCCCTGGGCGTGTTCTAACTGTGGGGGGACTGCCCTAGCTGGGGAAGGGAAGTGGTCACAGCCTCCATGTAGAGAAAGGCTGTGATCACAGCCCTTCCCCCCTCACAGAACGGAGGTCCGTGTTTACTTACACGGACCTCCGTTCTTTCAATCCGGGGGGGGTCATCGCAGGTGGCTGGCGGAGATTGACTCCGCCGCACCCGCTCCCTGGCCCTCCTCGAACACAGTGAGTGTGCGGGCGTGCCTCCACTAGGCTCGATCTCGCGGCCGCGTCGTATGACGGCGATTCGCGTTACAGAGCCACTTTTTCGCCGTCATTTCCCGATCAGCCGTCGGCAAGTGGTTAAAAACGGGAAATAAAATGGGAAATAAAACGCGGTAATATAACGCTGGTGAAAGCTGAAAACATCCCTGATAAACTACTGATCTTTTTTAGCTGTTTTTTTAAAGTCCTGTGTGCATGAAGCCTTAAAGTAAATCAGTGCTGAATAGCAAAAGATGCCCTGGTCATTAAGGGGGCTAAAATCTTCTGGAGGTCGAATGGTTATAATCCATCATTTCCATCTCAGGCACAACATGTTACAATCTAATCATACAAACTGCTTTAGACCTACCAAAACTATGTAATACAGGGCCTATCTGATCTGCCCAATCAATTTGCATCCAATCAGGCAGGCCCTTGAGCTACATACTTGGGGCCGGTTCACACCTAGGTGATCCTACTTCAGAGGCGACTTTGCTAGGTTATTTGAACGTGACTTCAAGGCGACTTCAGTGCGACTTTGGGTGACCTACAACGCAACCTCCATGCCAGGCGACTTTGCCTGTGGCCAATCAGAGGAGAGAGGGAGGAGGGTTGCCTTAAAAAAATATTTTCTTTTTCCTGTAAAGTCACTTCTTCATAGACCGTGATCCGACTTGGAAGCAACTTCCATTGACTTCTATGGGCACAAATCGCCTAGATGTCACCTTGAAGTAGTACAGGAACCTTTTTCAGAAGTAGCCCTGAAGTCGGAGCGACTTGAATAGTGCATATTAAGGCGGCTCCCATTCATTTCAATGGGATTTTTGATGTCAAGCGATTTGAGGCAACAAGTCGGATCACAAATCGCCTAGGTGTGAACCGGCCCTTATTGGTAGACTTAAAGGATATTGGACAGATTGTAAAGTATGTATGGAGCTTAAAATGGTTGTCAAATGTTTACAAATGCAAAGAAAGAAATCATCCAACACCACCACACACAAATCATGACAGTTACTACAAGCAGATCTGAACAGCCTGTGATTTCATATGAGAAGGACTGTCATTGGGATGCTCTGGTGAGATTTATCACACCAATAAGTAGGCGGCAGGTTCAGGTTACTCACCGTTCCCTCAGCCAAGGCTGAGATTACATTGCCCAAGGCTGATAAAGACTTATTGATGTTTTTTGCTTCATCCAGAACTGCTCCCTCAGCTCCAGTTTTGCTGACCTGATGGAAACATGAAAAGGATCAGCAGAAATGTACTGACACGGGTCGTCAATGGCAATCAGTATAATGCCTGACATTTCGCAAATTTCTACAACAAAACTGATATACAGTATCCCCACTTACAGTATAAAGGTCATAGGTGAAGATTATATACATTATACACACACAAAAAAGTATTCACGTAAAACTGGCCACACACTGGTAGATGTTCTTGTAAATGTTGTTTGAAAGTATTTTAAAATGTTGTTTGCTTTTAACATTCAACTTTAGAATAAATGGAATTTCCCAAACGAAAACCCCATTCGCTCTTAGAATTTCAGTTGAAAATTTTTTCCATTCTACTTTATGGTTTACTTTTTTTCCGGTATCAGTTTGAACCCATTAACTATTATAAAAGCAAGTGAACATTCTGAAAACCCAAAAAATTCTAATGGTGCAAGGCTAGCTTATAAATAGTGTATCTAAACCCAAGTACAGCAATGTAATATATTGCAGTTTGTAGAAGTTTTCTTTTTTTTCTCTGTTTATTCTCACCTGGGGATCCAGCCACCAACACTTCTTGTCCTAGGGCAGTGATGGCGAACCTTGGCACCCCATTGGTTTTGAAACTACATTTCCCATGATGCTCAAGCACTCTGCAGTGTAGTTGAGAATCATGGAAAATGTAGTTCCAAAACATCTGGGGCACCAAGGTTCGCCATCACTGTCCTAGGGTGACAACAACCACCACTGTACTGCATCTATGGAAGAGCAGGGTTGTCCTCCTAGGACAGGTCTACAGAACTCATCCCCTCTCCTCTTCTCTACAACATAGGGGCAATGCTGGGACAGGTTTGTCCAGTGTCCAGGGCAAAGATACAGAACTACCTCCTCCCTTCCCCACTGTTAATGTATGGAGCAGAATTAGAGTACTGCCCTGTGCCCATTCTCTACTCTCTTGCTCCAGATGGCCATGGTTGGCATGGAGTGTGCGCTGCACATGTGTAGCCAACTGCTTGCTTTATATACAGCTAGAGAGTAGTTGCACTGAGTTTTTCATTTCAGCTGTGGGCGGATGAGGTGGATTGTGGGCATGTTGAAGCAGTGCGAGACAGCACTAGCTGTCAAAGCAGACATGAAGCTGCAACCAAGTGGTTGCCAGTGACTGATCTTTAGCTTTTGATGTGGAGGTCCCCTCCACGACCACAGTGTCCAGGGCAGTTGTCCCTCCTGCCCGCCCCTTGTTCTGGTTCTGAGGGGGGAGATATTCTGTAGTATATAAACAAAGCAAAATATACATGCAGTGGCTACTCCAGTAGGGGACCGGAAAATTAAGCTCAGAAATTAAATTTTGCCAAAGCGATACCATATAATACCCAATCAAACCCTACCAAGGAGGATTTCCAAAGCAGAGCAATTGAATGTTCTCACCTTTTCACTTCCTGCCAGATCTACAAGGTAAAGTTTCCCACAAAGCTTCTTCTCAGTCTCAATATTTTCTTGCTTTATATTGATTAAAAATATACTGTGACTTCTGGAACTGTGTTCATTCATGTCTGCATAGGACAAACAGAAAAGGGGATTCATATTAGATGGAGACAAAACCCACAAAAGAGGAATAAAAAGTAATTTCAGTATAAAATTAGATTGGTGTAAGTAATCTTATCAATGTTCATGTTTTTAAAGCATTTATATATAATTTGGGACTGTAATTACATGGGGGCAGCTATATCTGCTCAGTACACTTGGCAGTGGTTTGTGCTTTACAAAGCAAGTCTGAGTCAGCCGACTGATTGAAAACAATGCACTCCCTGTGTGGCTGATCTCTTATTTCAATGGTTATTAAGCAGGAACTGAGTGCAGAGAAAATACAGTGGCCCAATCTTTGGATTGAATATGATTTCTCAAATAGGTTGGCATGCAAAATCGCATCAAATTTATTTTAAAAACAATCTTGTAAGATTAAATAAATGTAACAGCTGGATGATAATGCATGCTTTTCACATTATGCATGCATTTATATAGCATCATGGTGCACCAAAAATACAAGGTGCTCTGGCATAGAAACGCTGTTTTTTTTCTGAATTTTTCATTGTCGGCATTCTTCTGTTTAAATTTCAACTGTCAGTGGGGAAGCCCACTGACAACTGATGAGTCATCGGTTAAGGACGCTGTTGCCGGCTTCCCGGCCCGCTCCATAACAACCAGCTATTCTTCACATAAAATTCTAATCGTTAGATCATTTTTCAACCAATATGAATTTGAATTTAGTTATAAAATGAACAAAACAAAATTAAACTAAATAAATCTAAATTAATTTAAAAAGGAATCAAGTAAATTAAATTAGTAACAGAACAAATCTATCTGAAGTGAAACAAATATTTCCGTTCGGCGCAGGTCTACTTTTGAACTCAATAGAGTTTACATTTTGATGAAAGCGCATTGCAGGACTTTAAGGCTCTGCACCTATAACACCCATGAAATGTACAGGTGTGAACGAGGCCTAACAGATCCCTCCATGTACGCCTAACAGTGCCTGCTAAATCTAACCATTTCGTCAATCCATGCTTAACAGCATGAATGGACCAATCGCCCGCTAAGGCTGTTGTATTCCAAACAGCCGACCCCACCAGCTTCAAAATACTCAAACAGTGCCAGCATCTGACTGGATGTGGGCACTGTTCAGGAGACAAATTTCTGCCCCAGTCAGTGGCGGCCCGACCCCAGGGGGCGCAGCCCCTTAATCCATGCGCCCGGCCCGTAATCTACATGCATCTCCTTGGCATGCAAGCAAGGAGCACACTAAGGAGAGCAAGGCAACCGTTGGGAGATTTACATACTACTGTGGATGCGAGCTACCCCTTGAGTGGGGAGAATGAGCTGGTTAGTGTAACCACATAGGGGGGAGTGACACACGAACACCGCCCGGTTGTGTGGAAATTGCAGCACCTTTGTTCACCTATCAGTATCATAGACTTTATGGTTTTTAATCACGTTTTGCACCAGTAGACTTTTGGATTTTGTGATTTATTCATTTTTTTTATTATTATAACAAAATATAATAATATATATATATATATATATATATATATATATATTTATTTTTATTTATTTTTTTTAATATATGCATAGAGGGGTTTTTTTATATATTATATGGATTTCCTCAGATATGTGAGCACTGTGTTTTTTTTTTTTTTTTTTAGAACTTTTTGAATTTATTTATGCATTATATGTTATGCTTATTATTGGTTCATTTGCACAGTTTTTTTGTCAGTAATGTACTGCGTGTGATATACAAATTGCGTTTTTTGCACAGGTTGTGTTATATGGTTACATTTACTTATTGGTGACATCCAGCTATATATCTAGTTACTTTATCGCATTAGCAGTACCATACCCACTCTTAATTTGGTTTTTACTTAAAGTGGAGATTTACTTTACAGGTGAGCCTTTTTTTTTTTATTTATTATACATACCAGTTTAATTATTTTATTGTGACTTACTCGTAACAGCAACGTGTCTATTCGCCTTTCCGTCATCGATAACATCCATCACCTCTTCAGGGCTGGATACAAACCTCTCCGTACAGCCCTAAAACATACAGAACACATGTAAAAATACAAACAATCAGATCAATTTTCCAATTTGAATAGAATCTGATTTTTTTAAATTCAGATTGAATAATATCTTCTAATCTGAATGACATTCACCTGAAACACGGAATGTTTATTATTTGCAGCACATAATCCATTTATTAAATGTAAGGCTTGGTCTACCTAAAGTGGTATTTTAGTTATAGATGGGGCTTAGTAAGCAGCCCCTGGTTAGTAGTTTCTAACTCCATCTTTTACACAATTTTACACTCATATTTAGGGTGTAAGTGGTGCCAAAGTAGCCGCCACCACTCCCCCCTCCAGCCCAGGAACACCCATAGCAGTCACTTATGAAACTGCGATCTGTGAATGAATAAGCTAAAAGTCCCATCTGCCACCACAACAGATGGCCCTGTAGGTCAATGGAATACAAGTGCATTAATCAATCAATGCACATAGGGGGAAATTTAATAAACTAGAGTACAAAAATCTGGTGCAGCTGTGCATGGTAACCAATCAGCTTCTAGCCTCAGCTTGTACAATTAAACTTTGAGAATAAGCCCCGGTTCACACTGCCACGGCTTCAAAGTCGAACGAATCAGACATCCCAGCGCGATTTCACAGTGGCTTGCATGCAATTTCTTTAAAGTGAAGTTCCACCCAAAAGTGGAACTTACACTTTAAGGGAAGGTGACCCCCCGACATGCCACAATTGGCATGTCTTTTTTTGGGGGGAGTGACCAGGGATCCTGTTTTTTCACAGGGTCCCAGGTTCACTTCCTCCCCTGGAGCCACGGCTCTGGGAAGGAAGTCCACCTTCCCCCCTCCCTCTCTGCTATCTTCTGTGACACGCCACAGGTCCCAGAAGATACGCCGAGCCATTCACAAGCCGCAGCGCGACTCGCATATACGTCGTGAGCGCCCGGCACAATTGTGATGCCGGCGCCGCCGAGGGGAGGGGGAGATGAGCGAGCCCTTGAGCGGCTGAATCACTGGAACGAGGGACAGGGGAGTGGCTGATTGTTAAAAGTCAGCAGCTACCCTTTTGGTAGCTGCTGACCTTTAACAGGGTAGAACTCCGCTTTAACAGAAGTTGCAAATCGTAAATCATGCTGAAGTTGCACCAAAAGTAGTGCAGGAACCTTTTTATAAGTTGAAGTGTCTTGAGTCACGCCGATTAGAACGGTTCCATTGCAGTTAATGGGGTGCGACTTGTCATGCGACTTTAAACTCTCAAGTTACATAACAAGTCGCGGCTTGTGAACCGGGACTAAAACCTGGAAGTGGACTGGTTTCTATGTAGAGTTGCACCAGATTTTGCACTCTCCAATTGTAGGACCCCTTGTAATCCATTGACACATCCTCCAACTCTCCATTTGAAAGCAAATACCTCGGTATGGGCAGGTAGCTGGAGAAAAGTCAGCATGAAGCCAGACAATGCACTCGCAATCCACTGATTGTGAGTACAATGCTTTCCAGGCTCCTGTGAAAAAATAAAATAAATGCAAGTTACTGCATGCACATCATTGTGCGTTATCTCACACATTACTGTGCACTGCAGCAAGCAGCCTATTCCAGAATGCAACACAGATGGTTCACATGTGTGCATCATGGTACACTAGGACATAGGTTCAATGTGGTGCATTACAGTGCCATGCAAAATGAATGGCACCGCGATGCACTGTGGTTCATACATCCCACGAACAAGCATTACTGCAATGTAGAGAAATGAGACCTGAATATCTCAGCATAGTGGCCAGTAGGTATGCATGTCTGGGAAATCAAGTTCAGATATGTCCCCAATAAAGTGCCAGGGCAATGTACTGTAAGGTGATTTAACCAGCCAGGATATTCTGAAGAACTTTTGGGTGCACCAGCTCAAGAAAATGAGGATATCAACCCAAAAAGGCTTTACAGCAGGCTTAAAGCAGAAATAAACCTTTCAATACTCTCCACCCCTTCAGTGATGAGACCTCCACAGCCCCTCCCCCCCCATCCCACCCCGCATCTTCAGACATCTTGATTGACTGGGTCAGGATGATGCAACACCCAGGCAT
>BLSH010024038.1:1517502-1529260 GCA_018402905.1 Glandirana rugosa
CGAGAGAGGGAGAGAGGAGACAAGGAGAGAGCATGGGCAAGCAAACAGAGGAGAGAGGGAGAGAGCATGGGCAAGCAAACAGAGGAGAGAGGGAGAGAGCATGGGCAAGCAAACAGAGGAGAGAGGGAGAGAGCGCAAGCAGACAGAAGAGAGAGCGCAAGCAGACAGAAGAGAGAGCGCAAGCAGACAGAAGAGAGAGCGCAAGCAGACAGAAGAGAGAGCGCAAGCAGACAGAAGAGAGAGCGCACAAGCAGGGGAGAGAGAGCAAGCACAAACAGGGGAGAGAGAGCAAGCACAAACAGGGGAGAGAGAGCAAGCACAAACAGGGGAGAGAGAGCAAGCACAAACAGGGGAGAGAGCAAGCGCAAGCACAAGCAAACAGGAGAGAGAGAGAAAGCACGCGACCGCAAGCAGAGGAGAGAGAGAGCGCAATCACAAGCAAACAGGAGAGAGAGCGCAAGCAAACAGAGGAGAGTACAAGCAAGTAGAAGAGCAAGAGAGCGCGAGTGAGCGCAAGTAGAGGAGAGAATGCAAGCAAACAGGAGAGGGAGAGAGAGAGCGCAAGCAGAGGAGAAAGAGTGCAAGCACTTGCGTGCGCAAGTGTAAGCAGAGGGGAGAGAGACTGTGTGAGCAAGCGCAAGCAGAGGAGAGAGATAGAGAGCAAAAAGAAGAGGGGAAAGAGCAAGCAAGCAGAGGAGAGAGAGCGCGCAGAGGAGAGAGAGGGCGAGCAGAGGAGAGAGAGGGCGAGCAGAGGAGAGAAAAGGGCGAGCACGAGCAAGCAGAGGCTAGAGAGAGAAAGAGCACAAGCAAGCAGAGGAGAGAGAGCGTGCAGAGGAAAGAGGGCGCAAGCAGAGGAAAGTGAGAGAGAGTGCGCAAGCAGAGGAGAGAGAGAGAGAGAAAGCAAGCAAGCGAGAAGAGGAGAGAGAGAGAAAGCAAGCAAGCGAGAAGAGGAGAGAGAGAGCAAGCACAAACAAACAAAAGACAGCAAGCACAAGCAAACAGAGGGAAAGCAGAGAAGAAAGTGATGGTGAGCAAACCGTGGAGAGAAAGAGCAAGTGTACAAGGGTGAGCAAACAGAGAACACAGAGTGAGCAAGCATGAGCAAACAAAAGAAAGAGGGAGTGAACAAACAGAAGAAAGAGTGAGGGCGAGCAAGCAGAAGAGCTAGAGTAAGAGCGCAACGGTAAGTACAAGAGAGAGCGCGCAAGCAAACAGAGGCAAGAGTGCGAGGGAGAGCAAACAGAGGAGAGAGAGGGAGTGAGAAAGAGCGTGAGGGCGAGCAGAGGAGAGAGCGAGCACACAAAGACGAGCAGACATTGGAGAGTGAGCAGAGGAGAAAGAGCACAAAAGGCAAGCAAGCAGAGGAGAGGGCAAAAGCGGGCAACAAGAAGAGAGATCGAGAGAGAAAGAAAGCGAGGGTGAGCAAAAACAGCACGAGAGACTACTACTGCTAAGCTCTCTGCCAGTTTCACCTTCCTTTTGATCCTTTGCAAAATAATATCACTTCAACACTGCTTTTTTTTTTTTTACAAAAAAACAAACCAAAAAACACGACACACACAGAAGTAGACGAGACTTCTAATATGGACGCCTGTCACTTTTTAGTTACTGTTGTCTCTCTGGGACAGGAACCTAGCAACATTTTCCTAATGGGGACACAGAGTAGTAAAAGCCACAGAGGTTCTAGCATACCAAGCGCTAGGTTTTGGCTGGAGATTTACTTTTAGGGCCCATGTAGAAAGTCTTCAATGGGCAAATGTAGCGTGCTTTTGACATCAGTTCTGAGAAACAACTGAGAGAATTCAGAATTCACTGCAGGTTCTGTTAACTTTTTTTTGTATTCCCATAGACTTGTATGGAGCAAGAGAGAGAAAGTGTTCTGAAAGGAACAAAGCCGTCCACACTGGTCCTTAAATCAGTTGCTCAGATACAAGAAAAAGCTAAAGCATGAAGTGCACAAAGAATGTACTGATGATGTCACTGCAGTGGGCAGAATCTGGCACCGCACTGAACTACTATTACACGAAAACACTTGATATGTTCAGAGTATTACCAATGCCATGGAATGGAACTTTATGACATAGTGGGCATTGCTGTGAGCTGGACCTCCTGTTTCCCATCTGGCAAGAATTCTTTTGAGAGGACAGCCAGACGGCAAACAGGCATCCCACAGCCAGGCTGGGCTACATTATAGAGAACTCTGCAAATTTCCATTACTGGTGGCTTAGGACCTTCTCAGTAATGGCGCTAAAACCATGGAGCAGTGGATGACCCGAGTGAGAAACACACCAGTAACTAGACTGAGCAGAACCCCCAGGGCCGGTGTTGATGTCAGTTTCAGGCACTTTGGAAGTCGTTCAGAACTAAGAGGTGCATTTGACCTGCAATTTATCTCCTGATTTGCTTCAGGCAGGTTTTGCATTCCCATAGACTTGTATAGGAAAGCATAACCCAAAGCCAGTCTATGGGAGGCCCCAAGTCCTCTCCCCTCTTTACGGTCATCAAAATTTAAGAAGCCCTAAAGACAAGCAGACATGGTTAAGCAGCATTTGCATTAGGTACACAGTAAGGTGCATCTCCATTTTTGTTAGCTTTGGATTATTTTTTAAGGAAGGTCTGAAACAAAGTTCAGTCTTTATTTACCATCTGCATTCCCACTGGGTGGATTTATGTCACTTCCTGTCTAGGTGAGATACCTAAATGAAACTGGAAATTACAAAAAATCTGCCCAAAGGGGACATACTGTAGACAGCAATGAAAACCTGATAGAAGTTTTAGAACTCTTCCCTCAATGTACACCTCTCACTGGGGAGATTTTTCCTTTTCTACATATCCGTTGATAAGAATTGTCCTCACTTCCTGTTAGCCAGTCCTATTCTGGGTCAATTCTGACATTCCTCTCCTACATGTAAAAATCAGCATTTTTTGCAAGAGAACTAGAATCCCCAAACCTTAAGCAGAAGACCTAGAGAATAAATTGGTGGGTGCTGCATAGTTTTATGTCACACAATATTTGCACAGCTATAAATAGAGCAAATAGATATTAAACATGTCATGCTTTAAAAATGGTGAACACCTGTGGAACAGCACAAAAATAATGGCACCTAATCTTTGACTATTTTTTTATTTTTAATACTGCACTTTTAATTTTTTTCTTCAAATCAACATAATTGCTAATCGCAAGGGATCAACATCCCTGTGATGGCATGGGCAGGGACAGGTCCTCTTTATGGAGAGATACGGGGTCTACTAGACCCCAGATCTCTCCTCTGGCCTCCAAAGTATCTGATCAAATGGAGATCGGTTTGATCAGATGCTGTCACAAGCCAGTTATGGCTTGTTTAGAGGAGACTGAAACCGAAAGGGATTAAATCCTCGTCGCTTGCAGTTTCTGATATCACACAGTGGGAAGAACATCAGTCCCTCTCACTGGGTCCCAGGAACCAGAAGCTGCCAGTCACATTCTTACTGGAGCCTGGTAAAGGCAGCAGTGATGGAGGGAGTCGACCCCCTTCCACCCAAC
This sequence comes from Glandirana rugosa, assembly GCA_018402905.1. NCBI lineage: Eukaryota > Metazoa > Chordata > Amphibia > Anura > Ranidae > Glandirana > Glandirana rugosa. Next base: position 1,521,026 of record BLSH010024038.1, read on the forward strand.
ACCTGTAAAAGTAATACAGTGGTTGAATGGCCACTGGAATTACCATATTTATCGGTGTAGAACACACACCTTTTTCCCCCTGAATATTGGGGGCAAATCATGGGTGCGTGTTATACACCAAAACCTAGCTGCCGCGGAGGGGAAGGAGGGGGCGAGCACCGCTGGATTACACAGAGCCCGGACCTCCTGTGTACTCAGCATAGACGTCACATGTCCCGGCATTGGATCGTTGTTCTGTCAATCATGGGAGCAGGGCCAGGAGGCGGGACTGTGTGACTGCGAGCGCCAAGTACACAGGAGATCCTGGCTCTGTGTAATCCGGCACTGATAAGGCTGAATTGATGGGCAAAGGTGAGGCTGCAGATGGGCACTGATTAGGCTGCAATGATTGGCAATGGCGAGGCTGCAAATGGGCACTGATCAGGCTTGAATGATGGGCAATGGCGAGGCTGCAGATGGGCACTGATCAGGCTGCATTGACATTGATGGGCAATGGTGAGGCTGCATTGATGGGCACTGACTTATTTTGCTTAAGTTCTTTATTTAAAATTTAAAAAATTTTCCTGAAACTTCCCTCTTAAAATTAAGGTGGGGGTTATATACCGATAAATACAGTACTTTTACAGCAAAGAAAATCATTTGCTGAAAATAAACTATACTATAGCTGTAGTTTAGACGGCCTAAAGAATGGGAAGTGGTTATTGTGCCACCATTCCTGCCACTGATGCCAGTGTGCCACCATTCCTGCCACTGATGCCAATGATGGGGCATGATTTCTCCTCCTGACCATTATAATTTTTTATATATATCCCCACTGACCAAATGCCTGGGCATTTCCTACCCCACTGACCACAGCCTGGCCCCCTAAAGTCTAAAAGGACAGTAAAGCTGCTCTTGGTTTAGAAAGTTTGGAGGTCTCCACTCCGATACAACACATCATATTTGATCTTGAGCTGGCCATACACTAATATTTCACCTCCTAGGACTGAAGGACAGAAATCTCTCAACTCTCCCTAACCACGCTCAACAGCGTGCAAACAGACAAATCTCTGCTGCGAACTATTGTATTCCGACAGCCGTCACCTGTGGCTGTCAGTATACCCAAACAGTGGCTGCATACCATAGGATGCAACTGCTGTTCAGCTGACAATTTTTTCACCTGGCTCCTTCAATTCTCAGATCAAAGGATGTCAGATGAGAGCATGGAAACCCTTGGCTCGAATTTTGCTTTGTGTATGACCAACTTTATGTACCTATCCCACTCCAGTTATTTATTTTTTTTATTATAGATTTAGTTACACTGTATCCCTACTTTGGTAGTATATTTTCTGTTACGGTCATGTTTGATTTGTTTTGCATTCTTCTTCTTCTAAGGTCATCTAGTTTTATGCTGCTGTCGTGGATCCCCTACCTATCTATGAGGTCTTATTACCAGTGAATGCTCTGTCTGTTACACGTCTTTATAAAAGATAATTCAGCTAATCATCGGATTAATGCGCTACTTTGCCTGTTAACACAAAGGAAATAGAATCCATTTTTTTTTTGTGCTGGTGTGGCTGTCATTGGAGGTTATCTGCATTTAGGCTCTAGGGATTGACTTGCCTGGATACCGGGCTCCATGCTAAGTGCTCTGTGCTGGGGGAGGAGGAGGGAATGGCTGCGAATCCTTTGAATCTATTAATGAGTCTACAAAGAACATTACATCTCCCTGCAGATCAATACATGGAATTAAGAATGGGTGAGTGTTATGGAGTATGACCGCATAAAGAACAAATATGGGAGGAATACACCACAAACAGAAAAATGAATGTAATGATAAACGAAAGCTAATATCCAAAAAGTGCTAGGAGTTTAAAGGGGAACTTCGCGGTGGCTGCGGACTTAAAGAAAAACAAATATATATTATATATTATATATATATATATATATATATATATATATATATATATATATATATAAATAAAATTTTATTTTTTTTACATTTTTTTTTTTTTTAACTTGCCAGTCTCTGGAGTTCAGAACAGTCTTCCCACAGCGGATTCTTCTCACCACTGTAGGTCCCTGGTGCCGCCATCATGGATTTGGGAGCTGGCTGTGACTTTGAGGCCATCACAGCCAGCTTCCCACTGCAAAAATGCACACAATCACATGGCACAATGAGAATGGACCTGCAGCCTCCACAGAGAAGATGGGAGCAGATACCCGTCAAAATAATAACAAAAAAGCCTTCAAATGGATTTGGGTTGGGAAGTAGGTTTAGCCGCATGTTCAATTTTGAGTGAAGGTCCACTTTAAAAGAACACTCCAACACAATTGTTCTTTTTAATTATTTTGAATGAGGTTGGCTTGTCAGTGCCAGGAATGGCGGCACACTGCTGGCTTGTCAGCGGCAGAAATGGCGGCACGCCGTTGGCACGTCAGCGCCAGGAATGGCGGCACGCCGTCGGCACGTCAGCGCCAGGAATGGGGTCTTGGTTGGATTAACAGAGCCCCAAGTGCCAGATAAAGCTAAGCAAAGGACCCACATAAGGCCCAGGACACCGTTTAGCGACCACTGTATTAGATAACAACCAATATTAACATGGAAAACATTTAGCCATGTAAAGATGTCTGCTGAATGGGTCATATATCTGCTGGGTAAAGTGCTGAAGATATGGAGATCTACTAACCAGCCAATTTTCCATGTGGGCGGCTTGGTGCTAGCTTGCATTAAGCTCACCACACACGTGTTACAATCTAAAGCTAGACCTGAAGGAGCTTGTACAAACGACTTTGTAGTGCCAGAGCCTGCCTTATTGGAAACCAATTGAGTAGATAGAGCAGGTAGGAATTCATATATTACATGGTTTTGGTATAGCCAAGGTTGATTACAATAGGATTGCACAATGCTTGTACAAAGTACAAGGTGACCCTATAGCTCACCACAAACACAATACAATAGGGTTGTACAATCTCCTTTAGATCGACCAACAACTATGCAGTGCCTGCCTAATTGGATAAAAACAGAAATAATTTTGATGGAAAATACAGCATTTGGGCACTATATGGAGTATTCTTCGAAATTCATATAATACTTGGCCCCATTGAGGCCAAATTTGGTATTTTCCATTATTAAAAAAAATCTATAATTTACATTCTAACAGAACAGGACTTAGCCCATTTACATTTGTTTTGGCTTTTATCTTGCCCCATTCATACACAACGAAGGTGCATGCACTTTCATTGGGCAACTGGCTATTCATATTCTTTATATAAAATCAACCCTTTAGTGTTCCTTTCATATTATAGAACAAACCAGCACTATTGTGTGTACAGACACATGACATAGCAATGGCTTTTCACAGAACTCCACAATGTCTCCACTTACCTTTGACAATCTGTTTAGCACATGCATTGTAAACTTGCTCTTGGCTGCTATTCGGAGGCAATACTTTATCGAAGATGTAGGGCTTCCCTTGCTGCAAATAATACAAAATAAAAAGTATCAAATCAACAGAACAGAACAAAACAAAAATGACTTGTGTGGAGCTCTAAGTACCAGAACATTCCCATTGTGTGACACTAATCTGCCCGGCCACATTGCTCACACAGACAAAGCATCTACCGGAGAAATGCTGACAACAGCAAAGCCCTTTCCACTCCAAGATATGGATATGAGCAGCTAAAGTCATCCAGGAAATGATCAGCATAAAGGTGCTCCACACCTAGATACTGGAGACAACCACCCTGAGCCCACTAGCTAAATGGTCATTCCTTTAGAAAACCAATATTTCATTCACTAGTAGGAGCCAGAACAGCCTCTCTCAACCTTTTTTATTTTTAACCCCAAACCCCAGAAGAACACTTGATATAATTTTAAGGTCTTGGGGGACCTCATTTAAAATTAAATATTTGAGGTCCCTTACGTGGATGGTCAGTGAGAAGAATATTCCATTTACTCTTGATTCCTACTGTATTTATGTGTATTGTATTTTACGGTCTACCCTCAAGTTGTAAAGCGCTGCGTAAACTGTTGGCACTATATAAATCCTGTATAATAATAATGATAATAATAATAATAATAATAATAATGATAATACAGTGATGCCACTCTTAGACAGCTAAAGAAAATGTTGAGGTCATGCTGCTGGCTCTGCCAAGTGGTCCCAAAATTAGGCAGGCACCATCAGGTAAAGGTCAATCAGCCACAGCTCAAAAAACTCCTGGCAACCTCAGGAGAAACCCTAGGCGAGAATAGCCGTGCTACAGAGTTAAGCCACAATTTCTTATATCCAGTGCCAGGACAAGGTTCTTTAACCCCTAAGCCAAAAAGGTCAATGTGTGACCCCACCATGGGTTGTGAACTACTTCAGCAGGATTGGTTGTAGGTTCTACCTTTTTGCTGAAGTGCCCATGCAGCCACATCTTCTGTCTACCCCTTGGCCTGGCCCTGCTTATACTGTATTTCTTAGGAACAGTATTAGAGATCTCTACACCAAGTTCCTGGCTCTCCACATCTGTTATGGTCATTATGAGATGTTCCCACTAACTTTTTTAATGTATTATGATTATGAAGAAAACAAGAGATGTTGGAAGACGTAAAAAGGAGGGCAGAAAGCCCAAAAGTTCCCAGGTGGACATGAACAGATAAGAAATTATGGAAGGTAGATCTCGCTGGTCTGGTATCCAAGACATAAGAGGCCAGGCCCTGATCAAGTCTACCAAGCTCCATCTACAGCTAAAATCTCACTTCTGTGTGGACTGACATTTCAAAGGAAAGACTTTTCAAGCCATTTTTCAAAATGTCCTTCCAGTGCTTCTCCAATTTACTTTCTACTTGGATTCTGGTCATTTGCAATTATTCTCCTACCTTATTCAGACCATTCCCCTCCTAGAAAGTGGTCACAAATAAACAGGACCATGTAAAGCTAGGCTAAGATTTCAGTCTCGGAGACCTTGCTGGAAACGTGTGTGAGTGGTCCAAACCTTCTCTTTTCTTACTGAGGAGAGGGTAGAGGTAGGGGGCTGGAATGAGCACCCCACCATGCACCCGCTTGGCAGGTAAGTTGTACTATAGATTACTATACTTGCTAGATGATTCAAGTAAAGTCTATGCCTCTTTCACTGGAAGAGCCTTAGAAACTTATAAATCTGACATTAAAAAGGGATTGTAAAGTCTTATATTTTTTTTTATTAAAACAAACACGTTATACTTACCTTTTTTGTGCAATGGAATGGCCATGAACCTCCTCTTGGGTTCCTTGTTAGGGCTGCTGGCCCCTCCTACCTTCCAACTACCCCCATTGCAAGCTGCTTGCTATGGGGTCACATGTGCGGGCTCTATGCGGTCTGTGTTCATAAACATTGGCCACTGGCTGCTGCTGCCTCAGCAAATCCTGTGAGAGCAGGAAGACAAGGTCACTACAAATGGGCACAGAGCTGGATCGAGTGAGGGCTCAGGTAAGCATAAGGGGGTGCGAGGGGACGGTATTTGAACATTTTTTTACCTTAATGTAGGGAATGCATTACGGTAAAAAATGTTTAGGCTTTAGAACCACTTTAAACCCAACAATGCACTGCAAACGTGACCGTGTTTGTGTAAAGTCCTTCTAATACTAACCCTCCCAGTGGTAGTGTAGCGAGTGGTCATGGGACAATTCTTGAATGGTCACTAGCACCAAGTAATGCATCAAGAGAAGAGGTTACCTGGTCCCCAAAACCTATTGCCGGCTTCAACAAAAGAGGTCAATGAAAAGAAAAAAAAAAAAAAAAAAAAAAAGGAAGGGGGGCATCCAAGAGGCGCTGGAACTTTGAGATGAGTTTAAAAAGGTAGCAATAGGGCAAAAAACATTAGAAGAGCCCACTGACTCAGGTTAGGCTGCTCACAACAGGCAAGGCTACCCTACTGTGGGTACTCCAGCAGGTTACCAGGAAAAGAAGTGCATATTTAGAAGGAGCACCAGACTAAAAATGTAAGAGTCCAAATTAATTTATTAACTTAATGTTGTGTTAAAAGACAGCCAATGTGTTTTGAGGGTCAAAGGCATCTCCCTTCACCGGGGCTGCAGTTACAAATGAGAAGCTTGAGTGAACTCAAAGTCAGGCCTTCCTGTTTGAAGCTATGCAGGGAAGCGGATTACTGAATTAGGATTCCTGGCCAGCAGCATCTGCATCAGCAGTCAAAACATAATAATAATAATAATAATAATAATAATAATAATATCAGTCCTAATATAATAATCAAAAAATGGAAAAAAAAAAGGTTTTAAAGCAACAGACAGCATGGATTCATGAAAGACAGAAATTATCAAACCTGATTTATTTTTATGAGGAGGTAAGTAAAACCTTGGACAGAGGGGTGGCTGTGGACGTGGTATACTTGGATTTTGCGAAAGCGTTTGACACCGTTCCCCACACACGGCTAATGTGTAAGGTAAAGTCTACAGGCTTGGAAAGATCAATTTGTAAATGGATAGAAAACTGGCTAAAAGACCGAATTCAGAGAGTAGTGGTTAATGATTCCTATTCTGAATGGTCTAAGGTTATCAGTGGTGTACCCCAAGGTTCAGTGTTGGGACCCTTACTTTTCAATATATTTATAAATGATATTGGGTCTGGGATTAAAAGTATCATTTCAGTGTTTGCAGATGACACCAAGCTATGCAGTGGAATAACTTCCTTGCAGGAGGTCTCCAACTTACAAGCCGACCTCAATGCACTGTCTAATTGGGCGACTGTGTGGCAAATGAGGTTTAATGTTGATAAATGCAAAGTTATGCATTTGGGGCTCAGAATATGGATGCATCTTACATACTAGGGGGAGTACAACTGGGGGAATCCATTGTGGAAAAGGATCTGGGGGTTTTGGTAGATCATAAGCTTAATAATGGTATGCAATGCCAAGCTGTGGTTTCCAAAGCAAGCAAAATCCTTTGTATTAAGAGAGGTATGGACTCCAGAGAGAGATATAATTTTGCTCCTGTGCAAATCATTAGTGAGACCTCATCTGGAATATGCAGTTCAGTTTTGGGCAACAGTCCTCAAAAAGGATATCGGGGAACTGGAGAAAGTGCAGAGAAGGGCAACCAAACTAATAAGAGGCATGGAGGAGCTCAGCTATGAGGAAAGATTAGAGGAACTGAATTTATTCTCTCTTGAGAAGAGGAGATTAAGGGGGGATATGATCAACATGTACAAGTATATAAGTGGTCCATATAGTGAACTTTGTGTTGAGTTATTTACTTTAAGGTCATCACAAAGATTATCCTCAAATATGGAAAAGGTTTCTTCACAGTTTGAGCTGTGAAAATGTGGAATAGACTCCCTCCAGAGGTGGGTTTTGGCCAGCACGGTAGATTGCTTTAAAAAAGGGCTTGGATTCTTTCCTTAATGTAAATATAACTGGGTACTAATATTTTTAGGTAAAGTTGATCCAGGGTGAATCCGATTGCCTCTTGGGGGATCAGGAAGGAATTTTTTCCCCCGCTATAGCAAATTGGATCACCCTTTGCTGGGGTTTTTTGCCTTCCCCTGGATCAACTTTGGGTGAAGGATTTTGTGGTTATATATAATTTTTTCTTTTTTTTTTTTTTTTTTTTGGCTGAACTAGAAGGACTTGTGTCTTTTTTCAACCTGACTAACTTTGTAACTATGTAATGGAGAAAACTATTTTTGGTAAAAAAAAAAAAAAAAAAGCCACACCCGAAGGAACTAGAGGAAAAAAAAAAAAAAAAAAAAAGGAAGAAGAAGAAGTAAAAGGGAATGCCAGGACCCACCTATATGCTGGACTTTATAGGCTTCAGCATGGAAGACAGACAAATTTGTGCAAGATATATACACTGTGTGCAGAATTATTAGGCAAATGAGTATTTTGACCACATCATCCTCTTTATGCATGTTGTCTTACTCCAAGCTGTATAGGCTCGAAAGCCTACTACCAATTAAGCATATTAGGTGATGTGCATCTCAGTAATGAGAAGGGGTGTGGTTTAATGACATCAACACCCTATATCAGGTGTGCATAATTATTAGGCAACTTCCTTTCCTTTGGCAAAATGGGTCAAAAGAAGGACTTGACAGGCTCCGAAAAGTCAAAAATAGTGAGATATCTTGCAGAGGGATGCAGCACTCTTAAAATTGCCAAGCTTCTGAAGCGTGATCATCGAACAATCAAGCGTTTCATTCAAAATAACCAACAGGGTCGCAAGAAGTGTGTGGAAAAACCAAGGCGCAAAATAACTGCCCGTGAACTGAGAA